>CM029021.1:148884352-149232874 GCA_016801055.1 Panax notoginseng
TAGTCATAATCATACCAAGTCTGTGACGCCCCCCAAAATTAGTATCATCACCCATCTTGGGTCGTCAGATTCAAAAGTACAGATACAAATGACAACTTAAAAATACAACTGTCGTGTACAATACGACAAAACATAAACTGTGAGTTTGAATACAAATGTGACGCCCCCAAAATTAGGTATACATCACCCATCTTGGGTCGTCAGATACATAGTACAGAATACAAATACAACTGATTAATACAACTGTCGTGTACAATACGACAAAACATAAACTGTGAGTTTGAATACAAATATTATCTTCTAGAGAGTATTCATACTCAAAGGAGTCCTCATTACATTTATTAACACACCATTACATAGAATAGTGAGGACTACTAACTAATACTATCATTCGGACCATCACTCCGTTCCCCGACTTGCCCCAGCTACGTTCTCATTTCCTGAAGAGAACAGTGAAAGAAAGGGTGAGCTCAACTAGCCCAGTAAGAAATATTATGACTAAGATAATGCAGAATAAATTATCATTAGCCTTCAACAATGTTAAACTGATAAAATATAATAGACATCAAGTTTAACTGTAGCGGAACAAGCAATCCATTAAAAGAGTCAAGTAGAAAATAAACTCTACTATCTTTTATGATTTAAAAGGTTTTTCAACACTGTGATCGCTGAGACTCAGCTTAATAAAATAATCCACATCATCGAATCACCCCTGCACTACGGCCAAGGATATTCGTGTATTCATTAATGGTCATGATCATGCCAACAACTGTCCATCAATGCACTACGGGCCAATGAGGACTTTTACCACATCATTTGTAACATTACGGTCATGATTATACCGAATAATCCCTGGTCATAATCATACCAAGTCCATCTATGCACTACAGGCCACAGATGACTTTCAACATTTTATAAACATGAGGATGATGACAATGATATAAGAATTCAATAAAACAAGTTCAAGAATTAATTTATCCAGGAATTAACAACGTCCAAATTGTCAACATGATACTGCATTGTGGAGTAAAATTCAAGAATGCTTAGAAGAATATTTTCTTGAAAAGATACTGGATGAAACGCAACTATCAAGGATATTCCACAAATTTCATGGAGTATAGAAGTCAAAACTTAACCAACTGAGTATAATAAAGAATGGAATAACAAAAGAAATCACCATGCATGCGATAGACCGCACAGACAGGTTATTCCAACAGAATAATAAATAATGGAACCAGGTCCGGCGTAAACGCACAGACAGGATATTCCGACAGAATAATAAATAATGGAACCAGGTCCGGTGTAAAACACACAGACAGGATATTCCGACAGAATAATAATAAAGACGGAACCAGGTCCGGCGTAAAACACACAGACAGGATGTTCCAACGGAATAACAAGACAGAATAATAGAAGAATGTCACCAAGTATAGGGTAGACCGCGTATACTGGTTATTCCAACAGAATAATAAAGAAATGGAATAACAGAATTCTCTTCATGAATCAAAAGAATAATATCCCTTACCTTAAAAGAACTGGATATGAAAAAGTGATGTAGCAGAATACTTTTATTCTCTCTCTCTCTCTTATTCTCTCTATACTTTCTCTCTCTATAGCTTGAATGAATTCGTGAAAAATAATGAAGCCCTAAGCCTCTATTTATAGAAAAACTGAGGGTGGCTCTTGGTCTTAACGAAGGGTCAAATGACTCTTGGTCTTAACGAAGGGTCAAATGACTCTTGGTAATATTGAAGGGACAACTACTATTGACGAAAGTAATTACTATTGACCAAGGTAAATACTATTGACGAAGGTAATTACTATTGACCAAGGTAAATACTATTGACAAGGTAAATACTATTGACGAAGGTAATTACTATTGACCAAGGTTAATATTGACGACGGTAATTACTATTGACGACGGTAATTACTATTGACGAAGAGACTCTTAGATGATGACATATGGCCCCCCATAAAATAACCAAACTTACCACAACGTCTCAATTATTGATTAATATAATATAATTATACAGATGATACTATGACAATAATTTAAGAGATATGATGCAGCAATTACTGTAGCAATAATTGAGTATAGCTGAGTGACTTCTCACGTAAGCATCAATAATCAATACCGTGTGCTACTATGCAACCACGCGTATTACTGTACTTTTACTACCGAGTAGTTCAACAGTTTTAACGGTAACACCTCAGCCGTTATTTTTATAGAAAGATAATTCTGTCGTTTTCTCAATCCGACAATAATTCCGTTGTGGGGTCCACCAATGATTGTGCCGTCGTACGAATATTCCCCGACAAAAAGAATATTCTCCGACCAAACGAATATTTTATAACAACTTGCTTACTTTGCAAAATTTATAAATATTACCCACAACTATAACATTATATCAAATTAACTCCATAATATTCAAAAATGATATTTATAGAAAATTCATCTTTATTTATAAAAATTGGGGTCTTACAACCTCCCCTTCTTATGAAATTTCGCCCTCGAAATTAGGGTACGTACCTGGTATGTCGAAGAGGTAAGGATACCTTGATTTCATTTCTGATTCTAACTCCCAAGTCATTTCCTCAACATCGTGGTTTCTCCACAAAACTTTAACTTGAGGTATAACCTTGGAGCGTAGAATATGTTCCTTCTTATCCAAGATTTGAACAGGAACTTCTTCATACGTCAAATCCTCCGCTATTTCGTCCGGTTCTAACTCAATAATGTGGTTCGGGTCTTCCACATATTTGCGTAACATGGATATGTGGAAAACGTTATGAACACGAGACATACTTGGCGGTAAAGCGAGTCTATAAGCCACAGTTCCTACTCGATCGAGGATTAAAATGGACCGATGAATCGAGGATTTAGCTTTCCTCTCTTTCCAAATCTCGTAACTCCTTTCCATGGAGCAACACGTAAGAACACATGATCTCCTACATCAAATTCCACGTCCTTTCGATGAAGATCAGCATAACTCTTTTGTCGATCTTGTGAGGTTTTTATACGTTGTCGGATCGTTTGAATCTTTTCTGTAGTCATACGTACCAACTCCGGTCCCAACAACGTTGCTTCGCCCACCTCATCCCAGCATACTGGAGAACGACATTTTCTTCCATACAATGCTTCGAATGGAGCCATGCCAATACTTGCTTGATAACTGTTGTTGTAGGAAAACTCCACCAATGGTAAGAACTTGTCCCAACTTCCCTTGAAGTCAAAGACACAGAGTCTTAATAGATCTTCAAGAGTTTGAATAGTCCTCTCTGATTGTCCGTCCGTCTGAGGATGATATGCTGAACTAAATCGTAACTCCGTGCCCATAGCTTTTTGTAAACTAACCCAAAATCGTGAAGTGAATCTTGGGTCTCGTCAGAAACTATGGATACTGGCATACCATGCAGTCTTACAATCTCGTTTATGTACATACGAGCAAGACGTTCAAGTGTATAAGTTTCTCGTATCGGTAAGAAATGAGCAGACTTGGTCAATCTATCAACAATGACCCAAATCGCATCAATACCTTGAGAAACCCTAGGAAGACCGGTAACGAAATCCATGGTAATGTGCTCCCACTTCCATTCTGGAATTTCAAGTGGTTGCAATGGACCTTTTGGTACTTGATGCTCCGCTTTGACTCGTTGACAAGTTAGACACCTTGAGATAAACAACGCTATCTCTCTCTTCATATTGCTCCACCAAAATGTATGACGAAGATCATGATACATTTTGGTACTTCCAGGATGGATTGCAAACGGTGTGTTGTGCGCCTCCATCATGATTTCATACTTTAAATCAGGGTTGTTAGGAACACAAAGTCTGGAGTTGACTCGAAGTATTCCTTCTTCATCGATTCTTGCTTCCGGCATAGCACCTTCTTGCACTTTTTTCTTCATACGCATCAGCTCCAGGTCTGTAGCTTGAGCAGCTTTAACTTTATCGATTAAAGTCGGTTCTACTCGTATATTCGCCATCATCACATGGGTCCCTGGAGTCTTCAACTCTATCTCCATCCTTTGCAAGTCACACAAAATGGGCCTTTGCGTTGTTAATATTGCACTTGTACCCGCATATGATCTTCTACTCAATGCGTCAGCTACCACGTTCGCTTTTCCAGGATGGTATTGAATGGTATGATCATAATCTTTCAACAGTTCAAGCCAACGTCGTTGTCGCATGTTGAGTTCCTTTTGAGTGAAGAAATATTTGAGGCTTTTATGATCCGTAAAGATCTCCACTTTCTCCCCATACAAGTAATGCCTCCAAATTTTAAGTGCAAAGACAACAGCTGCCAACTCTAGATCATGAGTAGGATAATTCCTCTCATATTCCTTGAGTTGTCTTGATGCATAGGCTATGACTTTTCCATGTTGCATGAGAACACATCCCAACCCTTTGCTCGAAGCATCACTGTAGATGACAAATCCCTCCGAGCCAGATGGTATTGTTAGAACAGGTGCTGAAATGAGTCTCCTCTTGAGTTCTTGAAAACTCTGCTCACATTCTTCGCTCCAACCAAACTTTGTATCTTTCCGAGTCAGCTGAGTTAATGGAGTAGCGATTCGAGAAAATCCTTCCACGAATCTCCGATAATAACCAGCTAAACCAAGAAAGCTACGTACCTCGGTCACTGATTTAGGTTGCTCCCAGCTTTGAATAGCTTCAATCTTTGCCGGGTCAACCGATATTCCACGACTTGATACTACGTGCCCAAGGAATGCTACCTCCTCCAGCCAGAACTCGCATTTCTTCAACTTGGCATAAAGCTTGTATTCACGAAGCTTTTGGAGTACCAGCCTCAAGTGTTGCTCATGATCTTCACGGCTTTTGGAATAAATAAGGATGTCATCAATAAAGACGACCACAAAGTGATCCAAATATTCCTTGAATACCCGGTTCATCATATCCATGAAGGCAGCAGGAGCATTAGTCAATCCAAAGGACATGACTAGGAATTCATAATGCCCGTACCGAGTTCTAAAAGCCGTCTTTGGAATATCCTCAGTTCTAACCTTCAGCTGATGATATCCAGAACGAAGATCGATCTTTGAAAAGAATTGTGCTCCTTGCAACTGGTCAAACAGGTCATCAATACGTGGCAATGGGTACCTGTTTTTGATGGTGACATGATTCAACTCCCGATAATCAATACAAAGTCGCATACTTCCATCTTTCTTCTTCACGAATAGAACAGGAGCTCCCCAAGGAGAAGTACTAGGACGAATAAAGCCAATGTCTAACAATTCCTGCAGTTGGATCTTTAACTCCTGAAGTTCAATAGGAGCCATTCGATATGGGGCTTTGGAAATGGGTTTTGTACCGGGTTCAAGATCGATACAAAATTCAATTTCACGCTCTGGGGGTAGGCCAGGAAGTTCTTCAGGGAATACGTCAGGGAATTTATTAACAATAGAAATATCATTCAAAACTGACGTATTTTTGTTTAGATCTGTGACATGAGCTAAGAAAGCTTGACATCCGTTTTTCAATAAACGAATAGCTTTATGGCTTGAGATGACAGCGATTGATTTTAATGGTTTGGTTGCTTGAATTCGCATAATAGGTCGATTAGGAATATGAAAGCTAACAACCTTACGAAAACAATCAATTTTTGCATAATGAGTAGTTAACCAATCAATCCCTAGAATCACGTCAAATGCAAGTATTTTTAATGAAATCAGATCGATAGGTAATGTGTGGGTACCAACTTGAACCAAACAAGACTTATAAACAGTGGAGGTAATGAAGGTTTCTCCCAACGGAGTTTCCACAGATAAGTCAAAGTCTAATTTCTCCGGAATCAAATTTAATCGATGAGCGCAAGTAGGAGAAATAAAAGAATGGGTTGAACCGGTATCAAATAAAGTATAAACTTCTTTAGAGTTTATGATAAGCTTACCCGTGATGACCTCATTCGGGTTCCTTGCTCTTGGGGAGTTCACAACAAACGCTCTCCCTTGCACAACCGGTTTTGACTTTTCTGGGACGGCTTTTGGTGCCTCCATCCTAGCTGAATTTGTCTTCGGTAAACGACAAAATCGGGCTAAATGACCTTCTCTTCCACAATTATAACATGCTTTGGACGGCATCGCGCAGTTTGGACTGATGTGCCCCTCCCCTCCGCATTTGAAACATATGATAGGTGGTCGTTCTCCTTCCTTAACGACAGGTGCTGGTGCTGACGTCTTTCCATCATTGTTGAATCTCCTCTTCTTGAAATGTCCATTCTTATTGTTTTGGCCCTGATTACCACCGAAGTGGTTACCATTTCTGGCCTGTTGATTCCCTCCACGCTTGTTGTCACCGCTTCGATGACTGCTCTCACTGGTATTATCATTTTGCCGGCTGCTCTCTTTTGGTTGCGTTGTCTCGTTATCGCGCTCCACCAACTGAGCCCTATTTACAACATCTGAATACAAACACAGTTTATGAGAAACAAGATGTTGACGTATCTCCGGCTTCAAACCTCTTAAAAACATCCGCGTCATTCTTTCTTCATTATCCACCAGGTGGGACGCAAACCGGGATAACTCCGCAAATTTTGCCTCGTACTGCGACACGGTCATATTATTCTGCTCCAATTTGATGAACTCCACCTCCTTCATGTGACGAATACTCTCGGGAAAGTATTTGTCGTTAAACAGATCTTGGAACTTCTCCCAAGACATCTTCAGTGCGGCAGGTTGAGTACGCTTTATCGATTCCCACCAGTAATCTGCCTCTCCTCGCAACATAAAGGCGGCAAAGGGAACCTTTTGCTCCTCGGAGCAACCCAAGACATCAAATATCTTGGTGATCTGCTTTATCCATGTTTCAGCTACAAGTGGTTTGGGTTCTCCCTTAAACTCCGGTGGTCCCAGCTCCTTAAACTGTTTAGCGGTGACCGCCTGAGAGTTTCCAGTATTTCCACCTACGTTGTGGACAGGAGCCGCTTTCACCTGTTGTTGCATGAATTGCATAAAGCCTCTGAACATTTGATCATTCATCATTTGGTCAGTGTTGTTGTTTGCATGAGGATTGACACCTTCCTGATGCACATTATCCTGATTATTGATATGTGGTGAATCAACAGTCGTCTGTGCTCCATTGCTATTCTCAACATTCTCAGATGCCATTTTCAGATACTGCCACAAAATAAAAATTAATTGATATGTCATATATTATCCTTATATTATGACCGACCAATTAAATACCATGCAAATAAACTTAGGTATGTCATACTAGCGAAGGAATTCCCCGTCTCTCCCCTCCTAGTTCTATTCTCACATCTTAGCCAGGGATCATATCCCTAAGCTCTGATACCAACTGTGACGCCCCCAAAATTAGGTATACATCACCCATCTTGGGTCGTCAGATACATAGTACAGAATACAAATACAACTGATTAATACAACTGTCGTGTACAATACGACAAAACATAAACTGTGAGTTTGAATACAAATATTATCTTCTAGAGAGTATTCATACTCAAAAGGAGTCCTCATTACATTTATTAACACACCATTACATAGAATAGTGAGGACTACTAACTAATACTATCATTCGGACCATCACTCCGTTCCCCGACTTGCCCCAGCTACGTTCTCATTTCCTGAAGAGAACAGTGAAAGAAAGGGTGAGCTCAACTAGCCCAGTAAGAAATATTATGACTAAGATAATGCAGAATAAATTATCATTAGCCTTCAACAATGTTAAACTGATAAAATATAATAGACATCAAGTTTAACTGCAGCGGAACAAGCAATCCATTAAAAGAGTCAAGTAGAAAATAAACTCTACTATCTTTTATGATTTAAAAGGTTTTTCAACACTGTGATCGCTGAGACTCAGCTTAATAAAATAATCCACATCATCGAATCACCCCTGCACTACGGCCAAGGATATTCGTATATTCATTAATGGTCATGATCATGCCAACAACTGTCCATCAATGCACTACGGGCCAATGAGGACTTTTACCACATCATTTGTAACATTACGGTCATGATTATACCGAATAATCCCTGGTCATAATCATACCAAGTCCATCTATGCACTACAGGCCACAGATGACTTTCAACATTTTATAAACATGAGGATGATGACAATGATATAAGAATTCAATAAAACAAGTTCAAGAATTAATTTATCCAGGAATTAACAACGTCCAAATTGTCAACATGATACTGCATTGTGGAGTAAAATTCAAGAATGCTTAGAAGAATATTTTCTTGAAAAGATACTGGATGAAACGCAACTATCAAGGATATTCCACAAATTTCATGGAGTATAGAAGTCAAAACTTAACCAACTGAGTATAATAAAGAATGGAATAACAAAAGAAATCACCATGCATGCGATAGACCGCACAGACAGGTTATTCCAACAGAATAATAAATAATGGAACCAGGTCCGGCGTAAACGCACAGACAGGATATTCCGACAGAATAATAAATAATGGAACCAGGTCCGATGTAAAACACACAGACAGGATGTTCCAACAGAGTAATAATAAAAACGGAATCAGGTCCGATGTAAAACACACAGACAGGATGTTCCAACAGAATAACAAAGACAGAATAATAGAAGAATGTCACCAAGTATAGGGTAGACCGCGTATACTGGTTATTCCAACAGAATAATAAAGAAATGGAATAACAGAAATCTCTTCATGAATATAAAAGAATAATATCCCTTACCTTAAAAGAACTGGATATTGAAAAAGTGATGTAGCAGAATACTTTTATTCTCTCTCTCTCTTATTCTCTCTATACTTTCTCTCTCTATAGCTTGAATGAATTCGTGAAAAATAATGAAGCCCTAGGCCTCTATTTATAGAAAAACTGAGGGTGGCTCTTGGTCTTAACGAAGGGTCAAATGACTCTTGGTCTTAACGAAGGGTCAAATGACTCTTGGTAATATTGAAGGGACAACTACTATTGACGAAAGTAATTACTATTGACCAAGGTAAATACTATTGACGAAGGTAATTACTATTGACCAAGGTAAATACTATTGACCAAGGTAAATACTATTGACGAAGGTAATTACTATTGACCAAGGTAATACTATTGACGACGGTAATTACTATTGACGACGGTAATTACTATTGACGAAGAGACTCTTAGATGATGACATATGGCCCCCCATAAAATAACCAAACTTACCACAACGTCTCAATTATTGATTTAATAATATAACATATTATACAGATGATACTATGACAATAATTTAAGAGATATGATGCAGCAATTACTGTAGCAATAATTGAGTATAGCTGAGTGACTTCTCACGTAAGCATCAATAATCAATACCGTGTGCTACTATGCAACCACGCGTATTACTGTACTTTTACTACCGAGTAGTTCAACAGTTTTAACGGTTTTAACGGTAACACCTCAGCCGTTATTTTTATAGAAAGATAATTCTGTCGTTTTCTCAATCCGACAATAATTCCGTTGTGGGGTCCACCAATGATTGTGCCGTCGTACGAATATTCTCCGACAAAAAGAATATTCTCCGACCAAACGAATATTTTATAACAACTTGCTTACTTTGCAAAATTTATAAATATTACCCACAACTATAACATTATATCAAATTAACTCCATAATATTAAAAAATGATATTTATAGAAAATTCATCTTTATTTATAAAAATTGGGGTCTTACAACAAATATTATCTTCTAGAGAGTATTCATACTCAAAAAGAGTCCTCATTACATTTATTAACACACTATTACATAGAATAGTGAGGACTACTAACTAATACTATCATTCGGACCATCACTCCGTTCCCCGACTTGCCCCAGCTACGTTCTCATTTCCTGAAGAGAACAGTGAAAGAAAGGGTGAGCTCAACTAGCCCAGTAAGAAATATTATGACTAAGATAACGCAGAATAAATTATCATTAGCCTTCAACAACGTTAAACTGATAAAATATAATAGACATCAAGTTTAACTGCAGCAGAACAAGCAATCCATTAAAAGAGTCAAGTAGAAAATAAACTCTACTATCTTTTATGATTTAAAAGGTTTTTCAACACTGTGATCGATGGGACTCAGCTTAATAAAATAATTCACATCATCGAATCACCCCTGCACTACGGCCAAGGATATTCGTGTATTCATTAATGGTCATGATCATGCCAACAACTGTCCATCAACGCACTACGGGCCAATGAGGACTTTTACCACATCATTTGTAACATTACGGTCATGATTATACCGAATAATCTCTGGTCATAATCATACCAAGTCCATCTATGCACTACAGGCCACAGATGACTTTCAACATTTTATAAACATGAGGATGATGAAAATGATATAAAAATTCAATAAAACAAGTTCAAGAATTAATTTATCCAAGAATTAACAACGTCCAAATTGTCAACATGATACTGCATTGTGGAGTAAAATTCAAGAATGCTTAGAAGAATATTTTCATGAAAAGATACTGGATGAAACGCAATTATCAAGGATATTCCACAAATTTCATGGAGTATAGAAGTCAAAACTTAACCAACTGAGTACAATAAAGAATGGAATAACAAAAGAAATCACCATGCATGCGATAGACCGCACAGACATGTTATTCCAACAGAATAATAAATAATGGAACCAGGTCCGGCGTAAACGCACAGACAGGATATTCCGACAGAATAATAAATAATGGAACCAGGTCCGGTGTAAAACACACAGACAGGATGTTCCAACAGAATAATAACAAGACGGAACCAGGTCCGGTGTAAAACACATAGACAGGATGTTCCAACAGAATAATAATAAAAACGGAACCAGGTCCGGTGTAAAACACACAGACAGGATGTTCCAACAGAATAATAGAATAATGTCACCAAGTATAGGGTAGACCGCGTATACTGGTTATTCCAACAGAATAATAAAGAATGGAATAACAGAAGTTCTCTTCATGAATATAAAAGAAATAATATTCCCTACCTTAAAAGAACTGGATATTGAAAAAGTGAAGTAGCATAATACTTTTATTCTCTCTCTCTTATTCTCTCTATACTTTCTCTCTCTATAGCTTGAATGAATTCGTGAAAAATAATGAAGCCCTATGCCTCTATTTATAGAAAAACTGAGGGTGGCTCTTGGTCTTAATGAATGGTCAAATGACTCTTGGTCTTAACGAAGGGTCAAATGACTCTTGGTAATATTGAAGGGACAACTACTATTGACGAAAGTAATTACTATTGACCAAGGTAAATACTATTGACGAAGGTAATTACTATTGACCAAGGTAAATACTATTGACCAAGGTAAATACTATTGACGAAGGTAATTACTATTGACGAAGAGACTCTTAGATGATGACATATGGCCCCCCATAAAATAACCAAACTTACCACAACGTCTCAATATTGATTTAATAATATAACATATTATACAGATGATACTATGACAATAATTTAAGAGATATGATGCAGCAATTACTGTAGCAATAATTGAGTATAGCTGAGTGACTTCTCACGTAAGCATCAATAATCAATACTGTGTGCTACTATGCAACCACGCGTATTACTGTACTTTTACTACCGGGTAGTTCAACAGTTTTAACGGTTTTAACGGTAACACCTCAGCCGTTATTTTTATAGAAAGATAATTCTGTCGTTTTCTCAATCCGACAATAATTCTGTTGTGGGATCCACCAATGATTGTGCCGTTGTACGAATATTCCCTGTTAAAACGAATATTCCCCGACCAATCGAATATTATATAACAACTTTCGTACTTTGTAAAATTTATAAATATTACCCACAACTATAACATTATATCAAATTAACTCCATAATATTCAAAAATGATATTTATAGAAAATTCATCTTTATTTATAAAAAGTTGGGGTCTTACAAAGTCTATCTATGCACTACAGGCCACAGATGACTTTCAACAAAATATAAACATGAGGATGATGACAATGATATAAGAATTCAATAAAACAAGTTCAAGAATTAATTTATCCAGGAACCAACAACGTCCAAATTGTAACCATGATAGTGCTTTGTAGAGTAAAATTCAAGAATGCTCAGAAGAATATTTTCATGAAAAGATACTGGATGAAGCGCAAATATCAAAGATATTCCACTAATTTCAGGGAGTATAAAAGCCAAAACTTTAACCAACTGAGTATAATAAAGAATGGAATAGCAAAAGAATTCACCAAGCATGCGATAGACCGCACAGACTGGTTATTCCAATAGAAAAATAAATAATGGAACCAGGTCATGCGTAAACACAGCGACAGGATATTCTAACAGAATAATAAATAATGGAACCAGGTCCGGCATAAACGCACAGACATGATATTCCGATATAATAATAAATAATGGAACCAGGTCCAGCGTAAACGAACAGACATGATATTCCGACAGAATAATAAATAATGGAACCAGGTCCGGCATAAACGCACAGACGTGATATTCCGACAGAATAATAAAGAACGGAATATTAGAAGAATTTCACCATGTATGCGGTACTTCGCATGAACATGTTATTCCAACAGAATAATAAGGAATGGAATAACAGAAGTTCTCTTCATGAATACGAAAGAAATAATACCCCTTACCTTAGAAGAAACTAGATATAGGATTAGTGAAGTAGTAGAATACTTTTCTTCTTTCTCCCTATAGTTTCTCTCTCTAGAGTTTCAGTGAATTTGTAAGAAATAATGAAGGAATGAGCTTCTATTTATAGGAGAATGGACTGAATCGTAACTAATTCATGAACGGTCCAGATTGATTTACTTTTAAACGGACGGTCCATATTGATTTACTATGCAGTATTAATAAAATATAATATATTCTATTTATAATCTAATAAAACTAATAACTTTATAAAAGTATTCTATTTTATATAAAAAGATTTTACTATGTAAATACTATGCAGGCACTATGCAAATACTATGCAGGCACTATGCAATACTATGCATAATAAAATATAATATATTCTATTTATAGTTTAATAAAATAAATAACTTTATAAAAGTATTCTGTTTTATATAAAAAGATTTTACTATGCAAAATACTATGCATAATAGAATATAATATATTCTATTTATAGTCTAATAAAATAAATAACTTTATAAAAGTATTCTGTTTTATATAAAAAAAAATTCTGTTTTATTACATTAATAATACTAATAAAACAAAATTTATCACCATTATTATAATTCACCATATTAATCGACCAGGTCGTTCCCAGGAAAGAGGGGGCTTTCCAATAAGGATTTTTTCCTATCGTCGCGCAATTAGGTGACCAAACCTCTCCTTGATAGAACTTCTAGATATCGTTAATATTGCAAATAATAATATTAATAACTTTATCATCTCAATTATTAATTTAATAATATATAAAATATTGACAATAATTGAATCAAATAACGTGAGATATTATGCAGCTATTACTGTAGCAATAATTGAACAAAACTGAGTGACTTCTCACGTAAGCATCAATAATCAATATCGTGTGCTACTATGCAACAACGCGTATAACTGTACTTTTAACACCGGGTGTTTCAACAGTTAACGGTAAAACTTTCGCCGTTATTTTCATAAAGTATTTTTATCGTTTTCTCAATCCGACAATAATTCCGTTGTGAGGTCCACCAATGATTGTGTCGTCCTACGAATATTTCTTGTTAAAACGAATATTCCCCGACCAATCGAATATTATACAACAACTTGCGTACTTTGCAAAATTTATAAATATTACCCACAATTATAATATTATATCAAATTCATTCAATAATATTTAAAAATGATATTTATAGAAAACTCATCTTTATTAAAAAAAAATTGGGGTCTTACAACCTCCCCTTCTTATGAAATTTCGCCCTCGAAATTAGGGTACGTACTTGATATGTCGAAGAGGTAAGGATACCTTGATTTCATTTCAGATTCTAACTCTCAGGTCATTTCCTCAACATCGTGGTTCCTCCACAAAACTTTGACTTGAGGTATAACCTTGGAGCGTAGAACATGATCCTTCTTATCCAAGATTTTAACAGGAACCTCTTCATACGTTAAATCTTCCGCTATTTCGTCTGGTTCTAACTCAATAATGTGGTGCGGGTCTTTCACATATTTACGTAACATAGATATGTGAAAAACGTTATGAACACGAGACATAATTGGCGGTAAAGCGAGTCTATAAGCCACAGTTCCTACTCGATCGAGGATTAAAAATGGGCCAATGAATCGAGGATTGAGCTTTCCTCTCTTTTCAAATCTCGTAACTCCTTTCTATGGAGCAACACGTAACAACACATGATCTCCAATATCGAATTCCACATCCTTTCGATGAAGATCAGCATAACTCTTTTGTCGATCTTGTGAGGTTTTATACGTTGCCGGATCGTTTGAATCTTTTTCGTAGTCATACGTACCAACTCCGGTCCCAACAACGTTGCTTCACCCACCTCATCCCAGCATACTGGAGAACGACACTTTCTTCCATACAACGCTTCGAATGGAGCCATGCCAATACTTGCTTGATAGCTATTGTTGTAGAAAAATTCTACCAATGGTAAGAACTTGTCCCAACTTTCCTTGAAATCAAGGACACAGAGTCTTAATAGATCTTCAAGAGTTTGAATAGTCCTCTCCGACTGCCCGTCCGTTTGAGGATGATATGTCGAACTAAACCGTAAATCCGTGCCCATAACTTTCTGCAAACTAACCCAAAATCGTGAAGTGAATCTTGGGTCTCGATCAGAAACTATGGATACTGGCATACCATGCAATCTTACAATCTCGTTTATGTACATACGAGCAAGACGTTCAAGTGTACAAGTTTCTCGTATAGGTAAGAAATGAGCCGACTTGGTCAATCTATCAACAATCACCCAAATCGCATCTATGCCTTGAGAAACCTTGGGAAGACCGGTAACGAAATCCATGGTAATGTGCTCCCACTTCCATTCAGGAATTTCAAGTGGTTGCAATGGTCCTTTTGGTACTTGATGCTCTGCCTTGACTCGTTGACACGTTAGACACCTTGAGATAAACAACGCTATCTCTCTCTTCATATTGCCCCACCAAAATGTATGTCGAAGATCATGATACATTTTGGTACTCCCAGGATAGATTGCAAACGGTGTGTTGTGCGCCTCCATCATGATGTTATACTTTAAATCAGGGTCGTTAGGAACACAAAGTCTGGAGTTGACTCGAAGTATTTCTTCCTCGTCGATTTTTGCTTCCGGCATAACAGCTTTTTGCACTTTCTTCCTCATACGCATCAGCTCCAGGTCTGTAGCTTGAGCAGCTTTAACTTTATCAATTAAAGTCGGTTCTACTCGTATATTCGCCATCATCACATGGGCCCCTGGAGTCTTTAACTCTATCTCCATACTTTGCAAGTCACACAAAATGGGCCTTTGCGTTGACAATATCGCACTCGTACCCGCATATGATCTTCTACTCAATGCGTCAGCTACCACGTTCGCTTTTTCAGGATGGTATTGGAGGGTATGATCACAATCTTTCAACAGTTCAAGCCAACGTCGTTGCCGCATGTTAAGTTCTTTTTGGGTGAAAAAATATTTGAGGCTTTTATGATCCGTAAAGATCTCCACTTTCTCTCCATACAAGTAATGCCTCTAAATCTTTAGTGCAAAAATGACTGTTGCCAACTCTAGATCATGAGTAGGATAATTTCTCTCATATTCTTTGAGTTGTCGAGAGGCATAGGCTATGACTTTCCCATGTTGCATGAGAGCACATCCTAACTCTTTGCCCGAAGCATCACTGTAGATGAAAAATCCCTCCGAGCCAGATGGTATGGTCAGAACAGGTGCTGAAATGAGTCTTCTCTTGAGTTCTTGGAAACTCTTCTCACATTCCTCGCTCCAACCGAATTTTGTATCTTTCTGAGTCAGCTGAGTTAGTGGAGTAGCGATTCGAGAAAATCCTTCCACGAATCTCCGATAATAACCAGCTAATCCGAGAAAGCTACGTACTTCGGTCACTGATTTAGGTTGCTCCCAGCTTTGAATAGCTTCAATCTTTGCCGGGTCAATAGATATTCCATGACTTGATACTACGTGCCCAAGGAATGCTACTTCCTCAAGCCAGAACTCGCATTTCTTTAACTTGGCATAAAACGTGTTTTCACGAAGCTTTTGGAGTATCAGCCTCAAGTGTTGCTCATGATCTTCACGGCTTTTGGAATATATAAGGATGCCATCAATAAAGACGACCACAAAGTGATCCAAATATTCCTTGAATACTCAGTTCATAATACCCATGAAGGCAGCAGGAGCATTAGTCAATCCAAAAGACATGACTAAGAATTCATAATGCCCGTACCGAGTTCTGAAGGTAGTCTTTGGAATATCATCAGCTATAACCTTCAGCTAATGATATCCAGAACGAAGATCGATCTTTGAAAAGAATTATGCTCCTTGCAACTGGTCAAACATGTCATCAATGCGAGGCAACGTGTACTTATTTTTTATGGTGACATGATTCAACTCCCGATAATCAATACAAAGTCACATACTTCCATCTTTCTTCTTCACGGATAGAACAGGAGCACCCCAAGGAGAAGTACTAGGTCGAATGAAACCGATGTCTAACAATTCCTACAATTGGGTCTTTAACTCCTGAAGTTCAATAGGAGTCATCCGATATGGGGCTTTGGAAATGGATTTTGTACCGGGTTCAAGGTTGATACAAAATTCAATTTCACGCTCTGGGGGCAGGCCAGGAAGTTCTTCAGGGAATACGTCAGGAAATTTATTAACAATAGAAATATCATTCAAAACTGACGTATTTTTGTTTAGATCTGTGACATAAGCTAAGAAAGTTTGACATCCGTTTTTCAATAAACGAATAGCTTTATGGCTTGAGATGACTGTGATTGATTTTAATGGTTTGGTCACTTGAATTCGCATAATAGGTTGATTAGGAATATAAAAGCTAACAACCTTACGAAAATAATCAATTTTAGTATGATGAGTATTTAACCAATCAATCCCTAAAATCACATCAAATGCAAGTATTTTCAATGAAATAAGATCGACAGGTAATGTGAGGGTACCGATTTGAACCAAACAAGACTTATAAATAGTGGATGTAATGAAGGTTTCTCCCAACGGAGTTTCCACAGATAAGTCAAAGTCTAATTTCTCCGAAGTCAAATTTAATCATTGAGCGCAAGTAGGAGAAATAAAAGAATGGGTAAAACCGGTATCAAATAAGGTATAGACTTCGCTAGAGTTTATGATAAGCTTACCCGTGATGACCTCGTTCGGTTTCCTTGCTTTCTAGGAGGTCACAACAAACACTCTCCCTTGAACTACTGGTTTTGAATTGTCTGGGACGGTATTTTGTGTCACTGTTCCAACTGGACTTGTCTTCGGTGCACGACAAAATCGGGCTAGGTGACCTTCTCTTCCACAATTATAACACGCTTTGGATGGCATCGCGCAGTTTGGACTGATATGTCCCTCCCCTCCGCATTTGAAGCATATGATAGGTGGTCGTTCTCCTTCCTTAACAACAGGTGTTGGTGCTGACGTCTTTTTATCATTGTTGAATCTCCTCTTCTTGAAATGTCCACTTTTATTACCTTTGTGACGCCCCCAAAGTTAGGTATACATCACCCATCTTGGGTCGTCAGATACATGGTACAGAAAATAAATATAACTTACTAATACAACTGTTGTGTACAATACGACAAAACATAACTGTGAGTTTGAATACAATTATTGTCTACTAGAGACTATACAAACTCAAAAAGAGTCCTGATTACAATTATTGTCACACTATTTAATAGAATAGTGAAGACTACTAATACTATCATCTGGTCCATCACTTCGTTTCCCGACTCGTTCCAGCTATATTCTCATTTCCTGAAGAGAACAGTGAAAGAAAGGGTGAGCTCAACTAGCCCAGTAAGAAATATTATGACTAAGATAATGCAGAATAAATTATCATTAGCCTTCAACAGTGTTAAACTGATAAAATATAACGAACATCAAGTTTAACTGCAGCGGAACAAGAAATCCATTAAAAGAGTCAAGTAGAAAATAAAATCTACTATCTTCTATGATTTAAAAGGTTTTTCAATACTGTTATCGCTGGGACTCAGCTTAATAAAATAATCTACATCATCGAATCACCCCTGCACTGCGGCCAAGGATATTCGTGTATTCATTAATGGTCATGATCATGCCAACAACTGTCCATCAATGCACTACGGGCCAATGAAGACTTTTACCACATCATTTGTAACATTACGGTCATGATTATACCAAATAATTTCTGGTCATAATCATTCCAAGTCCATCTATGCACTACAGGCCACAGATAACTTTCAACATTTTATAAACATGAGGATGATAACAATGATATAAGAATTCAATAAAACAAGTTCAAGAATTAATTTATCCAAGAATTAACAACGTCTAAATTGTCAACATGATACTGCTTTGTGGAGTAAAATCCAAGAATGCTTAGAAGAATATTTTCATGAAAAGATACTGGATGAAACGCAATTATCAAGGATATTCCATAAATTTCATGGAGTATAGAAGTAAAAACTTAACCAACTGAGTATAATAAAGAATGGAATAATAAAATAAATCACCATGCATGCGATAGACCGCACAGACAGGTTATTCTAACAGAATAATAAATAATGGAACCAGGTCCGGCATAAAACGCACAGACAGGATATTCTAACAGAATAATAATAAAGACGGAACTAGGTCCGGTGTAAAACACACAGACAGGATGTTCCAACAGAATAATAATAAAGACGGAACCAGGTCTGGTGTAAAACATACAGACAGGATGTTCCAACAGAATAATAATAAAGACGGAACCAGGTCCGGTGTAAAACACACAGACAGGATGTTCCAACAGAATAATAGAAGAATGTCACCAAGTATAGGGTAGACCGCGTATACAGGTTATTCCAACAGAATAATAAGAAATGGAATAACAACAATTCTCTTCATGAATAAGAAAGAATAACACCCCTTACCGTTTTAAAGAAAAACTGAAATAAAGAAGTAGTTAAGTAGCAGAATACTTTTCTTTTCTCTCTCTATAGTTTCTCTCTCTAGAGTTCAGTGAATTCATAAGAAATAATGAAGGAATGAGCTGCTATTTATAGAAAAATAGAATGCATAGTAACTAATCCATGAACGGTCCAGATTGATTACTTTAATATGACGGTCCATATTTAAAGAAAAATTTTTTAAATAAAATAAAATATATTCTATTTATAGAATAACTTTAATAAAGTATTCTGTTTTATATAAAAAGATGTTTCTATTTTATTACGTTAATAATACGAATAAAACAAAACTTTATTATCGCTAAATAATTCATATTATTAACTGACAATAATTGAATCAAACTGAGTGACTTCTCACATAAGCATTAATAATCAATACAGTGTGCTACTATGCAACCACACGTATTACTGTACTTTTACTACCGAGTAGTTTAACAGTATCAATGGTAAAACTTCCGCCGTTATTTTTAATAAAATATTTTTGTCGTTTTCTCAATCCGACAATAATTCCGTTGTGGGGTCCACCAATAATTGTGCCGTTGTACGAATATTCCTTATTAAAACGAATATTTTCCGACCAATCGAATATTATATAACAACTTGCGTACTTTGTAAAATTTATAAATATTACCCACAACTATAACATTATATCAAATTAACTCCATAATATTCAAAAATGATATTTATAGAAAATTCATCTTTATTTATAAATGTTGGGGTCTTACAGCCTTGGCCATGATTACCACCATAGTGGTTACCATTTCTGGCATGTTGATTCCCTCCACGTTTATTGTCACCGCTTCGATGACTGTTACCACTGGTATTTTCATTCTGTCGGCTGCTTTCTCTTGGTTGCGTTGACTCGTTATCGCGCTCCAATAACTGTGCTCTATTTACAACATTTGAATACAAACACAGTTTATGAGAAATAAGATATTGACGTATCTCTGGTTTTAAACCTCTTAAAAACATCCGCGTCATTCTCTCCTCATTATCAACCAAGTGGGACGTAAACCGGGACAACTCGACAAACTTAGCTTCGTACTGCGACACGGTCATATTATTTTACTCTAACTTGATGAACTCTACCTCTTTCATGTGACGATTACTTTCAAAAAAATACTTGCCATTGAACAGTTCTTGAAACATCTCCCAAGACATCTTCAATGCGGCAGGATGAGAACGCTTTACCGATTCCTACCAGTAATCTGCCTCTCCTTGCAACATAAAGGTCGCAAAGGAAACCTTTTGCTCCTCGGAGCATCCCAAGACATCAAATATCTTGGTGATCTGCTTGGTCCACGTTTTCGCCTTAAGTGGTTTTGGCTCTCCAATAAACTCCGGTGGTCCCAGCTAACGGTGACCGTCTGAGAGTTTCCAATGTTTCCACCTACATTTTGGACAGGAGCCGCTCTCGCCTGATGTTGCATGAATTTCATAAAGCCTCTGAACATTCCATCATTCATCATTTGGTCAGTGTTGTTATTTGCATGAGGATTGTCGCCTTCCTGATGCACATTATCCTGATTATTGATATATAAAACCTCAACGGTCTCCTGTGCTCCATTGATATCCTCAACATTCTCGGATGTCATTTTTAGATACTACCACAAAATAAAGGTTAATTGACATGTAACATAATATCCCTATACTCTGACCGACCAATTAAATACCAAATAAACTTAGGTAGGTCATACTAGCGAAAAAATTTCCCGTTTCTCCCCTCCTAGTTCTTATCTCACATCTCAGCTAGTGATCATATCTCTAAGCTTTCATACCAACTGTGACGCCCCCAAAATAGGTATACATCACCTATTCTGAGTCGTCAAACACATGGTATAAAATACAAATAAAACTTAATTATACAACTGTCGTGTAAAATACGACAAAACATAAGCTGTGAGTTTTAATACAACACTTTCTTTTAAACAGTATTCAAACTCTAAATAAGTCCTCAATACATTTATTTTCACACTATTTTATAGAATAGTGAAGACTACTAATGCTATCATCTGAACCGTCACTCCGTTTCCCGACTAGTCCCCGCTACGTTCTCATTTTCTGAAGAGAACAATGAAAGCAAAAGGGTGAGCTCAACTAGCCCAGCAAGAAATATTATGACTAAGATAATGCAGAGTAAATTATCGTTAGCTTTCAACAGTGTTAAACTGATAAAATATAACAAATATCAATTTTAACTGCAGCGGAACAAGCAATCCATTAAAAAAGTCAAGTAGAGAATAAAATCTATTATCTTTTATGATTTAAAAAGTTTTTCATCACTTTTATCGCTGGGACTCAGCTTAATAAATAATCCACATCATCCCTGCATTACGGCCAAGGATATTCATTAGTATCACAACCATAAATTATCCATGCACTACGGGCCAAGGATATTCGTGTATTCATCAATAGTCATGATCATGCCAACAACTGTCCATCAATGCACTACGGGCCAATGAGGACTTTTATCACATCATTTATAATATTACGGTCATGATTACACCGAATAATCCCTGGTCATAATCATACCAAGTCCATCTATGCACTACAGGCCACAGATGACTTTCAACAAAATATAAACATGAGGATGATGACAATGATATAAGAATTCAATAAAACAAGTTCAAGTTTTAATTTATCCAGGAACCAACAACGTCCAAATTGTCAACATGATACTGCTTTGTAGAGTAAAATTCAAGAATGCTCAGAAGAATATTTTCATAAAAAGATACTGGATGAAGGGCAAATATCAAAGATATTCCACTAATTTCATGGAGTATAAAAGCCAAAACTTTAACCAACTGAGTATAATAAAGAGTGAAATAACAAAAGAATTCACCAAGCATGCGATAGACCGCACAAGCTGGTTATTCCAACAGAAAAATAAATAATGGAACCAGGTCATGCGTAAACGCACCGACAGGATATTCTGACAGAATAATAAATAATGGAACCAAGTCCGGCGTAAACGCACAGACAGGATATTCTGACAGAATAATAAATAATAGAACCAGGTCCGGCGTAAACGCACAGACAGGATATTCCGACAGAATAATAAAGAACAAAATATTAGAAGAATTTCACCATGTATGCGGTACTTCGCATGAACAGGTTATTCCAACAGAATAATAAGGAATGGAATAACAGAAGTTCTCTTCATGAATACGAAAGAAATAATACCCCTTACCTTAGAAGAAACTAGATATAGGATTAGTGAAATAGTAGAATACTTTTCTTCTTTCTCCCTATAGTTTCTCTCTCTAAAGTTTCAGTAAATTCGTAAGAAATAATGAAGGAATGAGCTTCTATTTATAGGAGAATGGACTGAATAGTAACTAATTCATGAACGGTCCAGATTGATTTACTTTTAAACGGACTGTCCATATTGATTTACTATGCAGTGTTAATAAAATATAATATATTCTATTTATAATTTAATAAAACGAATAACTTTATAAAAGTATTATGTTTTATATAAAAAGATTTTACTATGCAAATACTATGCAGGTACTATGTAATACTATGCATAATAAAATATAATATATTCTATTTATAGTCTAATAAAATAAATAACTTTATAAAAGTATTCTATTTTATATAAAAAGATTTTACTATGCAAAATACTATGTATAATAGAATATAATATATTCTATTTATAGTATAATAAAACAAATAATTTTATAAAAGTATTCTGTTTTATATAAAAAGATTTTCTGTTTTATTACATTAATAATACTAATAAAATAAAATTTATCATCATTATTATAATTCACCATATTAATCGACCAGGTCGTTCCCAGGAAAGAGGGGGTCTTCCAATAAGAATTTTTCCCTATTGGCGCGTAATTAAGTGACCAAACTTCACCTTGACAGAACTTCTAGACATCGTTAATATTGTAAATAATAATATTAATAACTTTATGATCTCAATTATTGATTTAATAATATATAAAATATTGACAATAATTGAATCAAATAACGTGAGATATTATACAACTATTACTGTAGCAATAATTGAACAAAACTGAATGACTTATCACGTAAACATTAATAATTAATAATGTGTGCTACTATGCAACCACGCGTATTACTGTACTTTTAACACCAGGTGTTTCAACAATAAACGGTAAAACTTTCGCCGTTATTTTCATAAAGTATTTTTGTTATTTTCTAAATCCGACAATAATTTTATTGTGGGGTCCACCAATGATTGTGTCGTCGTACGAATATTTCCTGTTAAAACGAATTTTCTACGACCAATCGAATATTATACAACAACTTACATACTTTGTAAAATTTATAAATATTACCCACAACTATAACATTATATCAAATTCATTCAATAATATTTAAAAATGATATTTATAGAAAACTCATCTTTATTAAAAAAAATTGGGGTCTTACAAATAGTAACCTCGACATGAAAAGGTAAAAATTTCACAATAAAATTCATATCAATATTTCGGTATAATGATATTGAAAGAAATAATATCATTTACGAAAAAAATAACATCCCTTACCTCAAAAGAATAGTACTTCTGACTGAAATATCGGATATAATACTGAAAAAAACTTGCACTGAATAGCAACTCTCAAAGTATCTAAATACTCACAAAAATACACTCGATACTATAGAGAGGGAGAAAAAAAACTTCAAATTCTAGTGTAATTTTCAATTCTAACTAAGTACCCTATTTATAGGAAAATGCTAGAACGGCAAAGTAAACTAAAATTTAATAAAATAATATTTTTCAAAAAATTTGTACGCAAACCAGCTTTGCCCAATTTCAGCACATCACTAGTGGGGCCCACCAAAATCAGATTTTTCAACAACAACCAAAAGTGGGACCCACAAATGACTGCACCGTCGTACGAATATTCCCCGGCAGCAAGAATATTTCACGACCAAACGAATATTCTCTGACAACAATGAATATTTTATAACCACTTGCTTATTTTACAAAATTTACAAATTTCATCCATAACCAAAGCATTATATCAAATTAACACCTAATTATTCAAAATAATAATTAGAGGAAATTCAATTTTATTTATAAAAAATTGGGGTCTTACATTAGCAATATTATGCATTGAAAATGATATGTTAGAAAATATTAAATATGATTGTATAATTGATGATTTTGCATCTAAAAGTGCAATAAAAAGACATTTTAAATGATGTTTTGTGGTTTAAATTTTATTTGGCAAAATTAAAAAAATATCCACTATAGTTGATAAGTTTTACTTATTACACCATTGAACTTTTAATTTTTTAAATTATACCACTAAACTAATTATTATTTTAAAATTGTGTCATTCCGTTAAAAAAAATAAACGAACGTTAATTTTTTATCTACACAACTAATGAATTACCTATTGTAGTTGACACATTTTACTGATTACACCATTGAACTTTTAATTTTTAAATTACCCCATCAAACTAATTAAAAATAATTATTTTAAATATTTTTAAAAATAATTATTATTTTAAGTAAAAAATATTAGAAACTTTTTTTTCTTCATAAAATGAGTAGAGTTTCATAAAATATAGATTCAAAAAAATTAAAGTGATTTTAAATTAAATTAATGTCTACTTAATTTTTAAACAGAATAACCCATTCTTAATATTAGAAATTTAAAAAAAACTAAAAATAGAAATTAAAATTAAAAAAAACAGTAAAAGATAAATAAAAAAATTGATTCAATTTTTTCAAAAAAGAAATTAATAATTTTTATAAATAAATATTATTTTCAAGAAAAAATTGATAAATTCTTCATATTTTAAAAAATGAGTAAAATTTTATAAAATATAGATTCAAAAAAATAAACTTTATTTTCAAAAGAAAAAAAAAAGATTTTTTTTTAAAATCAGTAAGGTTTCATAAAACTTTAATTTTTTTAAATCTATATTTTATGAAACTTTACTCATTTTATGGAAAAAATTAAAGTTTCTAATATTTTTTACTGAAAATAATAATTATTTTTAAAAATATTTAAAATAATCATTTTTAATTAGTTTAATGGGATAATCTGAAAAATTAAAAGTTCAATGATGCAATCAGTAAAACGTGTCAACTACAGTGGGTAATTCATTAGTTTTGTAGATAAAAAATTAACGTCCGTTTATTTTTTTTTAACGAAATAACCCAATTTTAAAATAATAATTAGTTTAGTGGGGTGATTTTAAAAATTAAAAGTTCAATTGTGTAATCAGTAAAACTTGTCAACTACAGTGGGTATTTCAATAGTTTTACCGATTTCATTGATATTTTTATTTTGTAGGTACATGTAATGATTCTTTACTTCGATGACATTTTAAAGTGTTCTTCCTTATCTTTTGTAAATTCTTATAATTTTAATAAAATTAATTAGTTGATAATTTATTTATTCATTTATTTAATTTGTATAAGGGGCACATTTGAGAAATTTGCCCTGGACCTTATAAAACCCAGGATCGGCTCTGGGTGTTAACATCACTAACATGCCGATGCTTCACTCATATCAACTGTCCGTATAACTAAACTACGAACGATAAGTATATTCCCAATTAATCTTCAAACAATGGCGTTATAAGGTAAATCACCATCCGCAAAACTAAATTGCGGACGATGGATCCTTTATAAAACGATGAAGTACTTCTGTCTATTTGCGTTCTTCATAGCATAACTTTTAGATCGCATCTCATTTTGACAGTGACGAGGATCTTAAACTAGAAGAGTTCGATCTAGAGCTATTAAACTTTCCATTTCTTTTTGCATATTCATGTTCTTACTAACTCATGTGATCTAAGAATTGAAATTGGAATAATGAAAAACGACTGAATCCGTCCGCATAACAAAACTTTTGCATATCTACACTTTTGAAAAAAAAATTCTCATCTTCACACCGACAATCTTGAACCACAAGAGTTCGATTTAAAGCTTTCAAATTTTTCTATTTCTTCTTGCATATTTTTGTGGATTTATCTTATATATGGAATGATGAGAAAAATGACTAAACAAATGAAATATATCAATATGTTGTCATCCCATTGCCTAATCATGTTTCTCATTTAAGAATATGCAACAAGAATTATATGGATCAGTCCCACACACCCACACAGATATATATATATATATATCATTTGTAATCACAAACCTTAAAGAAGGTTACACTTTATATGCGGAAACAGTATATATCATCAGTGCTTCCCTTGAACATAGAGGCTTCCTCAAATTGATTATTAACATGCTTAACCACAAAAACATTAGTCTTTTTACCCACATACTATATTTTGTTCCATAAAGATTATATTATCGGCTGCCATTAATGAGATTCAGGAAAGCATCTTCATCCCCCTTTCATCTACCAGGGGGAGTGCAGCATATTTGAGCAGAAGCATCAACGGTGATGACTAAAGAAGCTCCCACTCTGACTGGCAAACCTCATGAGTTTTTAACTTTTCTGTGTTCGAGTCTGGGGACACACTATCGACACTTGTTAGGCTCGGTTTCATATCAGTATCTGCATACTGTGTTACAAGTTTCTCATACTCCTGCCTCCTAGCTGATTTCTTTTTCAAGGAAAAAGCTTCCAGCATCTTTTTCTGAAACAAAATACTCCGTCAATTTCAATACTCCGTGTGGTCACAATCACACACGCACACAAAAATGTGAGTACCTTGTATGACCATTGTCTGCCTTCCTTGAGAGAAACAAAAGAAAGGTTATTTCCATCCACTAAGACACAAGTTTCCTCCAACTTCGTCTTATCATCTTGTTTAATGGTTTCCGTCCTTGGTTCAGTACTATCATCTTTCTCAATCGCATCTGTATCACAGTTACCTGGCCTTCCTGAAGAAGTTTCACATATTCATTAAACCGACTGAGAGTCAACAATAAGTGATTTCACAAAGAACAGGCATAAAGGCACGCAGACACGAGATATGAAAGAGAAATCCAGAACAAGGAGTCAGTGATCCAGAGGGGGGGGAGATCCAATACAAGTTGTGGGAATTATGATTCTCAGTATTTAGAATCAATATTATATAAATTAGGGATCATTATATGACCCCCCCCCCCAAAAAAAAAAAAAAAAAAAAAAACACCCTCCAGCTTATAACCAATAATTACATACCCTCAAACTATTTTACCAGGGGCACAGCACTTTGGTTTATTAGATCTGAACAAATAGAATTAATAGACCCCTCATCCATTTACAAAACTGTAACCATTATTAGGTACTACTCCCTCAGTTCCACAAATAAGAGTCCCATTTGCAAAATTTGTATACTTTAAGTACATATTTTTCTTCCATGTTTATCCCTAACTAAAATGAGCGTTTGGTTTAGCAGTGTTGTTATACTTGAGGGCATTATCGCATTTTATATTATCATAATTAAAAAGAGGACTCTTTTTGGGGAACAATTTTTTTTTTGCAATCGAGACTCTTTGTCATTTCATATATTTATGCATGTACATTCTATAACAAGAAGAATTATTTAATAAAGGAAAAATTAATACTCCATCTGTCCAAGATAAAAGTCCTAGTTGACTTTTTGCGAATATTAAGAAAGAAAATAAAATAACAAAATTGTCTATATTTAAATTCTCATTTAATTGCATAGCTTTCTGCACGATGTTCCATAAATATGGATAGATAATAGAAATATGACAATTAATACCAAGGGTATTACAAGTAAATTATTGTAAAAAATAATTATTTAAGGTAAGTATACATTTTGGGATTACCTAAAATAGTAAAAAATACTTTATTTCAATTATATACATTGGATGCATTGGCCAATCAGGTAGCATTGCTATGACATGATGGTGGCTTTTTCTTTCACAAGGAAAGATAAAAGCTTACGGTGAAGCAACAGTGTTGCATGTGGTGAAGGGTGGTTGTGGCACATATGGAGGAGCAATCGTCTAGATCTGTGAAGAAAGTGGAGCACGAAGTGAAGGAATAAATGCATTGTGGAACTTTGGTTGAGGCAGCAGGCTTAGTACAAAAATCATAACCAGGCACAGAAGAAGAGGTTATACAAGTAGAACTTTAAATCCAAGTGCGACATGGATTTAACACTTTATGAAGAGGGTAAAAATAAGTAGAGTACTGAAACCAGGGATAACTAACTACATCCAGGTGATTGTCAAAGAGAACTACACTAATTATATAGACCACAAGATGATATTTTTTTTAAAACATTATTTTTTCGCAAAGAAGCTCTATACAGTAAAAAAATTAACTACTATTCCATTATTCATTTCATTCACGAATCACTTGCACAAGATGACCAATGTTAACTTCAAAAACCCTTTCCCTTTTCATCGATGTAAAAAAGAGAAGACTTGAATAATATGATGCTTATTTAGAGGATGCATAATTGCATACCTGGATCCAACAAAAACGCCTCCTCACCAGCAGATTGACTATTCTGTGTACCACCATTAACATATGAATCGATGAGCGAACATGTTTCTGCGACTGCCATAAAAATAATCAGCACAAAGAAAGTGGAGTTGAAAAATAACAAAAATAGTAAAATAAAGCCCATAAGTAACTACCAATAGATTCTGCTGCCAAGCCTTCACCCAAACATCTTGGTTTTCTTCCTTTCCTCCCCTTGGATTTAGGTGATAGAATGACATCAGCTATTGGATCATCAACAGAACAGTAATCTATTAATAAGTCCGCACCGTTGATATCATCGCGACTTTTCCCTTCTTTCTCTTCTTCTCTGGAGTCCCATCCTACAACTTCGTCTTCAACTGAAGCTTGGGGTGATGCCATTACCATCTGGTCATTAGCTGCATAATCTTGATTTATATCAGAGACCGATGACGATCTGCCCCAAATATCCAACACCTGATTCTTTGAGCTTGTCTTCTGAGATGAATGTTCATATTTCTCTCCATTCTCATTTTTCACTGAGTATGATCCTTTGATGGAACGTCTAGAATATGATTTTGCCATATGATTTACCTTGTGCAGTCCATCAACAGTTGACACCAGATCTCCATCCACCCCATCTATCACTATTAAATTCTTAACGAATAGCTCATCAACCTTTTTAATATGTTCTTTGATGCTTGCCTGTTGATTTTTATGGATACCAGTATCCGCATAGGGGTTCAGAGGCAAGTCAGCAACAGCTAGTTTCACCGGATCTGTAGAAGATGGAGGAATCAAATCTTGCATGACATCTGAGTAGAACTTTTTCATATTTGATCCCACATTCTGCACCTGATTTTCAACAAACTTAACTGTGTCCTGAACATAAGTAATAACATTAGCAACAACAAAATTACAAGATTACAAAAGACCACCTTCAGTTGAAGATTATATTAGATATATACATTTAGTTACATGATGTAAGTATGTGATTACGGAACTTGTAATGACAAACACATGATGACAGTGCACATCAGATAACAAACATGCATCTAAGCGAGGACTATCCCCACACCAAACAATTAATACATCTCACGTGCTAAAGAAATTTGTCAGAAGAAACAACCACACAAGAAAGCATGCCAAAGGGAAATGTAGTAATAAGAGGGACAGCAAAGGACTAGTTACTAATACTCTTATCTATACAGCCACCACTAACACCATTTCTACATTGAAGCTTTAAAGTTTAAAGTCTCACCTGCGGAACAGGATCAAGGTAAAATATTACTAGAGTTACCTGGTACATAGTTTCTTCAACCTCCAAACACATAGCTTCAAACTTCTGGTATACATTTCCAACCCAGGTAGCACCTATAAAGTCCATGGTGCTAATGTGTTAACCTCTCTATCAGATGTCTTCAAATTTCATTCACTTCCCACGCCAAGATGGAGTCTCTAGAACTGCAGAAAGTCAGACGAACCTCAATCAATATATATATGAAATAGTTGAAAACCCATATTCTGGGTTATGAGAATACAGAGGATTTGGTTAATTTCAGAGTACTTCTTTTTCATTGTATATATAGTAAACTCCTACAATCTGTTACAATAACTAAGGACTACAAAAAATGTCTATCAATCTCAATGTACTACGTTCTATCATTTTGTACTGGATCATTTGCAATACAAATGGATGCTTTATAGTCACAAAACAATCTCATTGACTCATTCGTTGTGATTCCCAAGTCTTCTAACAATGATCGCAACCACATTAACTCACATACTCCCAAGGCAATAGCTTGATACTCGGCTTCAACACTAGATCTAGCCACAACCGACTATTTTTTGCTGCGCCAAATGACAAGGTTGTCACCTATAAATGAACAATATCCAGATGTAAAACGGCGGTCATCAATACAACCAACCCAATCTGCATCGATAAAAGCTTCAACCCTCATATGGCCTTGATGTGAGAATAATATTCCCTTTCCAAGAGCAGATTTTAGATATCTCACGATTCTATAGACAACTTCCATGTGACAATCCCATGAATCATGCATATATTGGCTTACTATTCCCACAACATAAGAAATATCATAAGAAATATCAAGTCTAGTATGAGAGAGATAAATCAATATTCCCACTAACCGTTACATTGTCCCATGCCACATGCCACATGATGATTGACCGAGTCAGTTGGTCTGCATCCTAACATGCATGTCTCTGTTAAGAGATCAACCACATACTTGAGTTGAGATAGGAAGATGCTACTAGAAGATCTTGCAACTTCTATGCAAGGAAATATTTTAAGGGGCAAGATCCTTGATTTCAAATTCATTGGCAAGTTTTGCCTTGACGTCATTATTTCTAGTCATTACAATGTCATCGACGTAAAGAATGGTAATTTTGTCATTTCCATGTTTGACGAATACAATGTGATCTGCCCGACTTTGTTTATACCCAAATCTCATCATGATTTTATAGAATCTGTCAAACCATACTCTAGGGGACTGCTTCAACACATACAAAGTTTTTTCGTAAATTATAGACTTTTCCACTAGATGCTGATAAGGTAATGCCTGGAGGGACTTCCATGTATACTTCCTCCTTAAGATCCCCATGAAGAAATGCATTCTTCACATCAAGTTGATGGAGATTCCACCCAAAATTTGTTGCACAAGATATAATTGTACGAACAGAATTCATTTTGGCTACTAGAGCGAATGTCTCCTGATAATCAATTTCATGAGTTTGAGTGCATCCTTTTGTAACTAGTCTGGCTTTGAGTCTCTCAATTGATCCATCGGACTTTTTCTTCACTGTATACATCCACTTGCAACCAACCGGTTTCTTCCCAAACGGAAGAGAACTCCCATATCTCATTCTTTTTCAAGACATTTATCTCCTCTACCATAGCATTCCTCCATTTTCCATCTTGAATTGCTTCCTTCTACCCCTAAGGAACAGAAATAAAGGATAAGGAGGAAATAAATGCACGATAGGAAGTAGATAGATTATCTAAGAGACAAAATTAGAAATAAAATGTTGAGTATATGATCCAACTTCTTTCTTAAGGGCAATAGGAAGATTGATATCACAATTTTCAACAGACATATTTCAGTTATTACCATTAGGATCATTTGGAGAACTAGGATTCGAGCAGGGTTGTTGTGGTAGTACTGTCAAGACTGGTTCCTTATTTCTTCGGGAATAAGTCTTCAATTCAAGTCTGTTACATCTATCATATGACCCCTGTGAAGAAATATCATTGACTATAGGATAAGTGATAGTAGAAGAAGGGCCACAACTGGGCTCAAGGTCCATCAACCCCATATCTCCCCCTGAGGAGATGAGGGAGCAAGATAGAATGATTCAATTTCCCATAAGGTAACATCACGAGTAATATAAACCCGGTTAGAAGGAGGATGACAACATTTGTATCCTTTTTATGTAGGTAAGTACCCAACGAAGACACGACGAAGAGATTTAAGATTAAGTTTACCCCGAGTATGATTTTTATCATGGACAAAACACACAACCAAAAACCCATGGAGAAAGTGAAGGGTCAGGGTAATGTTTAAGACATGAGATTGGGCTTCGATTACCAAGAATTCTAGAAGGAATCCGATTGATGATAAAGGTGGCAATGAGAATAGCATCACCCCAGAAATATTTTGGTGTTTTCACCGCGAACATGAGTGTGCGGGCAACTTCGAGTACGTGACGGTTTTTTCTCTTGGTCACGCCATTCTGTTTTGGAGTTTTAACAGAAGTAGGAAGAATAATGACATGGTTTGTATCATTTTGTGAAATTCTCTAAAACAAGAAAAAACTTCATTTTTGGAACGAAAAAGATAAAACCAAGTTATACGAGAATAACAATCAATAAATGTAACAAACTAACGATGGCCGGTACGAGAAATGACTCGAGAAGGTCCCCAAACATCAGAATGAATAACATTTGAATGGTTCAAAATAACGAGGATAAACAGAACGTTTGTGTTTGGCTAATTCACAAGGCTCGCAGAAGAAACGATTTTTATTACACTATTTAGTCAAATGAAGAAATAAAGATTCTAAATTACTATATGAAGGATGTCCCAAATGGCAATGCCATTGATGAAGGGAGGCCATACTAGAGTCAGAGATAGATTGAAGAGCCTAAGTGGAAGTCTCTTTCTCAACCGAAGGTAGACAAAGATGAGGAACATTTAGATAATAGAGGCCACCAAATGCACTACCACTGCCAATCCTATGCCCCGTCACCAAGTTCTGAAAGATACAATGAGAAGGAAAAAAAGTGACAAGGCAATTTAGAGACTGAGTAAGACATTGAACTGATAACAAATTTGCAGTAAAAGAAGGTACGCGATGAAGAGAGGATAAAAATATAGTGGGGGTACAAGAGCCCCCTGATATAGGAGAAAGTGAACCATCGGCTTTTAACACTTTATCTTTGCCGGAACAGGAAGTATAAGTGGTAAATATTTTGGAGGAACCAGTCATGTGTTTTGTAGCACCTGAATCAATAATCCAAGAGGTGCATGCAGAAGAAGCATTAAATGCATGAAAAAATGTACCTGACTGGACATGATGAGTTGAGTCGGGATTAGACAAGTGTTCGAAAAGCCAAAATTTCTTTAGGCATGAGACCACTAGAATCAGTTCATAGAGCACTAGTAGGAGATGCCAATGGTGTAGAAATACTAGGAGGAGTGGTTGCCAAAGATGTAGATGCAATATGAACCTGCGACTAGAGCTATTACGACCACCTCAACCTCCGGGGGTTCTGCCATGGAGTTTGAAACAAGTATCACGGGTATGATTTGGTTGCCTGTAATAGTCACATTCATAAGTATCTTTCTCAGCAGAAGGTTTTATTGGAGTAGGAACAAGTCTAGGAGAGTAGGTTGCTCTCAAGGCTGAGTGCTCAGATGCACCCTGAGTCATAACATGATGTCTACTCTCTTCCTGTTGAACCTGTGCATGAGCTTCTCGTAGAAAGGGAAAAGGAACCTGACCAATCAACGTTGCTCGAACTTAATCATACTCATAGTTAAGACTTAAGACCGGCTAAGAAATCAACAACCCGATCTTCTCCAACAAATTTTTGATAGGCAATTGCATCCTCCTTGCATTTGACACCCGATAATGATCGAGTTCTTGCCAAAGAGTAGTAAGGTTGGCATAGTATTGAGCTACCGACTTGTCCCCTTGAACTGTCTTTCGAATAGACTTTCGAATGTCGTAAGCCTTTGACATGTCACCAAAAATAGATAAGGTTTGGGCAATGGCTTCCCAAAGCTCATAAGTTGTCCCTAGAAACATATAACTGTTTCTCAAGCTTGGCTCCATTGAATTGAATATCCATGTTTTTACCACGAAATTATCCGACTTCCATTCTTCCTGAGCTACACATGCTTGTGCAGGAATTGTTGTTGTACCATTGATGAAATGTTGCATACGGTTAGTTTCAATTGACATACAATACCAAACTAGATAATTGTTTACATCCAACTTAAATGGACTAAGAACCAAAGCTGAGTTAAAATGATGATTTCTAACGAACTGGCCGTTATTTATTTCAGTACTACCACCACTATTAATGGAACTAGATTCTTCCATGATAAGGTATAATAAAAGAAACAAGAATATCCAAGAAAACATCAACAAGGATCAAAAAAAACTATGACAATAAATTATTCCAGAAAATTTAGAGTAGTGGCGGTGAGTAATAACAGAGATCCAAATACACCACAGAACACTTTTAGGGATATTACCACGAAAAAATTTGAAGAAACCTGAATCAAACAAGACACATCTACTATAAATGGGAAGAAGAGAGAGACGAACATTCCAGAACTGGCTATGTCGGTAAAGGAGGTACCACACACCGGCAGAAAGAGGCGCGTGGCGCGTGGCGCGTGAGAACGTGTGGGACAGTGGGTGCCAGAGATGATTCTCTGGTGGTGGTTGCCTAGCAGTGTAAAGTCCTTTTATAGCCTCAATTTCTCCATATAAACTTGTCTTACTAGGTTTGTGGGAAAAAATAGCGAGAGGTTTCTAGGTTTTTGGGTGGCGGTGATTTCTTACTAGGTGAGGTTGGCTCTGATACCGAGTTGATAACCCATATTCTGGGTAATGAGAATACAGAGGATTTGGTTACTTTCAGAGTACTTCATTCTCTTCTTTTTCATTGTATATGTAGTAAACTCTACAATTTGTTACAATAATTAAGGACTACAATTAAGGCTATAACTAATGCTCTAATGAGAGCTACAATCAAGGGATAAGGATAGAGCTACAATCAAGGGCTATTCTACATTCTAACATAAATGAATTGACTAGATATTCTATCATTGAACTATAATATCTCTATGGGAAAATGCAATTTGTATGCTTGAAAAGAAAGCAAGAAAAGTAAGAAAATAATGCATCATCATATTGAAAAGGAATGTATTAATCATAGAAAGATATTCATTCACCAAGAATACCTAGAGTCCTAGACATAGAATTCTGCTTAGAACACCCATGCACACATAAAAAAACAGCCAATATGGATACAGCCCATGTTTTTCAAAATATGAAGCTCTATCATTTGATTATTTTTCTAGCAACCCAGTAAACCAACTGCCAAATTTTAGTGTATAAGAAAGGGGACTCATCTATCATTAAGGCAATTTTGAACTCACAATAAGAAATTTTAGAGTGATGGGAAACCAAGGGAAGAAAAAAAAAGGTAACCTCAACTGAAATCTGTCACTTTTGCTAAAATAATGGTTCATTCAGCAGCTTCAACACTCTAAACAAAGAAACAAACCTGTGTCGCATTGACGTTATGTAAGCACCGCAAAAATAAATCAAGATCCATACTTGATGACAAAGTATATGGCGTGAACACCAGTCAAATTACCGTGAAGATACACATAACTTTGAAAAATATACTGCAGCTGATATTTTAGTGGGGTATAACCGTATAAATGAGCCAAGACGATCTTAGCTTTGTTATGATCAACTAAATGAATCTAAATTTAAGTTCACGCTTGCCTTAAATGGTTGTTTATCATTTGAGCCAATCTCCAATGAGCGGAGCTCGAATAGCTTGAGATATTACATTGTTTCAGAGTCCGGATTATTAAACAATCCAAACTCAGGACAAACAATTTATGTTAATGAACTAAGCAATCAAGCTTGGTTCAAATATGTTACGACTCCAATCCCAAAGGAGATTTTAACGAGCTAAAGACAGCCGAGCTCAAATATGTTGGTTCATTTACAGTGTTATATATTGCAAGGTAACTGCAATAAAGAATTTAATATGCTGATATTCAAAGGAATTATAAGGATCAATTATTGTGCAGATAATGGAGCTTTCAAGAGTCTTATTCTTTTTTAGTTAGTGGTCTAAAGGAGAATTTAGATGTACGATTGCTGGTATGAGTCGAAACCAGTTTGGTTTGTTGAAGAGGTATGTCTTTTTCTGAAGAAGGGTTGAGTAGAAAAAGTTTCTCCTGCAGTGACTTCCATGTGATGCAAAAACCTTTTCCCTGCAAGGAATATCTTTTGATGCTTTCCGGTGCTTAAAGTCATTTCAGGTGTTCCCAGATCGTGATTCATGGGTTTTGAGGAGTTCCCTCTTCCCATTCACCAGACCACACTTATTCCAACCTTCTATGAGAAATATACTGAACCCACTTAAATAATACAGTCAATGCAAACTGATAACAAATTTGAACCAACAAAACTAAATACTTCAACGTTCCTGAAAAGTAAAGGGGAAAAGGTCTTCAATTGATACAACAATTATGATGACAAACACACACAAAAAAGCCATACAGCTGGTTGACCACAAAGAATCAAACTTTAAACTCCCATCAATATCCCAAATTGAGGTGGGTATTGACTTTCGATCAATAATTTAACAAAAAAAACATAAACCCTTGAGCACAATTTGAATACAGAGACGCATCATACAAATTTATCAACAAAAAAAAATTCTACAAGTTGAAGCAGAGGTACGAACTTACTAAAAGATTGATACCCAGAAGCAGAAACCTTGAGATAGCAGAAGCGAAACGAAATTAATTTAGGTATGAACGAGTACTATCCAAGAAGAGAGGGAGAGAAGGAAGGAGGGAGGGAGGGAGGGTTTTGTACACTTTTTTGTCGAGCAGGGAGAAACAAACGTAAAGACCGAATTCTCGGGGGGTTTCTTTGTACGTCAACTATTTGACACGTGTGCTACAAGAATATTCTCTACTTGGGTTGTTCTTCTGGTTTTCCTTTAGAAACGTTCAGTGTATATACATATACATATACCAAGAGCCTTTGGCTCAAGCCTATATATATAGTCAACTTTGTAATATTAACATTATACTTGTAACAAATCGCGATCGTCCATTGGCATTCGCAGATATGATGATAAAACTAATACTTCAAGTGAGAGCCCGCGGAACGAAATTGCAAATTTCACTTTTTCCATTCGCACAACTTAAGTACAAACGGTGAGTTCTCCAGTTGTCAGATTATCTCTTTCGACATGTAAACACAAACAAATTTGCAATTTTTACTGAATTATGGAAGTATTATGGTTTCCATATAAGTTGGCGATCTCGGCTCCACGACCTACGAGAGTTTATGTAAATTGGAGATTTGTTTTTCCTTAACTTGGGTTCTTTGATTCGGCTGATGAATCATTGTAATATATATACTAATTTTGGATTCTGTCTTTATATTTTTTTTGTAATTAGGTGACTAATATTCAGCACCGAAATCAGAAACTTTTGTTAGCGGGGTTGAAATTACTACCGAGTTACAAATAAATTAGCAAGGGGTTCGGGGCAGCGCCCCCGAGCTAATTTTTTTTAATACTTTATACTTTTGAATATATATATATATATATATACTATATTACAATAAAAATATAATAAGTAATAATATATTGTATATATACACTATATTGACTCATAATAGATTTTTTTTAATCACAACTGTTCATAAGTAAGTAATTGATTATTTATTTTTAAAAATAATATAAATTAGATTATTATTTAGTTTAAAATATTATAAAAAGATACATATATTGAGAGGATATGAGTCATATGTGTTAAAATTTGATTGACAAAGTTATAAATATTCAATTTGACTCCGTATAATAGAAAATTTATAAATTTTTAGTGGGGTCAATTTATATATAATACCTAAAAATTTTAAAATTTATCATACATTATAAAGCAATTCTTTTTTCCAGTGAGGTCGATTGACCCCATAAAGTCCTATGTGGCTTCGCCACTGCTAATACCAATAATGGCTCCAGAAGAACAAACCCAGAGGTACACTAATAGTACTAGTGATGGTTGTGGTGGTGGTGATGGCAGTGGTGAAGGTACTAGTGGTGGTTGTAGTGATGGCAGTCTTAACAACGGAGATGGGTCTTGATCTTGAATCATTAATTTGTCCCCATACTCACTTGTTTGTTATTAAAGATGATTTATGTTACTCATGTTAGAGATAAACTAATTTATAAGGAAGAAAGGAAGATGACACTATTGAATAAAGTGTCTAGATCTAGAACTCCATTAATTTGGAGCAATCCTCCATATTTGACAAACTTGCAATGGAGTCGAAACTAAAGAACCAATTTGACGTTATAAAAAAGTGTTCTTTTTGTCCGCGTTTTAATTGGGCGGACACGTATATTACCAAAATATCATTATTATAATAATATATTAAATTTTTTAAAAGTCATCGTCCGACACTAGTAAAGTGCGGATTTTAGAGATAATTTTGGTTAGTTTTGAATCCACACTTTGGTAGTGAGGACATCTCCAAACTAAAATGCGGACAGGGGATTCATTTCACCTATCAGCCCCATTATATATATATATATATATATATATATATATATATATATATATAACGATGATTCATAGTCAAAGGGGGATGAGAATCTTTCCAACCCAATCTTAATCGTTCGTAAAATAGATCCGATTAGGATGAAGTGAATTTTATGATAAAGTTCACTAACCACTCCCGTGTATAATCAGCCCAATCCACGTGATAACAATAATTCTGGGCGACCGCGTTTGGCGACATTATTTGGGGACCAAGTGATGTGGCACAGCCACATCAGCATGAGAACTGAAACAAAAATAACCCCTCTCTCGCTGCTTTACTAGTATTTTCAAAACAAGTTACCAACAACTCTCTCTCTCTCAAGAACCCCCTCTCTCTCTCTCTGCCTTGTTGCTCTCCTCCCCTACAAACTTCAAGATATGCTTACATATATTACTCCTCTTACCATTACTCTCTCATATGCCAAAATGCTCAAAATCCTAAAATTTGTGCAAACTCTTGTTTTGAGTGAAATTTTGTGTAAACTCTTGGTTTGAGTGAAAATTCCTGATTTCGACCTTTTTAGTATGTTTCTGTTTGTTTGTTTCCTGAAAAATTTGTTAAAAGAATTTAATCCTCCATTGAACCGGACATTATGTTAAACTGAAATAAATCAAACGGCTGTGTGAATTAAGTTGAGTGTTTTTTTTTTCCAATTGTTGTTACACTTTCTTAATTAAGTCGCTTTCATTAAAGAACAATAGTATGTGGGCTTATAATTCTCAACCTTAAGTGAATTTAAGTTATCAAAATTCCAACTTTTGGTGGAAAAAATCATTTCAAAAAGGTTAGGTGAAGGAAATCCTTGAGTAAGCTTTGTACAAACATACTTTGTTTACAGTTCATCTCAAACCCAATAGAAGATTTTCCAAATTAGTGGATACAAGGTCTTTACATGGGTTACCATTTGATGGTGAAGTACAAACCTTTTAAGAAATTTATTTTCCCTGTTAATAGAAGTCTGCCATATGCCTTGAATCTAATTTTTGGTTTTCAGCAAAACATGATTGAGTAGACCTCAGTGATTTGTAGCTTTTTCCTGTTGTTTTTCGTTTTCTTAAGTTTTAAAATTTACATGACATTAGCGAGGCAACTCTGCCTAACCGTGTATGCAAAGTTTTCTCCTGCAACTTGGTGTATTTGAGATAATAAGAAAGAGACGGGAAAATTCCCTTTTAATTTATTATGTCCCAAATAGTAGGGGCGACTACTATTTGGTAACTTGTTTTAAACTTATTCTATTGGGAGCTGGAGAAGGGTTGTTTTTGTTTCAGTTCTCGTGCTGATGTGGCTGTGCCGCATCACCCGGTCCCCAAACAATGTCGCCAAAGAGTCCTTCTACGCAGACAGCTTTATTGAACAGGAAAATGGGATATTTTCATTTTATTTTTATTTTTTTATTATGACTCTAAAAAAATGTATAGTATTTATTCTAACAGGAATTTTTATAAAATATAGTATTTTAGGTGCAATTTGGATACATATACAAAAACATGATTATAAAGATTGTATAATCCTGTTTTTGTATATGTATCCAAATTATACCTAAAACACTATATTTTATAAAAATTTCTGTTAAAATAAATACTATATATTTTTTGAAAGTTACAAAAAAAAAAAAATTAAAAATATCTCATTTTTCTGTCCAATTCACCTGTCTGCCCAAACTTATTCGGATAATAATTAGAGCCTTAATAGTCATGCAAAGCCGGACCCACATGAAATTTTGGAAAAGCTCTGCAGTTCTACTAGTGAAATCTACTAGGGAAATTTTTTTTTAATTCAAATTGAAGTCTAACATAGCCAAAAACCATATTATTTACTCATGAGAAAAGAAGGAAAATAATAGTTTCTTTGTTGCACAAACAAAGGTTTCATTTCTCAATTTATAAATAGAATATCAATATTAACTTTCTAAAAAAATTTGTAATATTTTTTGTATTTTAAGTAATATAAAATTTAATTATAAAATTTGTAAACTATCTAAATACTATATGTTTGTTCCATGTTTATCCCTTAAGAATATAAATATTTTTTAATTAACGATAGTATGGAAATAAAATTATGATGATAAATTTGATGAGATTTTGCCATTCTATGTTACTTTCAATACAAAGTAGGATTTTTTTGTAAAATTATTTTTGTTTTTATTTTTTTATAAATAAGACTCAAGAAGTAGCAGTATTGTTAGATTTCTTTTGGACTATTAAAGTTTACGTGTGATGCACCTATAAATTTCTTTATGACTGCTTTTTAATAATCAATTATAAGGACTAAATAATAATATTAGAAACCAACTTAGGAAAAAATTTACCATGTTTAATACTGTTTTAAAGTTTAACAAATTACATGCAAAAAAACTTTTGATTATCCAAATCTTTTGAAGTCCTATGATTAAAGCTTGATTTCAAAAGGATTTAATTACACAAAGCAAAACTAATTTTTTTTAAGTTTTGCACCAGCCCAGATGGTTGGAATTTCAACGGAATAAGATTTAAAAAGAAAACTCATATTCATTCATATATACCAAGTACCAACCAATCAAACACACGACACCAACTTCAATCTTAAACTTGAAAACAGTACAAATAAATCGGTCTCAACCTGCCGCTTGAAAGTCCCCAAAGTCATCATCTGGTATGTCCTGCGAGCTTTGATTTTCTAGAGTAGGTGGTTCCTTTGATTGTGCTTCCACTGTACCTGATGATGATTTGTAATTTTCCTCGAGACTTAAATTGGCCGGCAACTGTGTAGGAGAGTTGGCAGCAGTTACGGAAGGTGAAAGCGGTGCCAACGGAGGTGGTGGTGGTTTGAGACAGATCACTGGCTCTTTCCCATTTCCCTTTTCTTCCAGTGAGATATTAGTATTTAGACCCTGCTCAAAAAATTTGGACCTTACACCACGACCACCTGTCTGTTTACAACAAAAAAAGGGTGAAACTATATTAGCATAACCAAATAAACAACTTCAGGGTCATTCACGAAAATTATAAGTATATTGATACTTATCGGAAACATAACTAGTGAATGGAAGAGAACTAACATTCTTTATTTGAAGAACAAGTGTCTCCCCATCTTTTAAGCTGTAATCAACAGAAGAATTGTTCTGGTACTGTTGTTCCATCTCTTCAGCAGTTTTCTTTTTGTTCAGGTACCTTCAGAAAATCCCAGAATTTATAACTTCAGTAACAGCAGTAAGTGCAGCAGTATTGCTTAAGAAAACAACTGTGCCATATAACTAGAGCTGGCATAGTATTCATATATACAACACGACAGAGGAAACGGAAAGAGAGGGAGGAGGGGGTAAATTGCATTAGAATGGATGGGAAAGTACTTCATATGATCATGAAGGGCGGCTTGGAAGTCATAAGCTTGAGGTCTTTCTCGAAATCCAATACCGAGAAAAGCATGCCGAAGGCGACCACCTGCATGAGTCCACAGAAGTACTGAAGCACCATCTTTAAAAATGAAATCAAATAGGAGGCAGGTTCAAAAGGTAAATATAGCATTAGCAGTAATAGCAATTGATGCATAGAGGACCAACTGTTTTATTATTTCTTTTAGCCTAGCTCTTTTGACTTGTATTTTTTTCTTACCATAAAATTTCTTTCTCTTTGATTTTTTTCATCATTGACAATGACCTGAGGGCTGATATGGCAATGCCAGAAAATCATTTTGATTAATTTAGTGAATTATTGTCTACTGGACAAATAGAAAGATAAATAAGAAACAGTTGAGGTCGAAATAAAAGAAAAGCATTGTAGACCTATAGAAGAATCAAGGATGTAGCTTACCAATATTCTCTTCTACTCGTAGAACAAAGTATCTGAAGAAAATACAACCCAAAAAATAAAATTATTGACATTCTAAAGTTGACAGGCTATGATGTCAAGGATAACAAAATATGCGTTCAAACTCACGAATATAAAAATGCTAGTTATGAAATAATTTGACAGGACAATTATTGATAGTGCTCGAGGAAGGTGGACTTTTGTTTCAGTGACTCAATTTAAAATACCTGCTGCTATCAATTACAGGCTCCACCGGATGCGGCTCTCCATCTCTAAGAAATGCCCGGGCGTACAATTCACCTATATAAATATATGAATTAATTAGTTGAATCTGTATTTCAATTTTCAATCACACAAAACAATGCAACTGCTCTTTCAGATAAGTGATAAGTAACACAAATATTATCTTTTTTAACATAGATATCTCTTGCCAAAAATTAATAATTGTAGAAAACTTCACCTGTACTCTTATCCTCAAGTCTGATAATACATTCTTCTCCCTTGCTAATAACTTTTAGTGTCCCCTCCCATGCCCATTTATTGATATCCCATTCATCAGCCCTATAAACAAATAAATTAGATACATCTTCAGATAACTAAGAAAAGCTTTTGCTATTGAAATTAAGAAAACTTCAGAGAAAAAACATTGTTCCTCTACTGCAAAAACACTTTTGAGTATGAATACAGAAAACAGGTTTTATAAAGAATACGCATAAAAAAGAATCGTAGTCAGAAGTTGAGCAAAACCTGTAGGAAGCTGCACTTTTTCTTGGGGGTATCTGCAGAAACATTACAAATGATACATATTAGGTTAGCATCAAAGCAACTTGCAGATCTTCCACAAGAGGACTGAAGAAAAGTGCAACACTTCTAATATGAAATAAAACAGTGAACGCCATTGACGATAAAATTCAGACTTTTGGTGCCATTTATTACTTTTCCCATGTAATGTAAATCTTCTAGGAAGGAGTGAGTGAAGTACTTCAGATTTCAATATGCAGCTAGATCATAGTGTGAAACTTGGATCCAATAACTAACAAACATAAAACGCAATACACATATATATGGTTTTGTTTTCAGCTGTATAGGATTTCAGTCGGTATAAAAATAGTAAAACTTAAAGGGACTTTGAATGAAACTTTGCCCATCAAGAAAAATCCGAAGCAGTCTAAAATTTCTTCAAGTTAGTAATGCAAGTAAGAACCATAACTAAATCCCTTATTAGATAAAATTTAGATATTAATAGATCCATGGAAATGGGCCCTTTGACATATTGCAGATAGACTAGAAAGAGAATAAATAACTTCGCAGAACATAACATCCTCCAAATAACTTCACTGAAATCCATCTGACACTCTATGCCCAGACTTCAATAATTTAGTGCAGAACTAACTCAACAGACAGTTAAAGGGTTGCATATGTGCATCAACTAGTAGTGTAGAGACTCTAGATTCATCAACTATGGACCTCTTGTACAAGAACCCTCACAATTTTCTGTAAGACGCTCAATCAGCTGAGTCTAGGGTCATCGCAAGAAAAGGTCTGCCTCCTCTTTCAACAATGCAAACAACATTAACATATCCTGATATAGAGAAATAGAAAATAAATCTATATATAGACCCAAACCCACCAAACATTGTCACTACACATTAATATAAATGAAAATACAAATAATTTCATCAGAATCAATCTCTATAGTTTAGTTGACCATAACTCAAGTCGAATGTACTCTATCATAAGAAGCTAATTTAGCAACAATATACAAAACAAATTATGTATTACACAATACAAAGCTATGGAATTGATGCTAAGTTGAACTAGTTATGCTATATGCCTAACTAGTCATATTAAATACATATACTGCTCTCCATATAGGGTAAGAGGAGATATAATGGAAATTGTTTTAATTGAGTTTTTTTTAATCATAAAGAAATGAGTTTTAACAGAAACTCAAAGAACCTCAAATACAACACTGAAGCGACCAAATCCAAACCAATTTGATCGATTCCCACTAGTTTCTAAATGTTTAATGTTAATAGCATCAGCTAAAATCATCAATAATAACTGAATAATCCCCAGAGGCGACATATATCAATGCTGCACGGCTCACACATCTACATAATCACCGATAAATGCGTATACACACATATATAAATTAATTAGATAAAGAGAGTGAATTTGATATAGATCAGGATTGGAATACCAAATAAACGTAACATTCCGAAACTTGATACAGAACAAGCTCGACTGCTTCTGTAGTGTCTTCTCTCTCATCTAAGCTTCCAATTTCATCTACTTTCTCCACTTCCTTATGCTCTTTCTCCATGATCTACAGAATTTATTGTTTGTTTTAGAGAGAGAAAATTGAATTCAGATCAATCCGCAACCGTGACTCTTCTGTGGAAATTAAAGCAAATTTGGGGACTTGGATGAAATATTTTATGGAATTCGTTTGATATACAAGGAATATAAAAGTAGGCTCAACCAACGGCGGTGATTGTGCTTATCCAGTAGATGATGATGATGATGCGATGAAGGTCGACATTTGTTGTTGATGGTTTGGTGAAGTGGTTTGCTTGATTTATAAGAAAATATTATTCATTGATTCTCAAGGAATATTTTATTGGTATGGCTTCAGCAGAAACCTTATTCTCTGTTTCGGGGATAACTTATTTTGATTTATAAATTGAGTTTTAAGTCAAAAGAAATTTAATTATTTTTGATTTATTTAAAAATAATTTATAAATCATTTCAAAATATATTAATTTGATTAAATGTAATATCTATTTTGCTCTTCTTTTTATTAATATCTTTTTTAGTAATCTTTATATTTATTTTAACTTAATTTTTGATTTATAAGTCCAATTGGCAATTGATATCAATCGCTTTACTTATAAGTTATATTTTAATTTATAAATTATTTTAAAATAAGTCATTCCCGAATCCCGAACAAGTTATAATCTCTCTTCTATTCAATTTTATTCCAGGTTTGAACTTGTCTAATATATAAAGTTGGATGACAGAGTCCGTGTAAATAATTTTCTAATTTTTTTATAAAAAAAATATATTTCAATTTTTAAAATAATTTTTTTTGTTCTATTTATATTTTTATTTTTAATTTTTAAAATATTTTATTTTATTTTATATAACTTGCAACAGAGCTAATAAAGGTTGGGATTGATTTCAAAAATTATGGTAAGTTCAAACCCATATTAGTACAAGGAGAAAATGGGCCTTATATTTATATTTTGCTTATGTTTATATACGCATATATCAATTGTAAAAAAACTCAACAAAAAAAATAGAATTGTGTAGGTAAAAAATCAAAATACAAAGTGAAAAGTAAGAAATTTTATTTTTAAATGAAGTGCTAAAAGGTGGTTCTTATTTATATATATATATATATATATTGTAACAAATCATGTTTATCATATAAAAAAATGTTGTGCTTTTACCTACATTTTTATTTTTATTTTTATTTTTATTTGCAAAAATCTTAAATCTCTTTGAGTTTAAGTTGGTCCGTCCAAGAAAAATCACACTCTAAACGAATTAATCTTAAACGTAAATCTGTTAACTGTGTCAACCTTTATCGAACTTGAATCCTTCAAGAAAACAAAACACTTTGCATTACTCCTCAATCCTCAAGTAATTTATAATTAAATACCGCATTTTCTGCCCTTTATATTGATAGAAACGCAGAATATTGAGAATATAATAAAATTATAATAACAAACTTAAGAATATTGTGTTCAAAAGATCAGTGCAATGATTTCTGATAGTCATCCAAGTCAGAAAATATTAATATTTGAGCAAAGTTTAAACAACTGGGAGGAATCAGAGACATGAATTTCCAACAAAATGGCTTTTTCTGTTCACAAGTCTCCATTTTTAGCAGCAGGTAAACGTGACATGTTAATAAGACACTGTTGCAGTTACAGTTCCATGTCTAGGACTTGTAAGAATTGTTTGAACATTCACAAATCCAGCCTCCTTTATTGTTGCTTCCAGATCAGTCAGATAATATTCGTCCAGGAAAGGTTCAGTGCTCTTCATTAATGTAAACAGAACTGGAGACAATTCCTACAACATATACCAAAGGCAATACAGTTCTTAATCAATCAAATTCTTAACCCATCAAAAAATTTGGTGCAACTTCTACAAGTTTCTTTAGATTTTCAAGATTTCTAGGATGGTTCAGTTACGAGCCATTTCACTTTAGCCAAGAAAGTATAAATGAATACCTGGAGGATCTTTGATTTTGGCTGCAAAAAATAGAGCACGAGTAGGCACGCATATTAGTTAAGTTTTAGCAGCGCAACATTCACTTCAAGGTCAAACACATATTAGACATGTTAATTACCGAGTTATCAATGAAAGCAACAGTGCCTCCAGGTCGAAGCAGCCTAAATGCTTCCTTCACTAGATTAACTATCGCTATTGCAGGACATTCATGAAGCTGCAAAAATCGTAGGCACTGAGGTAATAATACTATGACCAAATAAATGCCACCAAGAACTTGCAAAAGGTTCACATGAAAATACCTTGTGTAAATTGATTCTACCAGAATTCAGTCTTTCTAACTAAGTGGAGCTGATTATCTAGGAAATAGGATTATCTTTTCCGTAAGTTATGCAAACCTTGAAATGGGCATGTTCAATTTCATTGTGAAAGTGACTCTCCCCCTAAATCAGAAACTTGACTTATTCCTAGGTGTCGTTAGATGACTGGACGTACCACATAAGCAACTGAAACAAGGTCAAATGATTGGGATGGCAAGCATGTGTTTTCACCATTTGCATGTCTCCAGCTGATTCGGTTCTCTCTTGGAGAGCTGTTCATTTCCTTGAATTTAGCAACAGCAAGAAAGTAAGGTGATAAATCCAGCCCCTGCAGCAGACACACGTCCAGATATGACTACAAGGTTGTATATCCACAGTATACATCAACAAAATCTAACTACCAGGCTTGGGATACAAAGCTCATCAATGTCAGCTCTATTCATAGTATAAAAGGGCATCATAACTTTTGGAATTACAAAATTTTAAACTCACAGTGACTTTAGCAGAAGGATATTTGTCTGCAAGATATCTTGTGCTCACTCCCACGGAGCATCCAACATCAAGAATGTCTCTAATCATGATATTTCCTGAATACTGCTTATGATGTTGTTCAATTGCCTGAAGCCAATTTCCACGAACTATTTGATTTGCTTCATCTAATGAAGAAGCATCAGGTATTGCACGTCTCGCCAGTGACATAGTTGCTGCCTCGGCTTCTGCTGCAGCCTACAGTGAGTACAATGTTGAAAAGATTATATTGCTTTTCAAAATTGTAATGTATAATTTACACCACATTAGAGCAGTAAGTAAAGAAAAATATGTCAGCGGTGTTCGAGTTCTTCAACCCAAAACTTCCTGAAATGCATTTGGTTGGTTGGTTGGTAAAACAAGGACCAAAATCAAGCTTTTAGTTTCGTAACAAAATTTTAGTCTCAGCCAAAACTTAGGACTGAGAAGAACCTTATAATACTTGATAACAATCATAAGACTAACATAAAGATAACAAAAGTAATCTAGCTTACCAAAACAACAAAAATATAAGAAAATATAAAATGTTATATATTTAAATTACAAGTTGAAATAAGCAGGTCTCCCCTTGCCACAAGCAATGGAAACATGAAAACACAGGTCACCTTAGTAGTATAAATTTAACTAGTCACTAGTCAACGAGAATTAAAACTTCATACATACACATTAAAAGCCAGATACAACAATAAATGACAACACAAACATCAAATGCCCATCTCTAATCCTACTTTCAGAACAAAGGAAAGCAAGCATTTTGACAAATTTAGTGGAAGAAAAAATGTTTACCAGCCAAGAAAGGTTTCCCTCATCATATGCATGGAAAGGATTAAGATAATCTATTAAAAAGAAAGTCACAAAGTCAATAATCTGATATCAATGGTGAAATGGTATAGGAAATGTAAAAATACCCACAATTAAAGCAAGAGAAGTCGAATATATGACAACTTATTTTATTCCCTTCTATTTGTAAATCATTTAATGACGATAACATGCAGTAGGAGGTTTAAGCAATCTCCAAGGAAAGCTTGGGTTTGATTATTTTTTTCCCTTCATGTCAGCGTTGATCTCAAGTATGAAGTGCCCCTAAGAAATCCAGTCACGGGCCAAACTTGAATGTTTTGGTTCTACTGGAACCGACTGTTTTTGGCTTGAATATATAGTTATAGGATGCTCAATACAGTGGCTAAGCCAGGAAAAATTTTCAGTGGGGCCAAATTACTAAATTACACCCACAAAAAATCTATTACATCATATATATATATAAAAAAATCAGTGGGGTCAAATTACTAAATTACACCCACAAAAAAATCTATTACATCATATATATAAAAAACAAAACAAAAATTAGTGGGGTCAATTGACCCCACTATTCAACACGTAACTTCGCCTCTGGCTCAATAGATGACCAGCTTGAATATGCAGAAAGTAACTCATTTATATACAAATTTGGTCTCAAATGAGCTTTTAATCAAGATACAAACTGTGTTCCGAGTATTTTGGTCGTTTTGATTTCCCTGGTAGTGATGTACAACACTACAAGTATATATCTCGAAAAAAGAGGGGATTGTTAAACATTCTACAATATCACTTTTAGCCACTCAATCCTCAGAAGGTCTCTTTGAGCCTTACCTACCATTTTTAACAAAACAGTAGGCTTATCAGATTCAATTATGAAACAGCACAACTGCAGCAATTGTGCTGTTGGAAGAATTTAAGTTCAAAGTACATTTGTAAAGTAAATAGTTCTGGGCTTTTTATATTGACCAAGACTTGTTTATTAATGATGGGTTCTTCAGATCTAATCAGGAGCACTTCTTTGAATGTTGCTTATCAATATTTATTCCAGGAATCTATGATCCCATATTCCCATTTTCTCAATGACAAACTATAGTTCTTATTCATAGCTTTTCTTTGATCAACACTGACGTCTAGTTAATTCATTTATAAGTTACTACCTTTGTCCTGTTTGTCCTAAATTTAATAGTAACTACGAATAACTAAAGTCGGGGACGATTAAAGGAAAAGAAAATAAAACAAGAAGCTGCTAATAAATTAAAATTATTGAAAAGATAAAAGCTTAGCAACATTAAAATCTTGGCTCGTGTTGGAATTTTTTTTAGTGTATAATAGAGTTGAACTTGAATTTGTGAAAAAGTTTATTTCTTGAATCACGTATCAATCAGAAAATGTGAAGGTGGGTTGTAGAGAGAGAAGAGAATTACAATCTGGGTAGCTAATGGAAGGATCCTGGATGCTATCCATCAACTTATAAACATTAGACTCAAGAATCTCTCTTGTCATTTCTCGCCAGGGAATGTTCTTCTTTTCAGCTGTACTGCAACTCCAGTCCACCCAAAATATCCAAAATTCAGATTATTTTCCATATAAGTAATAACATAAATAAATTGGGAGAGAAATAGAGAGAAAAGGGGATGGAATGGACCTGATGAGTACCTGTCGGGCACCGAGCTTGAGGAGAGAGAAAAGGGGTTTGAAGGAAATGAGGGCTCCAACCAGACGAGAAACAGGGGTTTCTCCCGACCATTTGGGTCTTTCCAATTTTCCCTCTTCGTATCCCACTAACTCCCTGCTCGAAGCCGCCATTCGAATGCTGCCGCTTATACTTACCCCATCATTTCTTCTTTGTCTAATTCCATAATAATATTGGCCGCCATTGAAACAGAGATTGTAGAGCTTGGGCTGGGTGCACAGTGCCATCTATCTACTTAATTCAATCAGATGACAGACAGAGGCAATGGAATATGACAATTCGTTTACAGATGAATACAATTCTCTACGAGCGCCTGACCCTCCTTATCGCCCTGTCATGTCTTTCCGAATCTGGTTTGGCCAATTAAAATCTGACTCGTGGAGTGGATGGTGAATTGATATTAATAGGATCGTTCCCCAATAACTTATTTTAAAATAATTTATAAGGTATAATTTAAAATTAATTATAAATTATTTTAATTTATGACTTATAAATAATAGTGTTAGATATTAGTTTGACTAATAAATAAAAGAATTAAGTTAAAATAAATTCTGAAAATGTTTGATGGATAAGTTAAAATATATTGTAATCATAAGAATCATTCTAATACTAATTTAATATTAAAAAGATACATAAATTCAATATCTATGAGTTTTTTTTTTGGATATAATATTTAATGAACTATTATTCAATATTGTTATTACTATTATTCTAAACATTTTAATAAAGTATTATTCTCTTATTGTTGTTGTTATTATTATTATTATTATTATTATTATTAATTTTTCATTTTGACATTTGCAAAACTCAAAATAATTAAAAGAAAACAAAACTTAAATAAATATTGAAGAAAAATTATCCTAATGAATATAAATTTACTTGCTACTCTATCCGTCTCACAAAAACTAACTTATTTAAATTTTGAAGTCAAATTGATTATTTTTAGAATCAAAGTTTATTTTATTTTCTTTTAGTTATAGGTAAAGAGATTATAATCTTAAGAAACTTCATTTAATTTATTACTACGTATAATTTTTAAAAGATCACAAATATAAATAAATCTGTTTAATTATCAATTTTAAAAATGGTAAACTTAACTAGAAAATTTAAACTAAGTCGGTCTTTTACTGGACAAAGGGAGTATTTGTGCCTTGTGGTGCATGTGCTGGGGGTATTTGATCCCACGTTCTTTGCTATGCAAAGAGATTAAAAGATGGGGTGGGGTGGGGTGGGGTGGGGTGCTTAATCTTACATCATTTGCAATGCTAACTGCTACCACCATCTGATCAAAGAATTCAACTGTTGTTTAATTTAAAAATATTAATAATAATATAAAATGACACAAGTAGAATTTTATTATTATTATTTCACTATAACAATTTGAAAATTAAATTAAAAAAAAGTCATCATCATGTCCAAACACAAATAGTTCCATCATCATGAGCGGATGCCAAGGGATTCCCCATGCCGCTCCAAGAACAAGAAAGAACAGCAGCACTCTGTTCCTTGATAATTCTCATCATTCTTCCCATTTTCATGGACCACACATAAACCGATCCATCAGCAGAACCCACAGCAACATAATTTTCATCAGGGCTAACGCACGTACGACTCCATTTCGTAGCCACCACATTCCCCCTTGTCCTGAATTTCCCGCACACTTGCAAACTCCTGACATCAACCAAATTGTGCAAATTATCCCTCCCACTAGTCAGCACAACATTCCCACCTTGCAGCGAACAAATTGAAGTGACCGGTTGCGTATGGACCGTCATTTCACTTCCACCACTAATTCTCCAAGACAATATAGTGCTAAATTTAATTTTCCCATTATCATGGCCCGAGCAAAATGTGTTTTCATCCTTGGTAAAGCAAATAGCATTGCAGTTGCTGTCAAAATATTCCCCACAACTGTAACGGTCATTTTGCAAGTCCCATATTTTGATGCCACGGTTATTTTCAGCATTGACCAAATAGCGACTCGAGGGTCTGCTGATGGCCACACTGGATACCGGATACCAATAATCCATTGTTCGAAGATTTAGCCCAGAATTTAAGTCCCAAATGCTCAATTTGTTTGATGTGAGCGTAGCGGCAAGCAAACTGTTGTCTGAGCTAATGGCAACATCACAAACTGTGCCTTGGAAGCCTTGTATTGTGCTAGTTAGTGTCCCATTGCTTGTATCCCATAATTTAATGGCGCTGTCTTTTCCTCCGCTCACCAGAGTGTGTGAGTTGTTGAGAAACAAGATAGACTTGCATTTTCCTTCATGGGCGTTGATTTTGTGCCTAATTGAGCTTGGTGCTATTGGTTCTGTTGAGGCTGCAACAGCATTGCTTTCACTTATGGGGGAGGTTTCTGCCTTGATCTTCTTCCTTGGTGGGGATGGTGATCTTTGCTCCATTCCGACATCTTCCATGTTCAATGAAGCTGCCATTATAATTACAAGAAAACGATATTAGATTTGTAAACATCTGAGAATGAAATCACAAGACAGTCTCCATTCTTATTAGATATTTTTCTTGTAATTTATTTCCATCAAGAGCTTAAGCATATTAAAAAATAAAAATTAAAAAAAAATCAAATAAAAGACGCAAAATCTAAAGAGCCACTAACCTTATAGATTGAAAGTAACCTTCTACGTTACAGAAAAATAGGTGTGTTTTTGTGAATCAAATTGACCAATGCATCATATATAAATAAATGCCTGACTAGGCCTAGATATAGAGCTTTGCGGGTTTGGCCTCCAAGCAAATTAGTCAACGGTACATTTTTTAAAGCATGACAAACTTGGCCACTAAGCAAGTTATTACACTATATACTATTGAGGTTGTTACATATGTCAACTGAAATTGAATAATGCTATTTCAGTAACTAATTACTGGATTTTATATATTCTTTCCTAGCCCACCTCTGAACCCCCAATGATAACTTGATTAAAAGAAAAATCAATGCAATGCATTGGGTAAAGTTGTCCTTACACAAAACTAATCAACAGCTGTGCTTTAATAAAAAAAAAAATCTTAAATCAGTTCATGAATGATAATGGAGCTCCAAGGAAAGCTTTGGTTTGATTTGTTTGAATGTATGTTGTTTATCTTGGTGTTGCCTCTAGAGGAAAATCAGTCATGAGCTAAAATTGAATGTTATGGTTGTAACGGAACGATTGGTTTTAAAATTATTTATAGAGTTATAAGCTGCTCAATAGATGATCACGCTGGAGCCAAGATCAATAAACTGACAAGCTTTAGAAAGTAATATACAAGTTGATCTCAAATGAGCATCTAATCTAATCAAGATATACAAACTGTGTTCTGAGTAGTTTGATTGTTTTGTTTTTATTTCCCTCGTCACATATGTACAAATATATATATGTCAAGGGACCAGTCAGGGAGGGTGATGTTCTTACTTTGCTCGAATCTGAGAGGGAGGGAGCAAGAAGGTTGCGCTCAAGACTCATTTTTCCGATTCTCGTAGCTGTTGTACCATTTTTGTTTATGGAATTTGAACTTGGCGCCAAGTTTTTAACGTTATAAAAGATTGATTAAAATAAAATGACTTGGTAGCATCATTTGGGACAAAAATCCTCTCCATTTCAAATAAATAGATAATCTTTATTTTAAGATTCAGATTTAAAATGTATTAGAATGTGACATCATAATGACAGGAGAAAGATGATTTTAAACCTGAACCATAAAATAGAATCCCCATTTATTTGAAATGGAGAGAATCTTAATCCTATCAATTTCAACTGCCTTTTTTGCTTCTCTGTCGTCAAAGTTGTATTGGTTCTTTCTTCGACTTGATAGAAGAAGATTGTGTTTTTCACAAGCTCGAAAAGTCCAATGCCTAAGACCAGATTCTACATATACACATACCCCTATCTTCTTACATTGAACAAAAAACAAAAGAGGCTCTAGTCCTGTAGATTACATTTATCTATCAAAAATATTTGAAAGAAGAAATGGAAGATGTTTCAAAGCACCTTAAAATCAAATTATGCACAACTGGTTGTAATTTTTTTCCCACCACTTATCAATTATCATGATCACAATCATTTTTAAACTACTCATCCAAAAAAGTAGATCAATCTCAACAGGTACCTGACATTATAATGCCATCCTCGAGCATTTTATTACTTCAGTAGACGAGAGCAAATTTATTTCTTGAAAGGGCAAACACTTTAAAGTACGCAACAAAACCAAGCTGCATGAGTTCTAAATGAAAATTTTAAAACCTGTTTCTTACATTCTCATTCTCATTCTAATGACACAGTTTCTGGCAACCAGTCGAGGGTTTCACCAGCAGACATAGGGATAATTTCGCCGGATGCATACCGAAAAGATTTTGGGACCTGCCATGGGGTCTTATTCAGCTTGACTTTTGATGTGTTTCTTGGAAGCCCATAAAAGTCTGGTCCATTAAAGCTTGTAAACGCCTCTAGCTTGTCCAGTGCCCCTGCCTATAAATAAAGTCAAATGACTAATGCTGCTAGTAGGGAGTATCAAGCATGTTACAACTCACACAAGTCATTTGAGAGTAGAATAAAATAAATATTAAATTCTCCATACTTGGCATTTAGCTTGTCAAACATAGGTTGTCTTACACTACTCAGACTATGATGTGTATTGAGTACATGAGCATTCATCACTACCTTACCAATATACACACACACAAATATCATGCATGCACATTCTAGCACTTGTCACTGTGATGTAAATATGTGTATATATTTAAATCATTTCTTTTAGCAAAAGGTATATATTTTAATCATTTAGACATCTGATTTGCCACTAGGAATCGGTGGGCCTTGAAGCAAAGGTAAGTGAACCGTTCTGGAGAAAAAGATTTTGTTAACTAAACATATATTCGCCAATTTACCTCTAAACTGAACCAATGAGATATCTAGAAACTGAAAACAAAGAATGGTGTAGTTGATGCAGCAGAAATAGAGACCTTTGGATAGACTTTGACACAATACTGCCTGAATTCATCTTGAACATTGATAGAATTCAATTTGGCAAAAGAATCTGAAATAGCTTAAGATGTTAGAATTCTGCATTTTAATGGTAAACTTGATCCTAATAATGCCAGATCAATTGGCCTTTCACTCAAGCTTTTGCAAGTTCATCGACCACTAATTACTGTCACGCCCCCAAATCCGGGTCTCCTTCAACCCCTGATCTGGTGCTGACGATACAACTTCATCTATTAAATCTACCAATAATTCTATTGATTTAACTAGTCTATTACAGACATTACATCCATTCTTTATCTCCATTCCTGGATCGCAACATCACTCCTTAATATTCACTAATATTATACTTGTTAAAAACTCATTTAATTAAAAACTTAACATCATACTCTTTATTCCAAAATCGTAAACTTTACAATTTTCGATTACATCCCAAAGTCAAAAAAATTACAACTTATTTTAGTGCGTTAAATATGCAACTCCTCCAACCATTCTTCCTCTTAAGTATTTCATAACTTCAATCCAATACTAGACCCTTCTTCTTAATTTCATCACCATTTATATATCCTAAACTTTTAATATTAGCAACCAATCAGTTCCTAAGAAAGAGGAAGCTTTCCGATAAGAATTTCTCTTTATTGGCGTGCAATTAGATAACCTAACCCCTTTCCTTGACTGACCTTTCTAAACATTGTCAATAATGTTAATCTAGCATACGTAAGATGACTCCTACGTCTACTAGCTTAAATGTACAGTACACAAACAATACATTCTTATAATAATTTACAACTCTTTTAATCATATCTCCAAAGTTATTACAACTTTAAGTTCTATTACATAAAAAGAAGATAACAATAATAATCTCTCTTGACACTTTCTCTTTACTGCCAGATTCTGCTGATAATTCTTTCTTAACTGCAAATAAGATTTAATTCGCAAGAATAAGCACAAATGCTCAACAAATCTAACAGATAACACATTTCACACTTTTTAAGTTTAAACAGATAATAGAGTTCACACTACTCAAGTTATACAAATAATAGAGTTCACACTGCCCAAGTTATAGAATTCACAATCCTTAAGTTATAGAGCTCACAATCCTCAAGTTATACAAGTAATTCACATATCACAACAACTGAATAGCATCGTTGCACATAAAAACAGTTAGAAACTAGCACATAGTCCGAAAAACTTGTCTGATTCTGCTTCTATAGTTTACGCTAATTTTTGTGTCTTTCAATCAACCTATATAATTCACGAGGTCAACATACAATTTAGTCAAAATATGACTCCTTACTTTAGTTCACCTTAACTAGCCTTACATAAGAATTTTATTTCATAACTTTATCTTTTACAATATCCAATTACCAAAAACTTTACAAAATAAGCTTCGAAAAAATTCGGACAAAAGTATTCTAGTAGCGCTAAAACTCAGACAAAAGTATTCTAGTAGCGTTTGGACGCCCAAAGGCATCGCCCAATTTTCAGCTTTGTGCAATTTTACCCTACTTGATTCAAACACGCATAACTTTCAATCTACTAGGTATTTTTGAGTGATTCTTTTTCCCAAGCGTTCGTAACTTCCTCCACTTCGACTTGGCTATAATTTTCATGACCAAATCCATACATATGAGGTTGCACACCTCTTGCAAAAACTACGAAAAACAATGTTTCATAGTTTATGCATTAACTTACTTCAACTTGATTCAATTAGTTGTCTAAGGCCTTAGTTTATCATACTTTATGACTAACTAACATTATCATACAATTCATACTTTATCTCATTCAATTAGGTTGTCTATTGAATCAATTAGGTAGCTTAACCTAACAAGCTTTTACAACTAATCTATACTAACATGCATACTCATGTTTTACTTCATTCGATTAGGGCATCACTTAGCTAGCATAACATCTTTATAAAACTTGCTAATTAACAACATACAATTTATGCTTAGCATGCAATACTTTATGATTTTGAATATAAGAACGATTAACTAATAGGACTACGACAAGCCGTAAATTACCTCTTGGAGTTGCAAGCTTTACGTTTAACTTGATTATGCAAGACCTTAAACTCCTTCTTTCAATTAACAATTGATCTTACTATAGTTCTCTCTTATAATTCTTGTGAATTGGTGAAGGAAAATAACATTGCATAAGACTTTTATTTATAGGCAAGCAAAACCAAGGGAATAAGGGTTATCTACCCACAACCAACCAAAGTGGCCAACACCACAAGCAAGAAATGAAGCCACATCTCACCTCTTAAAACAAGCCAACACCACAAACAAATTAATAAGCCACATCTCACCATCCTAGGCTTGACAACACATTAAAACAAGCAAAAACTAAATTGATGACTAACTCTTCAAAGCAATTAACAATACTTACAAGTTTGCAAGTATTACATACTTCCATAATGGCCAAAAAGCCCCCTCACTATCTCTACACCCTGACCAAATTCCACCTAATTTGGTTAATCCAACTTAGTTTACTTTCTAGTTAGTCTTCTAGTTAGGTTTCCTAACTAATATGGCTAGTAAAAATTGTTGGCTTTCCAAAAGTTGACTTTACGTTTTATGAATAGTAATTTAGCGTTTTTATGAATAGTGATTTTCTAGTTAAGTTTTACAAAAATATTTTATACTTGTAATGAAACCATACACATTCAATTACATAACACATAATTTCAATCACAAAAACATCCTTATTAAACATATAAGGTTACATTACAAGTAATAAGGATTCAGAATATTACAATTACTGTGTGGCATTAGATGTCGAACAATTTAACTAATCAAAACTTTCAAATAAACGGAAAGAAATTGAAAAGAGAAAGAACAGGTGAAACACAAGTATGAAAGTTGGGGATTAAATTACCTTTTCAAAAACCATAGTATAGAGTGATAAGGCGACGGGGGAATTATAAATACCGGCACATCCGCAAGCACATTCTTTTCTTCGTCTCTCATGAGGTGCACTATCAGTTCCTAGGAAAAATCTTTTACTACCACTAGTCGCAGCTGACACTAGAGCCTGTCCTACAGGTAGATGAAATGAATAAGCTCAAATTGACCAAAAGAAAAGAGAAGAGGGAGAGATATAGAGAGAGGGAGGAGAGAAGAACAAGTAGTAAAATTGCAGACTACAAAGTTCTCAATAATTTATTCGATCTTCTGATTAGGCAGAAGTGAACAAAATTGAATCCAGATAGTTCATAAAGTGTAGAATCATGAAACTTCATAAATAATGCAACTTTCAAATCAATGCCAAAATCTTAATGAATTACATTCTACTTTGTTTAATATCTGATCTTGTTACTCTATTTTTACATGCACTCTTTAATTACCTCGAAGTTCAATCTTGTTTCACTCCACACTATTAGGACAGGGTCTTTTCAGAAACCAAGAGTCTTCAAACTTTTGTCAAGATACATTTCAGACCATGAGTGATTTTCCAAGCAATTTCTAAATCTTGAACTTTATATTATCAACCACTGGCAGCATATAGTGGCCATTTACTGCACAATCGTGAGTGATTTGAAATCCTGTTGTTTAAAATTTGAACCAGAACTCAAGCCTTGGTCATGATCATGGTCACATGGCTTTTTTCTTTTGGCTCCATGAGGTGTTTTGAGGCTCTATTGTTCATTTTATGGTTGTTGTTTTTTGTGGGGTGGGGTGGGGGGACATTTGCGTCAGGATTCAGGAACCTAATGTAGGTAGCTTTTTGAGAGGCTCTTTGAATAGAGAGTGGCTTTAGTAGCTCATGGCTTCCAATAACTAGGGCTACATGGTTCCTTAAAATGGTACAAGCCCTTAAAATTGATAAAAGTGTGAGTTTTTGTAGACTTTACGACAATGATGGGGAAAAATTAACATACTGTGGATCTCTCTTTTAAGTACTGGAAGGCAGTAATTGTGTGGCTGCAATCCTCCTTGGAAGAGGGAATTCCTGTTGAGAAGAAGATGTTGTGGGGTAACAGTTGCAGCAACATATCCTGGCAATAAGCTTTGAAGTCAAACAAAATGTCCACATCTTTTTTGACAAGTAGATAAAATGTCAAAATCTGAAATAACAAAAGATGTAAAGCTATTTCACCTGTTTTTCTATTGCGATTAAACTATTTTTTTTTTGGCAGAGAATTAGTAGAAAAATAAATATCATACAGAAGCATTATGATACAACTAAATAACAAAATTACCTTCAGCGCAAGACTCAACAAACCTAACTGCATCCATGGTAGTGACATGCTCCATCACAACTTTTAGTCGAGGAAACTTCTGTACTAAGGGTCTTAGAACAGTGTCTATGAATACTTTTTCACGATCAAATATATCAACATCCGGATCTGTAACCTCTCCATGAACCTGGTGGTAAAATTTCACACATATTATCAGGTCCTACTTTTCTGTAGTTAAGTAGACAAGAAAGATAAAAGGGAAAGAAACACGAACTTTAACAAATGCGCACATGTGGTTGAAAGCATGAGCACCCCACGTAAACCTCTCTATTTATCCCTAACTACTAAAAACGATACGAAACATAACTTTTGATTAGATGATGCACTAATTTACTTTTCTTTAATTTTGAAAAGCTGTCATAGGATTGTTGACATTGGTAAGAACATCACATGACCAACCTAAACTACGTTAATAGAGTTCCATGACTAAGTTTCTGAAAGTGAAGCCAGCTGAAACCAAACTCTTTTCCTTGCCGAGCGAACCTAGCTTCACAGTCTTGTATACAAAAATTTTGCTTGATAACAACAGAAATTAATAAGATTACCAGAAGGGGCATATTCTGTTCAACCATTTCTTCTAGTACCGGCACGCATTTCCCAAATAGATCAGTAACACCATCTTGAGAGTTTGTTGTAGCACCAGCTGGATACAGCTTTACAGCAAAAACGACCCCACTCTCTCCTAAGCACAGCAATTTGATTTAAATCACAATAGAAAAGTAACTGAACTTCATATTACATCATTTAAGGTCTGTCAGCCTTATATAGTTTCCCTTATTAAGATTGCTTCCTTAGAGGTTGGGACTTTCTGTAGACACTCTATAAGCTTAAGAAATGTCAAGTAAACTATACCAAAATGTATGTCACAAACTAGATAAAAGTATAAACTTCCATGAAAGGAATACAAAAGGCAAAGATCAAATTCCTTTCTCTTTTTCCGATAACAAAAGGAATGAACTGTCAAATCCTTAAAGACTTAGGTTATAACATCTTTTTCTTGATTCTTATGTGGCTTTTGTCCAAACTCATCACAATTCAGTCAAAGGCAAGTATATGCTGGTAATAGTATATATACCCCCCCCAAGGGTTGGTCTCTTTCATTCTCATTGTATTTTCATGGCAACGATACCAAGAATAAAGGGGAAATTTTTTGTCAAGTTAAGATTAAAATTGAAATAAAAAACTTCATAGGAAAATGGCTAGAGGTTCAGCATCCCTAAAATTTGGAGTGCGAGAAAGAGATGCCATGAGAAAAAATTTGAAGGGAGAATAGGGTACAGAAAATGCCAGTTAGGATTACAATATATGAGGCTATTAACTATATTAGATTGTAAATATTACGATTTACGACTGTTGAGTTTGTCAAAGCAGTAAATATAGCATTAGAGTCCATAAACAAGTACACCCATAAAAAGGTCTAGTAATTGAACATGTTAATTCATGAAAAAGCTAACACTCCAAATGGACAGAAACATTTAGAAACTGCACATGAAATATCTCATAACGTCAATTAAACTTAGAGCATCAACCCAGCTTCATTACATAACCTTTCAATCGCAATACTTGAAGTGAAAGCTAATAATCTAGAAAGAATTTGCAAAATTTAAGGTTAACAGTGGACTCACTTGCTAGTTTAATTTCATGAGGACTTGTTGAATCTGTCAAATAAAGTGTCATAAGGGGGATAAAATCGCTGCCATTAGGTAAGACTTTCAAGATAGACTCATGATATGCCGTAGCAGCAGCTGTAGTGGTTATGGGAGGTCGCAGATTTGGCATGATTACTGCCCTTCCAAAATTATGTGCACTGTACATAGATTATGATAAAACCAGTATTCATAACCATTTACAAGACCACTAAACCCGTTTTACCAAACAATTTTTCCCAGTTGAAAAATATAATATAATGTAAAACCAACACGACAATTGTCTTTAAGCAACCTATGTGAGACAACAGCTTCAAGAAGGTCACCATCGCGAAGATGTAGATGCCAGTCATCAGGTTTCGTAATTGAAAGTTCCATCTTTGCTCTGCCTGCTTTTACCTGGTTAGACCTTCTAACTTTTCCAAAAGGTAAGTTTGATGCCTATACCAAAATTAATATCTACATTATTATTATTTACCAAAAAAAATCTAAATACATTAAGAAAAAAATCTCAGCTCAAATATTTATATACATAGTATTTTTTAACAAGTACACTATATCCAAAAGTTCTGGAGAATTATATATACAAGAATCCCCCCCCCCCAAACAACACATTCATCTTGAATATTTTACACAATCTTGTAAGATATTGGAAATTATAATGTCTAGTGCTAATTATATTCCCGACTTCAAACAAAGCGCAGAAGAATCATGAAACAAAGAGAAGACTACAATAACATGTACTGAAAAATTGATAGAGAGATGAGAAAAATAATTTCTGTTCTTTTTCAAGAAATACTTAAGCATGGGGAAACATCAATGACACATTTAAACTGTATATGTAACTACAACATCCAATGAATAGCTGATTTTAATCACAAAAAGAAAAGAAAAAAATAAATAAATTATGATATCAAATCTAATGATTAAGGTTTACAGACAGGACCAAGTACATACTTTGCAAGGAAGAGCCAAAGTCTTTATCATTCTAGACGCAAACCAAATGAGTCTTCGTTGTACTAAAATGCTTATCTGTTAAAAATAAATAAACATGTGACCAGAAAAAAAGAAAATTAATTCCTTGTTAAAAGTCCGGGAATGAAGTCATTTTGCAGTTTCTTATCAACACCAAAACATATTTCATTCAAATACTGAGCATATTTCCACAAGGAAAATTCATATTTCCGCAAAACTCTCCTCACATGAATAGTAAGTGAGACCTTGTGGAAATATCATTTTTTCCCTTGTGAAAATAGTAATTCCATATATATATACACACACACACACACACACACACACACACACATGATTACAAATGAGATATCCAAATGGTCATAAACCTCATATATTCACGAACAGACGGTGTAATGGAAATTGGAAATATAGCAGTTTGAAAACTCCTTTTCTGTCCTGTTTTTTTTCTAAGATAGTTCCATCCATATTTTGTCAAACAAGGGACCAAAATTTGTTCATTAAAGTCAGAAACTCTGTGGATTTTACAAAAACATCTTGTAATTTGTGGTCTGTATTTCTAATTAACATCCAGTATACGCAATTTCTAAACACATTTCATCAAATACTTTCTTCAGGCAATAAAAGTGGCACCTACTAACTTTAACATACTAATTGATAAACCAAATTTAAAAAATGCAAGTCTTCAAGCGGCTGATTTAAAACGAAACAAGTATCTCAAACTCCATTTAACATTATTCAAATAATAAAATATTTGAAATGAAACACAAAAAACAAATGAAACTCACCAACACGACCCAAAAATAAAGAACAAAAACAGAAAACGAAATGTTCCATCTCTACTTCAATTCCAATAAAGACAACATCTTTTTACATAATGCCTTCAAATTAAGCTGTAGTTTACATCAATACATGTATATAAATAAATATAGATATGCTACATATGTACGCTCTCAACAGAGCAACACTAGAACTAAAATCAAACTTTGCAGCAAACGCAAATCCATTTCAAGAAAATTAACATACTCATCCCATATACCATTTTATCAAATCTCTCGCATCCTATAAGCTTGCTAATGATCCATAAAAGTTCGAAAACCAAAAAAAAAATTACGACTTTGGAAGAAGCGTACCAAATTAGGGCTGGCTCGAAGAAAGTACAGTTGTACCCAATTTCTGTTCTCCCTCTTTTTCTTGCCTTATCAGTTCTCTCTCAGGTTATTGTTTTAAGATTTTCATGTATGAGGTATTTATGAGATTTGTTACTCGCTTGTCATTTGCTCAATTATACTCTCAAGATTAATTAAAAATGAAATAATAATAATAATTTGATACTAGAAATATAAAATAACTTTAATAAAAAAATATATATTATATGCCATATTATATTATCGTACTAAAATACTATAAAATATATATATATATTTTTAGAATAAATTTATTATTAAGAGACTGTATCCTTGATTTTTAGAATGCAGAGAAAGAGAACTTCAATTCGACCCCTTACTATTATTTCATTCACTCTAAAATTAAATATATTTTTTATTTTTATGCCAGATTTTTTGAACTTTTTATTGATATAAGTTTATTTAATTTTTAAAATTTATAAATATGGTACAAATATTATATGATTCATAAAATGTATCTCATTTGCAAAATTCATAAATATTAAGAATTTGTTTTCGTTTCATGTTTACCCAACAAATAACGAATTCTTGATTAGTGATAACTAGGGACAGACACAAGATTAATGGAGTAACTAGGAAGTGGGAAGGGAAGTTAATATAAATTAAACATATTATAGCGATAATTATATAAATAAATATAGTATGGCGAACCCAGTGATATATGAAATAATTCGGATAAAATTTCGAGTTCGGGACAAATTTTAGGTCGAATCGAATCAAATCAAATTTATTCAAATAAAGTCTTAACCATTAGCCAATAATATCTTATTAAATCATCTTAACCCACCAAAGACTCACTCAAAAGATCATAACTAAATATATTATTGTTAGTAACTTAATTTTTTATATATTAATATATATTTTTTATATCTTTTAATGTGAAATTGAAGTGTTACAATATATAAATTTTATAAGAACCGGTGATCAAATATGTGAATTGACCAAGGGGATCCTCATTTCCACCCTACGTCCATCCCCGGTGGGGATATGGTATTTAAATTGTAATGTTAAATTTGAGTATATTGCACTGTTTTATATTATTATTAATAAAAAAAATAACATTTTAACTGAAAAATAGTTTGATACGAATTTTTTTTTTGTAAAACAAAATGAGTACTCAAAAGTATTTTTCATTATTAATGTTACAAACAAATAATATTTTTTATTAATTTTAATTTTTAAACTTTAATAAATAAAAAATAATATATCAAATTTTAGAACTAAGATTAGCATTTTACTCGTTCACCTCCAACCATTGAATTCGATTAGGAGGCTGATAAAAAGCCTTACCCACTAATCGTTGTAAGTAATTTTTTCAAAAACTAAAGTGAACTAATCGGAGAATTGTATCAATTTAATTTTATTGATTTTATTATGTTTTAAGCTATAAAAAACAAAATTATTTAAATTTTATTAATTATTAATAATATATATTTAAATATTTATAACTTCATTCTAAATTTTGAATAAAAAAAAATAAAAAACTTAAATTAGAACATAAAAAAAAATTCAAATTTTCATTTATGTTGTTTCTGAATTTAAAAAAGAAAGAATAAAAAATTTAAATTAAAAAAATAAATTATAATTTAAAATTTATTATAATATAAAAATTATAAAAATATTATTTATACTAAATTTTTTTCCGTCCAAATCAAGCCAATTTTAGATAAAAAAATTTGATAAAAAAAATAATCAAATTTTATATCTATTTCTTTTTTTTTTCTATTTATTAAAAAATTCAAAAATATAAAAAGTAAAAAAAAAACTTAAATTTTTTATTCATTTATTTTCTTTTCTAACCGTTCGGTCCACAACAACCGAATGGATTATTTTCATCACAAAAATACTAAATTACCTAATAAAAAAGATTTCAAAATTACACAAACCTCACGATAACCTGTCCAAATTTAAAAATATTGTGTTAATGTAACAATTTTTTCTAAAAAATGTCTTCTTAATTATTTGGAAGGATTTTTTTTTGTTGAAATAATCCAAAAAATTGAAATATATTTGAATTTATATTGTCAGAAAATTAAAATCTAAACTGGAAAAAAATTGATCCTATTAAAAATGTTAACTTTTCTCTCACAATCAATAACTAATAAAATTGTCATAAACAAAATTGATCCTTTCGTTGGCCTTTGCAAGATTTAAACTTCGAAAACATGTTTCTCTAAACAGAAAATTGATCCAAAAGATCTGTTATTTCTTTCCTTCACTAATTGTTCCTGCTCTATTAATCCCAATTCTTACGGGCAAACAAATCAAATCTGTACCATACATCATGAGAGGGAAAATTAATTTTTTTTTAAAAAAAGAAAAAATAAATAAATAAATAAAGACCAAAGATTTACCAAGAAAACTCATCAACAAAAAAAAAATCAGAAATTGAAATCTTTGTTCTCATACACAGCATTGTCAAACTGTGTCAGAAGGTGTCCTAAGATTTTCTCATTTCATCATATTTTTTTTCGAATTCAATCATTTGAGAAGAGAAAAGAAAAGAGATAGATGGATCGAATCAGAAAGAACGTAGCGAGGAGATAAATGGATCACCTGAAATTGAACATCACCCTCCATCACTTTCCTCATATTCATCCTAAATAATTACATATAAACAGAAACAGTAAAACTGAGGGAGGATGGTATGAGATGAGATGAGATGAGATGAGATGAGACCATACCAGACCTAAAATTTTGATTTATAAGCAAATGAAATGAACCCTGACTGAAACCCTAAAAATGGAATTAAGGATACTGTTTGGTTACAGGAATAGTGTAGTCCACTACTCGTTTTGACTTTACTTGTTTGGTTGTAGACTGTTTCACTTATTATTATTTTTTAAAATAAATTTTATATGTACCTCTATTAAAAAGAAAATTGCAATATATTAGCCATATAAATTATTATAGACTTTTACACTTATTTGTTACAAATAAGTATTATTGAGAATATGATTGACATGGAAGAAATAAGATGCATTGTAATTTGTTCCTACATATGAATATCTTGTAAAGATAAATAATCAAAATCCATTTAAGAAAAAAAAATGAAAACATTAATTTTTCGAGAGAGACGAAAATCACAACCTGTTTTTTTATCAACTTTTGATTTTTTTCGATATCAAATTACTTTAATGTTTGATTCCACTCAATTTAATTCATTTATAATATATGCGTTCCGGATTGAATCATCCAAATTAATTAAACGTAATCAATTATGTATGTGTTTACTAATGATTGAGAATAACATCACTCCTCCATTCATCACATGTTCATATAAAACTCAAACTCCAAATTAAGCAACTTGTGAATCTTTCTTCATTTGTATAATTTCCTTATACGAGTAGCAAGTCAAATTTAAGGTCCTTCCAATTGTAATTTTTTTGTCAAATTTTTTGGGTTTTAATAAGCAATCAGTCAAACACAAACACATGATCTTTCCGTTACCAAAAAATAAAGGAAGGGAAAACTAGTTGACAAATGACCACTAACTAAATCAAACCCTCCCACCATAAAAAAAAATTAAGCTTAATCTTCCTGTCATTGATTTTCCTTTACATTTTGATTGATTGATTCTCTACGTTTTTCCTTTGAAAACTATGGATGGACATGAATACAAAATTTCATATGCTATATGAAGCTGCTGCCTACTTGCCATGGGATCAAACCAACTGAGTTGAAAATTTGGTCCACACTAAATGACCAGAGATGATGATACCCATTAAAGAGCCCAATCTTGGTAAACATCACTTAACTTATTTAAGGCCTGATCAGATATGAACAAGTAACTTACTTGAAGTAAGTGACCACACATTTCTCCTGCAAGGCAAAACCTTTTTCATGGTCAACACACATTTCACCTGCAAGGCAATTTTGGTGCCCTTTTTCCTTTTTCAATACTTCTGAAACTGTCGATAATCCAAGCCAAAACCATGAGGCAGTAGTGGCATGTATCATGTGCCCAGCACAAGAAAAATCTAAAAAACCTAATAAACTAACTAATTATGCAAAGTGTGCGCCTTCAAGTAAATCCCATGCGAAAATCACCATTCTGATATAGCAGCGGTTAATATTTTGATAGTTTACTGAATTAAGCTCTTCTTATGATACAACTACTATATAGAAAAGAGTTTTGGGTCATATATAACCCACCCATGCAAATTATAGCTTCACCTCTGAGGCTAGTTTAGTGTGTTACCTCATTTTCCCCAACTAATTCACATTTCAAGTTCCTTCGTCAACATCCATGGATTTACCCGTGAAAACGGTCAATCCTGGTAACCGGAAAACCCAATACAGAATTAAGGCCAAGAACCTCTCGTACAAATTATCTAAGCGGTATGATGAGTATTTTAGCTGGTTTTGCTGGGAGGGTGCCAACAACAAAACTGATGGGTACATTTTAAAGAATGTAGATTGTGAAGCCAAACCAGGGGAGATCACAGCAATTGCCGGTCCAAGTGGTGCAGGAAAAACCACATTGTTGGAGATCCTTGCTGGAATGATTGTCCAGAGTAGAGTCTCAGGGCATGTACTTGTAAATAACCAGCCAATGAATGCTGTGTATTTTCGCAGATTATCTGGTTATGTCACACAAGATGAGGCTTTGTTTCCTCTGCTTACAGTTGAAGAAATGCTCGTTTATAGTGCGCGTCTCAGGCTACGTGGGGGGTTGGATAAGGCCACAGCTAGAGTCAGGGAGCTGCTGAAGGAGCTGGGATTAGACCATGTCGCTGGTGTGAGAATCGGCAGTGAATCAACCCGTGGCATCTCTGGTGGTGAGAAACGCCGGGTATCAGTTGGTCTTGCTCTTGTTCATGACCCTGCTGTTCTTTTAATTGATGAACCAACATCTGGACTGGACTCTGCAGCAGCTCTTCATGTGATGGTGTTGTTGAAATCTTTGGCTAAGAATCAAGGGAAGACAATTGTTTTAACCATCCATCAACCTGGTTTCCGAATTCTAGAGCTATTTGATCAAATTGTCTTGTTATCCAAGGGAATTGTACTTCATCATGGATCATTACATCTTCTGGAAGAGCGACTTAAGCTTGCAGGCTATTGCATTCCTAGGCAAGTCAATGTGCTTGAGTTTGCCATTGATGCGACTGAATGCCTGCTAACAGATATTGAAGAAAATAAAATCACAATCAGTGAAGCTAAACATGAGCACGAGCATACCAGAAAATTAGCCAACTTGGGCCATGTTGACAAAGGTCTCATGTTATATGCTAATTCTCCCTTGAAGGAGGTATTGATACTGAGCCAAAGATTCTCCTACAACATTTTCAGAACCAAACAGTTATTTGCAGCAAGATTATTTCAAGCAATACTTGTTGGGATTATATTAGGGACAATTTTTATGAATGCTAATAATGATCCCAACAAAGTTAAGCTGCAAACTCAAATTGGATTCTTTGCTTTCAGTCTCACCTTCTTACTGTCTTCCACCACAGAAGCTCTACCAATTTTCTTGCAAGAAAGGAGGATTTTAATGCAGGAAACTTCAAGTGGAGCTTACAGAATTGCTTCTTACATAATAGCCACCACTCTTGTTTTCCTGCCTTTCCTTCTATTAGTGGCTTTACTCTATGCAACCCCAGTTTACTGGCTAGTTGGATTGAGGCGGGATATTGACGGATTTCTCTACTTCTCTCTAGTGGTTTGGGCGGTTGTCTTGATGTCAAATTCTTTCGTTGCTTGCTTTAGTGCACTTGTGCCAAATTTTATTATGGGAATGTCTTTGATTGCTGGGCTAATGGGATCATTTTTTCTGTTTTCTGGATATTTCATATCAAAGGACGACATTCCCAAGTACTGGATTTTCATGCATTATTTGAGCTTGTTCAAGTATCCATTCGAGTGTTTTATGATAAATGAGTTTGGAGGAGAGAAGGGGAAATGGAGATGTGTGGAGAGAACTGAAGGAGCATGCATACTGTATGGTGAAGACTTCTTGATGCAGCAAAAACTGAAGGAGTCACAAAAGTGGAGCAATTTAGTTGTGATGGTGACATTTATATTTGGGTATAGAATTCTCTCTTTTCTGATTTTGTGGTTCAGATCCTACCGAAGCAGAAGTTAGATTGCGAGCTACATAATTAGAAGACTAAATATTTGTTTGTATTTAACTTTGTTTCTAACATCATTGACAGGCAACCTATAGACTGGTATTTCTAGGGCGTTCTAAAGACCTTAGCCAGTCGGGCTGCTGCTAAAAAGGTTTTTGTTGCTGGTTGAAACTTTCACCACTGTTTTGTGCTAATTGTTCAAATCTTCTATAATTTTTTGTGCAACTTTTGTCATTTGTGTTGCTTAAATTATTCCTAAAGTCATCCACACTTTTGAATTGATTCAAGTAACTGAACTTTGCAGTTTGCACTTCCCTGCAGTACACTCATATCTAAACTATTACAGCACAAATAGAATAGTATCACTATAGCAGAGGATAACATTTGAACAAGAGTCAAAATCACAACATAATTTATATTGGTATAACAAACGATAGAACCAAAATATATTTATTGGTAAATATAAATGCAATGATTTTTGTGACCTTAGCACCTTATAAATAAGATGCTGTTACAGGATTTCCATATGTTACAAAAAACCAGGTTCCTCTAAATCTTGAGAAAGTAACCGACAAGTCCACAGTGGTTACTGCTTATGGACTGACAAGATTGCAGCTATGAAAGCTGGCTTTCAAATAAATGATTTTCTGCCCCAGAACAGAACCTTCACCCCTTTCAAGGCCGGCCCTGAGTTTTTCACAAAAAAAAAATTGAGCCCTTTGCGAATTGCTATTAAGATAGGTATAAAAAAAACTAAGAACTTTCTCTGAACAAAAAAACATAAATACGAAAGAATACCAAATATAATAACAGACTATTTCAATATTTTCAAAGCATCATTCAGATATCACATTATCACTAATTTAAAAAAGTAATCAGTTCAAAGACATAATATCATCAACAGAGGGGTAGATGATATCATCAACAGCTCCTCTTGAATAACACTCGCTTATAATGGGCAAATTATAAACAAAGAAGCATAAAATTTTATAGTTCAGATAATAGAATGTAACCTTACTGAATTTCAAATAGTTTCACAGAGATCAATCAGGGGGTACATATCCAAGCTATGACAAGAGTTTACCTGTTTGGTTATTTTTCAAATAGTACCCATGGTAGATAGTGTAAAACTCAAAATTTTCACTTGATTAATAATAACATAAACAAATCTACTCAATCAGTCATCAAGCCCAATTAAATTAAACAATGCTTCTAAATCTCATAAACAAAACAATTAATTTCAAAATCCTAAAAAATAGAATTAATACCTGAAATTAGCTTGAAATTTGTGAGAAGGAATACTTGAATAGCATTTAACACTTGAGCCTTCTGATTTTTTGATTTTCTATCTGTATTTATATCTATATGTAATTCAGCTATGGCAGGGCCGCAGGGTCAGTGAGAATTGGAGAAGTTTAATTGACGCAATCACTCACCAGATTATTTGCTTTTTATTTAAGTATTCTATGTAATTAATAAATGGAGAAAAATATTTAAAAGGGGCCCTAAAAATTTGTGGGCCTAAAGCCCGGGCACCTTAGGCTTTAGCCCAGGGCTGGTGCTGACCCCTTTTATAAAATAATGGAGGGTGTGTTGTCAATTGGTAGATGGGCCACAATTAAGTGCTACTTGACATTGCTAGGACCTAGGAAGATGAAAATGGTGGCACCATGTCATATGTTGAGGCAGCGGTCACCAATGATGCAAGTCAGGTGTCAGACATGTATTTTCTAAGTTGAAGTAAAATTAATTACAAATGGCAAACTACTTAAAGCAGACTTCCCCAAAATTAATGTTATAACACCCGTCATCTCCTTATTAAGAGAGAGGAAGAACAGAAGAGAATAAATATGTACCCCCGTTTCTAGGAGGACTGGGTTTCCAATGTGATCACTTATAAATGGAGTGTTATGGAGCAAGATTGGGTAAAGAATAGAACTGAAGCACCACATAAACAAGAAAGATAATTCTGCAAGATTGTCATTTCAAAAGCTAAATTTCTTATTAAGTTGTTCTGCTCGTCAGAGGATTTGGGGGAGATGATATTGAATATGTGCATAAAGAAAACATAATCATCACAAGAATGTATTTTTTTACTAGAGTTGAGTATTTTCTGGCTGGTTAAATTGTTACTTGAGCATCAGAGAGTAAATGAAGCAGAACATGAATTGTGAAAACCTTTCTGCAGCAGGATTCACTTTTTGAGGAACACTGAACTATTAAGAAGAGTTCATCAGAACATTGTTGACTAACCATTTGGATTGTCCATGCCGGGATGACAGAAGGTTAGGGAGTTCTAAGGTTTTCTATAGTAAAAGGTTGGCTGAAACTCTACCCCGGACCAAGTGTGAACAATTTAATCAGGCACCAAAGTTTATTTCTCAAATAATGCTTAATTATTCTCTGAAGCAGTTCTCTCTCTATCTCTTCCAGTTCATTAGAGAAATATTAATCTGGTCCCAGTTCCACTTGTACTCCAGTTTACTCCAATATAAGTTTTTCTCAATATGAACTACTAGTCTACTACAAACGTTCACCAACATTACAATAGTTAACTTTCCATAGCAGATTTATATAATCGATCACATATCAATAAAAAAAGAAAAGTTACATAAAAGAGTTGGAAGTTCAGCATAAATTTACGTCATGCATGGGTGCTTATATGACTGGAAAACAATGAAAAAGAACAACAAAGCAGTTCTAGAAATCAAACATTTTCTTCATGAGGCCATCGTTGGCAAGTAAGCTTAATTAAGTTTTGATGGCAACGAAAGTCATTAACCATTGGATCATTCTAATGTTATAGTGAGCACTCTATTAACAGTAAGTTTTGTTTAATTTTCTCTTAATATAAGGGTTTGAATACATAAAAATGACATTCAGGAAGTTTATGACCAACTAATTTATTGTCTACATAAAATTATAAAATACATAATTCAAAGCTAGTAACTGCTAAAAACAATTGGGGCTAAAATATAGCAAATGTGCACTTCAATTTGCATGTAAAGGGTGGAGGCATAAAATAATCTCATCAGAGGCAATATAGCTATCTTATGGTATGATACTATCCACCAAGACAAGCCATGTATGCACATATAGTTTGCATTAGCTGTTTTTTTTCATAGGCACCATTCATGATGCCTGATTCTACTAAATAAACCTTTTTATTTCTTCAAAGAATATGAATTAAGAAACGAATCCTCTTAAATACATTATACAGAGTTTTCTGACAATGTACTGAAACACTATTTTTTTTTTTTTGCACAGAGATGTTTTACTGGGATTCTATTAAACCCTCTTGTTTTGGATTCTACGACTTCCACAACAGATTTGGTAGCCTAAGATGGTATTCATTAAAAATACTATGCGTAGAAGTTATTGTCTTTTATAAGATGAATGAGGACAAATATAATTACCTAGTGGATATTTACTTGCAATATTAACATGTACATATGTGAATGCAAGTGTCATCAATACAAATGAATAATTATGATTACCTGAAGCAGTAGCCATACATTTGCTGAAGTTCAATATAAATAAGTTCTAAGATCACCGGTGCACTGACTGCAGGAAATTAAAATGTGTCTGTATCAAAATCATTTACTAGATGAAAGACATTTTGAGGCATTGCATAAGAAAGATGAGAATATGTATTTTGGAAAATCCTTTTCCACACAAGCAAATAGTCAGTCACATATTCCTTTAATATGTGTGTGTGCGCGCGTGCGTGTGTATATATATATATTGTTTTATTGAAGGCATACTGCAACATGAATAACTGCAGCCATTGTCAAGAACTATAAATCATCCCAGACAGACTTTCAAGGGCTATTTTTGGAAACTGAGAGAAGAAGAATACTTCAATAAAGAAACTCGAGTGGTTCATCATTTCCTTTTTTATCATAATTGCAAAGACTAGAATCTCCTTTCACCACTTCACTATTATTGTATAATTTCACAATTCAAACTTAACGTTTTTAAGTTCAGACCATGAACTCTGCCCCTGTGGCATCAAACTTTCTTTCCTCTTCCTATAAAAACGTGGATAGGATAGGAATATTTCTTAGATTTATAAATTTTACACGATCAGAAAATAACATGTGGTGTTCATGTACAGGAATTGTGTGAATTGAAATGTTATTATAAAGGCATCAAATAACTTCATTAGAGTCATGGCAGGGAGGAACTTTAAGCATAAAAATTACCTTCACTATTTAAATTTTAAATTGCAACTAGTACATAACATTCAACAATATACATATCATTACATTAGCATACATATCCTTTGTGTTGAAAAAACAGAAGAAACATATGCTATTCCACCATCACCACGATGTATGCCAAAGCTATGTACATGTAAGAGTGAGAAGAAGAAAATGTGTCCTATCATTAAAAATCACCTCTTTCACCAAAGCTCTCCAAATGAAGATGAGCTTGAAGAATTTTAAAAAGAAACTCTTCGCCTCTTGTTTGAAAGCGAAGGATTTGTAGAGAACTCTTCTGATGCATAAAATTTATCAAGTACAGACCTCAGGGCCTGACGAACAGAACTTGCAAGAAGCTGGCATCCTTCAGTATCTTTGATGTTCCCTTCTTTGCAGCCAGTTATCACAAAACGATTCATCATCCTGCTTCCCAAGGTTGCAATCTCTTCTCGTACCGTTTTAAGATGAAGGGACTCAAGAGCCTTCCTCAGATCAGAAAGAACCTCGTGTTTGTACTCGCAACATAGAGATGCCCTGATAGAATAGGAAGCTCCATCTGAACCATCTTCTTGTTGCTCGACTCTAACTTCATCAATGTCCATTGGTATGAGAATTCCTTTAGTAGCTTCTGCTGCACTTCTCATTTCTTTCAAGTGGCTGATAACTTCAGCAAGTAATGAGGCTTTATCCATCTATATATACACATTTTCAACTCAGCCATGTTCGATAACATTAAAAACAAGCAAACAATTTGAACAATTATAATGGCAGTAGATCCTTGCGAGTGTCAATCAAGTAGATTTAAACCTTTCAAATAACATAATCCCTCCGTCCCATAATAAACGTCCAAATTTGACTTTCATGGTAAAATTGACCATTTTTTAAATTAGCAAATCTTAAAAATCTTCAAGATACATGCCAAGAGATTATAATCCAATGTCAAGTTTCGTGATATAAAAATTCCATATAATATTTTTAATTATTGATTTTAAACGTTAAAGTCAAACTAAGACGTTTATTATGGGACGGGGGAGTAAATAATAAGGTAATGCTGACAACATTTTCTACCTGTATAAATTACTAAGGCAAGGGTTTCGCTAAGTGAATAAATTTTCAAAGTTCAATAAATATGGTTAATTTTGGAAGTGTCCTATTTATTTATAAAAATGAACGACTATACATACATACATACATACACCCACTTCTCTTCACTTTAGTAGTTTGTTCACATATGCAAAATACTGTGGTATTATATTAAGCGGCCATTGAGATTTGTATAAAGAAATCTGAAAATATCCATACAATCAAATCCAATTTATTGACAATATCAGAGTGGCAGCAATAGTAGGATAATGACACATAACTTGTTTTTCTAACTGAGCTTAAGGTATCTGCACAAATACTAGTCAAGACAAAGACTTCACATAGACCAAAATTGAAAGTCTGATTGAAAAATTTTAACTTCACATTTAATAGCAAAATAAGGTTTAGGCTGTGAACTAATCACCATATTCGAGCTCAGCTCATGATTGATGCGCTTAGATACTCGTTCAGATGTCAAGTAAACCATTTCAAGAAGAAGAAGAAAAAAGGAAAAAAAGAAATTATAGTTTTGCAAAGTAATCATTCTTAAGAAAGTAGTCATATACCACATAGAAATTGTAAGAGATAATTACAAGACATTCCTATCATGAGCATTTTGCAGGGAGTGCACAATTATCAATTCTATAATTTTGTCACTATTATAATGTTGTAAGTACCTAAATTACATAAACAAACTGAAACCCAAACATAATGAATCAATCAATTAACAGTAAATGACCTTATTTGTGCCGGGGATTAGACTCCGAAGACTAGCCAGATGCCCATTAATTCTCTCTCTCCGCCGCCTCTCCGCCGCGCTATGATTCCTCAAAGCCGCCAGTCCCTTTTCAGCCTTCACCCCTTTCTGGGCAGGCTTCACCAACGCCCTCACAATCTCTCCCCTCTCATTATCCAAAACCAAAGAAGACCCACCTTTTATTATATCCGGAAAGTCATAATGCCCCCAAAACCCATCAAATGAATTCGAAAATTCCATTATTACTTTTCTTTGTTTTTCTAGTGAAAAAAATATCATGCAAGATTGAAAACAAGTAGTGGGTTATTGATGAAATTTCAGAGGGAGTGCAGAGCACAAAGAGAACATCTAATGATAATTCTTTCTGTAAATTAACAGAGAGAAAGAAGCTGTTTTGTGAAGAGAGTAAATAGAAAAACTTCCACCTTTTTCTTCTTCTTTTTTCCCTGAATTTCTTGAATTTAGCAGTACTGATCCACTTCAGCAGCAGAATTAGCACAGCACGAGTGAGTTAGGGGAACAGTGTAGCCGATAAAGGCATTGCTGAAGAATGCTAGTAAAAGTTTAGAGCACATACTATTTATACCCCCCAAATGAAGGAGAGTGAGAATGCAGATCTACCAACCCCGAGGGGTTCGCCTAGTGGTCAAGGCTCCCTAAGTTCCTAAGGTTAAAACTTCGGGACCAGTAAGAAGAAAATTTCTTTAATACATTATGTTGATGGGGTGCACTCTGAAATACATTATTTTCACTATTGAAAAAAGAAGGAAAAAGAATGCAGATCTATCCCTCTCCCTCCCAAAAAAAAAAGATAAAAAAAGACTAAAGCAACACATAATGAGTCAATGAAACCCAAAAGCCAAATAACAAAATCCGGCCTCTTCAATAAAAAAAACATCTCCTTGTAGTTTCATTGTTAGGTCTATTCAAAACTTTCAGCTGGAAAGTGTCATGATCATTTTATTACTCTTTAGAAGAGGGGAAGTAAATTTTGATTAGATTTCTCTTATGTATTGTCATCAAATTAATTAGATAAAATTATAAAAAGATTCTATTTATTACAATCAGCCGCCACTAATTAGTAACCATCTTTTTAAGATTAATATTGTAACACCTCAGTCCTATATACAAAGAAAGGAAAAAAATTATCTGCATATAAGAGAAAAAATTAGAATGATTTACATATTCTATTATATTTTTGAAAAAAAATACAAAAATAGTATACTCATAAAATATTTACACAGTTAATACAGTGTTATATTTATTTACAATATTAGTACAATTAGGATTCCTTAATTTAAGGAATTAGTATGCATTCCTTAATTTAAATTCTTCTCTCTTTATCTATAATAACTGTATTAATTAGTCACCCCCTTCTTCTTCATTCAACGTATTCATGCTTGAAGGTTGCCGACCCACCATGGCCGATATTGTGTTCATGCTTGAAGGTTGCCAAATGGGTGCCGATCCACCATAATATAATTTTTCACGTTCTTTAATTTGGGGTAGCCGCGGTATTTTGTGGAGTAATAATTTGTTTCGTAGATAGCGCTGTGCGAGTTTTGATTGGTGAATATCATGGATCAAAAGATTGCAGAAAGGAAGTTTTAGGGTCCAAGGAAATTCAGAGAAAGGGAGAGAAATTCTTCTCAAAATTGAAAGGTTTGTTGTAAGACCCCGAATTTTATGAAATAAAAGTATTCAATTTTTCTTATAATTACTATTCAGTAAATGGTTAAATTGATAAATGTTAAAGTTAAGGGTGATATATGATTTTTTTTCAAAATACACAAGTGGTTATAAAATAATCATTGTTGTCGGGGAATATTCGTTTGGTCGTGGAATATTCTTTCTGTCGGGGAATATTCGTACGACGGCGCAGCCATTTGTGGGTCCCATAACAGAATAACCGTCGGGTGAAGAAAACGATAAATTTGAGTTTTTACAAATAACGACGTAGTTGTTACCGTTAACACTGTTGGAATACCCGGTGGTTAAAATACAGTAATACGCGTTATTGCACAGTAGCACACGGTATTGCACAGTATTTTTGAAATTATTGATTCTTACGTAAGAAGGCACTACTCAATAATTGTTACAGTAATTACTGTTCAATATTTTATTATTGATTCAATAATTGCTGCATTGATATTTTATATTATTGTTGTTTCAATAATTGTTGCTGCACAGTATTTTCCTTTATCAGATCAATAATTCATATTATTTGAATAATATTATTAGATAACATTATTGGCAATGTCTAGAAAGTTCTGTCTAAGGAGAGGTTTGGTCATCTAATTGCGCGCCAGTAAGGAGAAATCCTTATTGGAAAGCCCCCTCTTTCCTGGGAACGGCCTGGTTGTCATAAATGTGATTCTGTAATATTATTTGTTAATAATTAATTATTGATTCATATGATAAGAAAATATTTATTTTATGTGGATATAAATGAGGGATATATTTTTGTGATTAAAAATGAAGGAGTTAATGTTGAGGTTTTTATCCGTATTTTTATCGGAATGGAGGTATTAAAAAAATTAGGGTTTTTGAGATATTTTGCGGGTGTTATAATTTTTAATCCGACCGTTGGATCGTGGTAATTTTTGGATATGTTATACATATATAAGTTGAGTATATGTCCACAAATTTTGAAACGTTAAAAATGAACGTATGATTTATTATGAATTTTACGAGATGACTGGTTCAGAAATTGTTAAATTTTCGAAGTTTATCATTTTGGTGAAAAATTCTAGAATTGGTGGGCCCCACTTGTGGTTGGTGAAGAAATGTGCTGAATTATATTTCAAATGTGGTGGGTGGGAATAGTAGCAGGTAAAGCCATCAGGTTGCAGGTCAAACCTACCAAAATTTTTCTATAAATAGAGGGCTAAGTTAGAATTGAAAATCACACCAGAAACATAAGCTTTCTCTCTTTCTCTCTCTATATTATGAAGCATATTTTGTGAGTTTTTAGATACTTGGTGAGTTGCTATTCATCAGTGCAAGTTTCCTTCAGCATCATATTCGATATCCAGTCAGAAGTACTGCTCTTTTGAGGTAAGGGATAGTAAGGGATAGTAAGAGATAGTAAGGGATAGTAAGGGATTTTAAGGGTTGTTATGTTTTTCAGTTTCATAATTTTTCTGAACTTCAAAAATTCTGGAAAAATTTGAAATGATATTTTGATGAGTTTTATTGATTGTGTCCAAAAATGGTGATTTTTGGATGTATAGATTGAGAGTTATGAATTTTATGAGAAAAGACTATTTTAAAAGTAACTGCTTATAATTTCTTGTGGTTAACTCCAAAATTGATGAAATTTTTATTGGGAGTACATGTATATGATAGAAGTATACTCTGTAAATTTCAAAATTTTTAGACAAAAGTACAATTTTTGATAAATGTCTAAATATTTGGCTATTTTGGCCATATGAAAAATAGTAAATGACTTTTAAAAATTCTGAGAAAAATATATGTTCAATATGGAACTATATTCTGCTAAATTCCAGAAAAGAAATATTTTTGGAACTGATTTGGTATTTTTCATGAAAACGTACTAGTTATGAGTAAATGAATTAAATATGTTATGTGAAGTAAGAAAATTGGAAAATAGGATTTTATAGCTTGAGAATCCTATATGAGGTATATGCAGATTTTTGATGAGGGTTTTGGTTATTGGTGATGAAATTTTATGAGTTTGGTATTTTTGAATGATTAAATGCATTATTTAGTAAGTGTAAACAATTTAAATAAATTGTTTATAAGCTTAAGAAATGTTATTCTTTCAATATCATTATACCGAAATACTGGTATGGATTTTATTGTGGAATTTCTACCTTTTTGTGTAGAGTTTACTATTTATGAGTTACTATTCACGAGTTACTATTCATGAGTTACTATGTGACGCCCCCAAAATTAGGTATACATCACCCATCTTGGGTCGTCAGATACATAGTACAGAATACAAATACAACTGATTAATACATCTGTCGCGTACAATACGACAAAACATAAACTGTGAGTTTGAATACAAATATTATCTTCTAGAGAGTATTCATACTCAAAATGAGTCCTCATTACATTTATTAACACACCATTACATAGAATAGTGAGGACTACTAACTAATACTATCATTCGGACCATCACTCCGTACCCCGACTTGTCCCAGCTACGTTCTCATTTCCTGAAGAGAACAGTGAAAGAAAGGGTGAGCTCAACTAGCCCAGTAAGAAATATTATGACTAAGATAATGCAGAATAAATTATCGTTAGCCTTCAACCATGTTAAACTGATAAAATATAATAGACATCAAGTTTAACTGTAGCGGAACAAGCAATCCATTAAAAGAGTCAAGTAGAAAATAAACTCTACTATCTTTTATGATTTAAAAGATTTTCCAACACTGTGATCGCTGAGACTCAGCTTAATAAAATAATCCACATCATCGAATCACCCCTGCACTACGGCCAAGGATATTCGTATATTCATTAATGGTCATGATCATGCCAACAACTGTCCATCAATGCACTACGGGCCAATGAGGACTTTTACCACATCATTTGTAACATTACGGTCATGATTATACCGAATAATCCCTGGTCATAATCATACCAAGTCCATCTATGCACTACATGCCACAGATGACTTTCAACATTTTATAAACATGAGGATGATGACAATGATATAAGAATTCAATAAAACAAGTTCAAGAATTAATTTATCCAGGAATTAACAACGTCCAAATTGTCAACATGATACTGCATTGTGGAGTAAAATTCAAGAACGCTTAGAAGAATATTTTCTTGAAAAGATACTGGATGAAACGCAACTATCAAGGATATTCCACAAATTTCATGGAGTATAGAAGTCAAAACTTAACCAACTGAGTATAATAAAGAATGGAATAACAAAAGAAATCACCATGCATGCGATAGACCGCACAGACAGGTTATTCCAACAGAATAATAAATAATGGAACCAGGTCCGGCGTAAACGCACAGACAGGATATTCCGACAGAATAATAAATAATGGAACCAGGTCCGGTGTAAAACACACAGACAGGATATTCCAACAGAATAATAATAAAACGGAACCAGGTCCGGTGTAAAACACACAGACAGGATGTTCCAACAGAATAATAAACGGAACCAGGTCCGGTGTAAAACACACAGACAGGATGTTCCAACAGAATAATAGAAGAATGTCACCAAGTATAGGGTAGACCGCGTATACTGGTTATTCCAACAGAATAATAACGAATGGAATAACAGAAGTTCTCTTCATGAATATAAAAGAAATAATATTCCCTACCTTAAAAGAACTGGATATTGGAAAAGTGATGTAGCAGAATACTTTTAGTCTCTCTCTCTCTTATTCTCCCTATACTTTCTCTCTCTATAGCTTGAATGAATTCGTGAAAAATAATGAAGCCCTAGGCCTCTATTTATAGAAAAACTGAGGGTGGCTCTTGGTCTTAACGAAGGGTCAAATGACTCTTGGTCTTAACGAAGGGTCAAATGACTCTTGGTAATATTGAAGGGACAACTACTATTGACGAAAGTAATTACTATTAACCAAGGTAAATACTATTGACGAAGGTAATTACTATTGACCAAGGTAAATACTATTGACCAAGGTAAATACTATTGACGAAGGTAATTACTATTGACCAAGGTAAATACTATTGACGACGGTAATTACTATTGACGAAAAGACTCTTAGATGATGACATATGGCCCCCCATAAAATAACCAAACTTACCACAACGTCTCAATAATATAACATATTATACAGATGATACTATGACAATAATTTAAGAGATATGATGCAGCAATTACTGTAGCAATAATTGAGTATAGCTGAGTGATTTCTCACGTAAGCATCAATAATCAATACCGTGTGCTACTATGCAACCACGCGTATTACTGTACTTTTACTACCAAGTAGTTCAACAGTTTTAACGATTTTAACGTAATACCTCAGCTGTTATTTTTATAGAAAGATAATTTTGTCGTTTTCTCAATCCGACAATAATTCCGTTGTGGGGTCCACCAATGATTGTGCCGTCGTACGAATATTCCCCGACAAAAAGAATATTCCCCGACCAAACGAATATTTTATAACAACTTGCTTACTTTGCAAAATTTATAAATATTACCCACAACTATAACATTATATCAAATTAACTCCATAATATTCAAAAATGATATTTATAGAAAATTCATCTTTATTTATAAAAATTGGGGTCTTACAACCTCCCCTTCTTATGAAATTTCGCCCTCGAAATTAGGGTACGTACCTGGTATGTCGAAGAGGTAAGGATACCTTGATTTCATTTCTGATTCTAACTCCCAAGTCATTTCCTCAACATCGTGGTTTCTCCACAAAACTTTAACTTGAGGTATAACCTTGGAGCGTAGAATATGTTCCTTCTTATCCAAGATTTGAACAGGAACTTCTTCATACGTCAAATCCTCCGCTATTTCGTCCGGTTCTAACTCAATAATGTGGTTCGGGTCTTCCACATATTTGCGTAACATGGATATGTGGAAAACGTTATGAACACGAGACATACTTGGCGGTAAAGCGAGTCTATAAGCCACAGTTCCTACTCGATCGAGGATTAAAAATGGACCGATGAATCGAGGATTTAGCTTTCCTCTCTTTCCAAATCTCGTAACTCCTTTCCATGGAGCAACACGTAAGAACACATGATCTCCTACATCAAATTCCACGTCCTTTCGATGAAGATCAGCATAACTCTTTTGTCGATCTTGTGAGGTTTTTATACGTTGTCGGATCGTTTGAATCTTTTCTGTAGTCATACGTACCAACTCCGGTCCCAACAACGTTGCTTCGCCCACCTCATCCCAGCATACTGGAGAACGACATTTTCTTCCATACAATGCTTCGAATGGAGCCATGCCAATACTTGCTTGATAACTGTTGTTGTAGGAAAACTCCACCAATGGTAAGAACTTGTCCCAACTTCCCTTGAAGTCAAAGACACAGAGTCTTAATAGATCTTCAAGAGTTTGAATAGTCCTCTCTGATTGTCCGTCCGTCTGAGGATGATATGCTGAACTAAATCGTAACTCCGTGCCCATAGCTTTTTGTAAACTAACCCAAAATCGTGAAGTGAATCTTGGGTCTCGATCAGAAATTATGGATACTGGCATACCATGCAGTCTTACAATCTCGTTTATGTACATACGAGCAAGACGTTCAAGTGTATAAGTTTCTCGTATCGGTAAGAAATGAGCAGACTTGGTCAATCTATCAACAATGACCCAAATCGCATCAATACCTTGAGAAACCCTAGGAAGACCGGTAACGAAATCCATGGTAATGTGCTCCCACTTCCATTCTGGAATTTCAAGTGGTTGCAATGGACCTTTTGGTACTTGATGCTCCGCTTTGACTCGTTGACAAGTTAGACACCTTGAGATAAACAACGCTATCTCTCTCTTCATATTGCTCCACCAAAATGTATGACGAAGATCATGATACATTTTGGTACTTCCAGGATGGATTGCAAACGGTGTGTTGTGCGCCTCCATCATGATTTCATACTTTAAATCAGGGTTGTTAGGAACACAAAGTCTGGAGTTGACTCGAAGTATTCCTTCTTCATCGATTCTTGCTTCCGGTATAGCACCTTCTTGCACTTTCTTCTTCATACGCATCAGCTCCAGGTCTGTAGCTTGAGCAGCTTTAACTTTATCGATTAAAGTCGGTTCTACTCGTATATTCGCCATCATCACATGGGTCCCTGGAGTCTTCAACTCTATCTCCATCCTTTGCAAGTCACACAAAATGGGTCTTTGCGTTGTTAATATTGCACTTGTACCCGCATATGATCTTCTACTCAATGCGTCAGCTACCACGTTCGCTTTTCCAGGATGGTATTGAATGGTATGATCATAATCTTTCAACAGTTCAAGCCAACGTCGTTGTCGCATGTTGAGTTCCTTTTGAGTGAAGAAATATTTGAGGCTTTTATGATCCGTAAAGATCTCCACTTTCTCCCCATACAAGTAATGCCTCCAAATTTTAAGTGCAAAGACAACAGCTGCCAACTCTAGATCATGAGTAGGATAATTCCTCTCATATTCCTTGAGTTGTCTTGATGCATAGGCTATGACTTTTCCATGTTGCATGAGAACACATCCCAACCCTTTGCTCGAAGCATCACTGTAGATGACAAATCCCTCCGAGCCAGATGGTATTGTTAGAACAGGTGCTGAAATGAGTCTCCTCTTGAGTTCTTGAAAACTCTGCTCACATTCTTCGCTCCAACCGAACTTTGTATCTTTCCGAGTCAGCTGAGTTAATGGAGTAGCGATTCGAGAAAATCCTTCCACGAATCTCCGATAATAACCAGCTAAACCAAGAAAGCTACGTACTTCGGTCACTGATTTAGGTTGCTCCCAGCTTTGAATAGCTTCAATCTTTGCCGGGTCAACAGATATTCCACGACTTGATACTACGTGCCCAAGGAATGCTACCTCTTCCAGCCAGAACTCGCATTTCTTCAACTTGGCATAAAGTTTGTATTCACGAAGCTTTTGGAGTACCAACCTCAAGTGTTGCTCATGATCTTCACGGCTTTTGGAATAAACAAGGATGTCATCGATAAAGACGACCACAAAGTGATCCAAATATTCCTTAAATACCCTGTTCATCATATCCATGAAGGCAGCAGGAGCATTAGTCAATCCAAAAGACATAACTAAGAATTCATAATGCCCATACCGAGTTCTGAAAGCCGTCTTTGGAATATCCTCAGTTCTAACCTTCAGCTGATGATATCCAGAACGAAGATCGATCTTTGAAAAGAATTGTGCTCCTTGCAACTGGTCAAACAGGTCATCAATACGTGGCAATGGGTACCTATTTTTGATGGTGACATGATTCAACTCCCGATAATCAATACAAAGTCGCATACTCCCATCTTTCTTCTTCACGAACAGAACAGGAGCACCCCAAGGAGAAGTACTAGGACGAATAAAACCAATGTCTAACAATTCCTGCAGTTGGGTCTTTAACTCCTGAAGTTCAATAGGAGCCATTCGATATGGGGCTTTGGAAATGGGTTTTGTACCGGGTTCAAGATCGATACAAAATTCAATTTCACGCTCTGGGGGTAGGCCAGGAAGTTCTTCGGGAAATACGTCAGGAAATTTATTAACAACAGAAATATCATTCAAAGCTGACGTATTTTTGTTTAGATCTGTGACATGAGCTAAGAAAGCTTGACATCCGTTTTTCAATAAACGAATAGCTTTATGGCTTGAGATGACAGCGATTGATTTTAATGGTTTGGTTGCTTGAATTCGCATAATAGGTCGATTAGGAATATGAAAGCTAACAACCTTACGAAAACAATCAATTTTTGCATAATGAGTAGTTAACCAATCAATCCCTAGAATCACGTCAAATGCAAGTATTTTTAATGAAATCAGATCGATAGGTAATGTGTGGGTACCAACTTGAACCAAACAAGACTTATAAACAGTGGAGGTAATGAAGGTTTCTCCCAACGGAGTTTCCACAGATAAGTCAAAGTCTAATTTCTCCGGAATCAAATTTAATCGATGAGCGCAAGTAGGAGAAATAAAAGAATGGGTTGAACCGGTATCAAATAAAGTATAAACTTCTTTAGAGTTTATAATAAGCTTACCCGTGATGACCTCATTCGGGTTCCTTGCTCTCTGGGAGTTCACAACAAACGCTCTCCCTTGCACAACCGGTTTTGACTTTTCTGGGACGGCTTTTGGTGCCTCCATCCTAGCTGAATTTGTCTTCGGTAAACGACAAAATCGGGCTAAATGACCTTCTCTTCCACAATTATAACATGCTTTGGACGGCATCGCGCAGTTTGGACTGATGTGCCCCTCCCCTCCGCATTTGAAACATATGATAGGTGGTCGTTCTCCTTCCTTAACGACAGGTGCTGGTGCTGACGTCTTTCCATCATTGTTGAATCTCCTCTTCTTGAAATGTCCATTCTTATTGTTTTGGCCCTGATTACCACCGAAGTGGTTACCATTTCTGGCCTGTTGATTCCCTCCACGCTTGTTGTCACCGCTTCGATGACTGCTCTCACTGGTATTATCATTTTGCCGGCTGCTCTCTTTTGGTTGCGTTGTCTCGTTATCGCGCTCCACCAACTGAGCCCTATTTACAACATCTGAATACAAACACAGTTTATGAGAAACAAGATGTTGACGTATCTCCGGCTTCAAACCTCTTAAAAACATCCGCGTCATTCTTTCTTCATTATCCACCAGGTGGGACGCAAACCGGGATAACTCCGCAAATTTTGCCTCGTACTGCGACACGGTCATATTATTCTGCTCCAATTTGATGAACTCCACCTCCTTCATGTGACGAATACTCTCGGGAAAGTATTTGTCGTTAAACAGCTCTTGGAACTTCTCCCAGGACATCTTCAGTGCGGCAGGTTGAGTACGCTTTATCGATTCCCACCAGTAATCTGCCTCTCCTCGCAACATAAAGGCGGCAAAGGGAACCTTTTGCTCCTCGGAGCAACCCAAGACATCAAATATCTTGGTGATCTGCTTTATCCATGTTTCAGCTACAAGTGGTTTGGGTTCTCCCTTAAACTCCGGTGGTCCCAGCTCCTTAAACTGTTTAGCGGTGACCGCCTGAGAGTTTCCAGTATTTCCACCTACGTTGTGGACAGGAGCCGCTTTCACCTGTTGTTGCATGAATTGCATAAAGCCTCTGAACATTTGATCATTCATCATTTGGTCAGTGTTGTTGTTTGCATGAGGATTGACACCTTCCTGATGCACATTATCCTGATTATTGATATGTGGTGAATCAACAGTCGTCTGTGCTCCATTGCTATTCTCAACATTCTCAGATGCCATTTTCAGATACTGCCACAAAATAAAAATTAATTGATATGTCATATATTATCCTTATATTATGACCGACCAATTAAATACCATGCAAATAAACTTAGGTATGTCATACTAGCGAAGGAATTCCCCGTCTCTCCCCTCCTAGTTCTATTCTCACATCTTAGCCAGGGATCATATCCCTAAGCTCTGATACCAACTGTGACGCCCCCAAAATTAGGTATACATCACCCATCTTGGGTCGTCAGATACATAGTACAGAATACAAATACAACTGATTAATACAACTGTCGTGTACAATACGACAAAACATAAACTGTGAGTTTGAATACAAATATTATCTTCTAGAGAGTATTCATACTCAAAAGGAGTCCTCATTACATTTATTAACACACCATTACATAGAATAGTGAGGACTACTAACTAATACTATCATTCGGACCATCACTCCGTACCCCGACTTGTCCCAGCTACGTTCTCATTTCCTGAAGAGAACAGTGAAAGAAAGGGTGAGCTCAACTAGCCCAGTAAGAAATATTATGACTAAGATAATGCAGAATAAATTATCATTAGCCTTCAACAATGTTAAACTGATAAAATATAATAGACATCAAGTTTAACTGTAGCGGAACAAGCAATCCATTAAAAGAGTCAAGTAGAAAATAAACTCTACTATCTTTTATGATTTAAAAGATTTTCCAACACTGTGATCGCTGAGACTCAGCTTAATAAAATAATCCACATCATCGAATCACCCCTGCACTACGGCCAAGGATATTCGTATATTCATTAATGGTCATGATCATGCCAACAACTGTCCATCAATGCACTACGGGCCAATGAGGACTTTTACCACATCATTTGTAACATTACGGTCATGATTATACCGAATAATCCCTGGTCATAATCATACCAAGTCCATCTATGCACTACATGCCACAGATGACTTTCAACATTTTATAAACATGAGGATGATGACAATGATATAAGAATTCAATAAAACAAGTTCAAGAATTAATTTATCCAGGAATTAACAACGTCCAAATTGTCAACATGATACTGCATTGTGGAGTAAAATTCAAGAATGCTTAGAAGAATATTTTCTTGAAAAGATACTGGATGAAACGCAACTATCAAGGATATTCCACAAATTTCATGGAGTATAGAAGTCAAAACTTAACCAACTGAGTATAATAAAGAATGGAATAACAAAAGAAATCACCATGCATGCGATAGACCGCACAGACAGGTTATTCCAACAGAATAATAAATAATGGAACCAGGTCCGGCGTAAACGCACAGACAGGATATTCCGACAGAATAATAAATAATGGAACCAGGTCCGGTGTAAAACACACAGACAGGATATTCCAACAGAATAATAATAAAACGGAACCAGGTCCGGTGTAAAACACACAGACAGGATGTTCCAACAGAATAATAAACGGAACCAGGTCCGGTGTAAAACACACAGACAGGATGTTCCAACAGAATAATAGAAGAATGTCACCAAGTATAGGGTAGACCGCGTATACTGGTTATTCCAACAGAATAATAACGAATGGAATAACAGAAGTTCTCTTCATGAATATAAAAGAAATAATATTCCCTACCTTAAAAGAACTGGATATTGGAAAAGTGATGTAGCAGAATACTTTTAGTCTCTCTCTCTCTTATTCTCTCTATACTTTCTCTCTCTATAGCTTGAATGAATTCGTGAAAAATAATGAAGCCCTAGGCCTCTATTTATAGAAAAACTGAGGGTGGCTCTTGGTCTTAACGAAGGGTCAAATGACTCTTGGTCTTAACGAAGGGTCAAATGACTCTTGGTAATATTGAAGGGACAACTACTATTGACGAAAGTAATTACTATTAACCAAGGTAAATACTATTGACGAAGGTAATTACTATTGACCAAGGTAAATACTATTGACCAAGGTAAATACTATTGACGAAGGTAATTACTATTGACCAAGGTAAATACTATTGACGACGGTAATTACTATTGACGAAAAGACTCTTAGATGATGACATATGGCCCCCCATAAAATAACCAAACTTACCACAACGTCTCAATAATATAACATATTATACAGATGATACTATGACAATAATTTAAGAGATATGATGCAGCAATTACTGTAGCAATAATTGAGTATAGCTGAGTGACTTCTCACGTAAGCATCAATAATCAATACCGTGTGCTACTATGCAACCACGCGTATTACTGTACTTTTACTACCAAGTAGTTCAACAGTTTTAACGATTTTAACGTAATACCTCAGCTGTTATTTTTATAGAAAGATAATTTTGTCGTTTTCTCAATCCGACAATAATTCCGTTGTGGGGTCCACCAATGATTGTGCCGTCGTACGAATATTCCCCGACAAAAAGAATATTCCCCGACCAAACGAATATTTTATAACAACTTGCTTACTTTGCAAAATTTATAAATATTACCCACAACTATAACATTATATCAAATTAACTTCATAATATTCAAAAATGATATTTATAGAAAATTCATCTTTATTTATAAAAATTGGGGTCTTACATACTATTCACGAGTTACTATTCACGATAAAAATTGGTTTCTTTTTCTAACCAAATTATAGTTGAGTTATGAATATTACTCTTGAGATTAAAACTATGTATTGATTATATTGATTTTATTATCATATATAACATTTTTATAACTCTGATGTTGAAATTCTCTTTCACTAGAGTGTAAAGATGGGTAGATTATTGGTATGATCATGACTAGGGTTCTCTTTGGCCTGTAGTGCAAAGTTGAATTGTGACTGGTATGATCATGACCATTGAATTTATAAGTGAATATCTTTAGCTTAAGTGCAAAGGTGAATTGATCAACATGGTTATAATTATTGTTTATATAAATTCTGAAATGATTATATATTTCTTTGAGATATTAATATCTTTGGCCTGTAGTGCAAAGATGAAATATTGATGAATATCTTTGGCCTGTAGTGCAAAGATGAATTGTTGATGAATATCTTTGGCCCGTAGTGCAAAGATGACATGTTGTTGAATATCTTTGGCCAGTAGTGCAAAGATGAACAGATGTTGAGATAAACATGACCAACTGGTGATACAAATGAATATTTTTGGACGTAGTGCAAAGATGAAGTTATTAGTATGATTATGAACAGGAAATGTGATTTGGTGTAACCATGATCTTTGATGTTTCAGGTAAAGATAGGTGATGAAAATTATCATCGTCCTAGATGAGAAGAGGAATTTAGAACTACAGTTATGATTATGAGTTATTCATATGATTGTGGACCAGAATTGTTGATTGATGTTACAGGGATAAAATATTGTTGGTGGATTTTTAACATGGAGAAGATAATAGACTTTATAGTCTATTTGACTCTTCTAATGGATTGCTCGTTCCGCTGCAACTATGGTTGAAATTTTTATCATTTACCATATGTTCTAAATCTCTGATTTATTGCTGATGAAGGCTATTGATAATTGAATTATCTTTAGTCATGATATTCTTTACTGAGCTAGTTGTGCTCACCCTTTTGCTTCACAATTCCTTTCAGGTAATAAGAGTGTAGATGGGTCGAGCGGGGGTAACAAGGAAATAGAACGGTGGTCATCATTTAGTAGTTATATTTGGTGAAGAAAATAGGGTGAGGCGAACCCAACGTTGGAAGGGTGTTTTGTCACTATCATACAAGATGTCTAATGACATACAACCTCGTGTCATCATAAGACAGGGTTGTGCTCATCCACTTGCTGAGTATATCTATGGGCACTACCTATATAATCTTGGTATTTGTTTGAAGTATAATTCTCAATTAGAGACAGTGGAGATAATGATAAGTCAAGAGAAGACTCACCATTGGGAAGAATATGATAGTAATCTTCTCATTTTTCTTTGGGGTCTATTGGGTCAACCAAGGATAATTCTGTGGCCATATGATATCTATCATAACCTAGACGCGTGGCCTCCCATGTACGAAGGTTTCCTTGAGCACTTCCCAAAGATTCTAATTTCTAAAACAGTTTTTGACTATACCTTTATGTAAGGTGTTATTGTGAGGTGATGTCCACGGTTGGAACATGAGTCACATTTGGTATATATTTATATCCAAACTCACAGCATATGTGTTGTTGTATTTTGCACGACAATTGTTGTAATAAAGTTGTAGTTGTTTTCTACACCATGTATTTGGCGACTCAGAATAGGTTGGATGGAATGAACCTATTTTGGGGTCGTTACATTTGTGCACTAATCAAACAATGAATGTAAGACCCCAACTTATTAATGAATAAAATTAAATTTTCTCTAAATATTATTATGAATAATAAGGGGTTAATTTGATATAATACTTTGGTTATGGGTGAAATGTGCAAATTTTGTAAAATAAGCAAGTGGTTATAAAATATTCATTTTGTCGGGGAATATTCGTTTGGTCGTGGAATATTCTTGCTGTCGGGGAATATTCGTACGACGGCGCAGCCTTGTGTGGGCCCCATAACGGAAAGCGATTGGATGAAGAAAACGACAAGTATAAGTTGTTTATAAATAGCGGCGTAGTTGTTACCGTTAATACTGTTGGAATACCCGGTGGTTAAAATACAGTAGCACACGGTATTGCACCAATTATTGATTCTTACGTAAGAAGGCACTACTCAATAATTGTTACAGTAGTTATTATTCAATATTTTATTTTATTGATTCAATAATTGCTGCGTTGATATTTTATATTATTGTTGTTTCAATAATTGTTGCTGCACAGTATTTTCCTTTATCAGATCAATAATTCATATTATTTGAATAATATTATTAGATAACATTATTGGCAATGTCTAGAAAGTTCTGTCTAAGGAGAGGTTTGGTCATCTAATTGCGCGCCAGTAAGGAAAAATTCTTATTGGAAAGCCCCCTCTTTCCTGGGAACGGCCTAGTTGTCATAAATGTGATTCTGTAATATTATTTGTGAATAATTAATTATTGATTCATATGATAAGGAAATATTTATTTTATGTGGATATAAATGAGGGATATATTTTTTATGGTTAAAAATGAAGGAGTTAATGTTGAGGTTTTTATCAGTATTTTTGTCGGAATGGAGGTATTAAAAATCAAGGTTTTTGAGATATTTTGCGGGGGTTATAATTTTTAATCCGACCGTTGGATCGTGGTAATTTTTGGATATGTTATACATATATAAGTTGAGTATATGCCCACAAATTTTGAACCGTTAAAAATGAACGTATGATTTATTACGAATTTTACAAGATGACTGGTTCAGAAATTGTTGAATTTTCGGAGTTTATCATTTTGATGGAAAATTCTAGAATTGGTGGGCCCCACTTGTGGTTGGTGAAGAAATGTGCTGAATTATATTTCAAATGTGGTGGGTGGGAATAGTAGCAGGTAAAGCCATCAGGTTGCAGGTCAAGCCTACTAAAATTTTCCTATAAATAGAGGGCTAAGTTAGAATTGAAAATCACACCAGAAACAAGTTTTCTCTCTTTCTCTCTCTAGATTATTGAGTGTATTTTGTGAGTATTTAGATACTTTGAGAGTTTCTATTCATCAGAGCAAGTTTCTTTCAGCCTTATACCGGTATTCCGACCAGAAGTACTGATATCTTGAGGTAAGGGATATTATTTTCTTCTTAAATGATATTATTTTCTTCAATATCATTATGCTGAAATATTGATATGAGTTTTTATCAAATTTGAAACTTTTTGTGTCGGGGTTACTATTCACGTATACGTTACTATTCACGTATACGACACTATTCACGAATACGGCACTATTCACCGAAAAATAAAATTTTCTCTTTTTGTCTAAGATGTCTATTATGGTTACTATCTTTGACTGTATCCATGTTTTGATCTTTATTTTTGAATTCTGCTTCACAATTGATTATTATGAAGTATTATTGATCTTGGATAAACTGTTATACGAATCCTTAATATTTGTCCTTCTGTCTCATTGGATTCGTTCTCTTTAAGATATTTTTCATCATCCTCAGTCCTAAATGATGATATTACTGAATATCTTTGGCCTGTAGTGCAAAGATGTATGATTACTTGATGAATATCTTTGGCCTGTAGTGCAAAGATGAACAGGTGTTGAGATGAACATGACTGACAGGTGATACAAATGAATATCTTTGGCCTGTAGTGCAAAGATGAATATTTGGATAAAGATGATTATTAATTGATGTTACAGGGATAAAATATTGATGATGGACTTTTAAATCTTAGAAGATAGTAGAATTCTTTCTCTACTTGACTCTTCTAATGGTTTGCTGTTTCCGCTGCAGTTGTTGATCTAAAACTTGTTGTCGATTATATTCTATCAAATTTTTTTCTGTTGAAGACTAACGATAATTTGTTGTATATTATCTTAGTCATAATATTCTTTACTGGGCTAGTTGAGCTCACCCTTTTCCTTTTTGTTCCATTTTTCTTCTCAGGAGGTGAGAACATAGCAGGATCTAGTCGGGGTATGGAGTGATGGTTCTAGAAAGATGTTTTAGCAGTCCTCACTATTTCTGTAAAATAGTGTTTGAATAATTGTAATGAGGACTTATTTGAGTGTGGATATTGTCTAGAAGACAATATTTGTATTTAAACTCACAGTATGTGTTGTCGTATTTTGCACGACAATTGTATTATTGAAGTTATAGTTTGCTTTTTGTACCATGTATTTGACAACTCAGAATGGGTGTTGTATACCTATTTTGGGGGCGTCACAGTTGGTATCAGAGCTTAGTGATATGATCCCTGGCTGAGATGTGAGACAAGAACTAGGAGGAGAGAGGCGGAGAATTCCTTCGCTAGTATAACCTGACTAAGTTTATTTGGTGTTTATTTGGTCGGTCAGAGTATAGGGATAATATATGACATGACTATTAACCCTTGTTTTACGGCAGTATTTAAGAATGGCAGCTGAGAACGTTAATAATGGAGTAAATCAGACCGTGGAGACACCTTTGATCACCACCCAGGGGAACGTGCAACAGGAAGGCAATATTCCTCCTGTAAACAACGTTACCGAGCAAACGATGAATGATGGAATGTTTAGGAGCTTTTTGCAGTTCATGCAAAACCAGACGAGGGAGACTCGTGTGCAAAATACGGGTGGAAATGATAACAACGCGCGGTTTGTCACAGCTAAGCAGTTCAAAGAATTGGGACCACCAGAATTTAAGGGAAAGCCGGATCCGATCATGGCGAAAACGTGGGTCAAGCAAATTACCAATATATTCGATGTCTTGGGATGCACGGAGGAACAGAATGTTCCATTCTCCACCTTTATGTTCCGCAGTGAGGCAGACTACTGGTGGGAGTCTGTGAAGCGTACCCAGTCTGACGCACTCAACATGTCCTGGGAAACATTTCAAAAACTGTTCAATGACAAGTACTTTCCTAAAAGTATTCGTCATATGAAGGAGGTGGAGTTTATCAGGCTGGAACAAAACAACATGACGGTGTCCCAGTACGAGACGAAGTTTACAGAGTTATCCAGGTTTGCACCTCATTTGGTCGAAAATGAGGAACGAATGACAAGGATGTTTCGGAGAGGTCTAAAACCCGAGATTCGACAATATCTTATCTCTCATAAATTTTCTTTATATTCAGATATTGTAAACAGGGCTCAATTATTAGAGCGAGATAATGAGTATGTGCAACCGAGGGACCATAACCAGGGTCATACCGGTGGCGACAGTCATCGAAGCAATGAAAACCAGCAAGGAGGAAAACATTCGGACAAAAGCGGTAACCACTATGGTGGTAATCGTGGTCGTGATAATAGAATGAGCGAGTCGGGAGGAGATTTCAAGAAGAGAAGGTACAACAATGATAACGTGAAAACGTCAGCACAAACATCAACTGTTTCTAGGAGAGGAGAACGACCACCGGTCGTATGTTACAAATGTGGGAAAGAGGGACATATCAGCCCAAACTGCCCACAACAATCCAAGGTATGTTATAACTGTGGAAAGGAGGGTCATATAGCTCGAGAGTGTTCTGTAGCAAAACCAAGTTCAGCGGGGATGGTGACTCCAAAAGTTGTCCCGGATAAGTCGAAATCAACGGTTTCTAGAAGAGCGTTTGTCGTGACTGCCCAAAACGCGAGGAACCCGAACGAATGTATAACGGGTTAGTTACTTATAAATTCTTGCGAAGTTTATACCTTACTAGATACCGGTTATACCCATTCATTTATCTCTCCTGCTTGTGCTCAACGTTTAAACTTGACTCCGGAGAAATTGGACTTTGACTTATCTGTTGAAAATCCGTTAGGAGAAACTTTCGTTACATCCACTGTTTATAAATCTTGCATGATCCAAGTTGGCACTATCACATTACCTGTTGACCTTATCTCTTTAAAGATACTTGCTTTTGATGTGATTTTAGGAATTGATTGGTTAACCACTCATCATGCCAAAATTGATTGCTTTCGTAAGGTTGTTAGTTTTCATATTTCTAAGCAACCTGTTATTCAAATTCAAGCAACCAAACCATTGAAGTCAAACTCTTTCATATCAAGCCGTAAAGTCATTCGTTTATTGAAAAACGGATGTCAAGCTTTCTTAGCCCATGTCATGGACTTGAACAAAAATACGTCAGATTTGAATGATATTTCTGTTGTTAGTGAATTTCCTGACGTATTTCCTGAAGAATTTCTTAGCTTACTCCCAGAGCGTGATATTAAATTTTGTATCGACTTTGAACCCGGTACAAAACCCATTTCTAAAATCTCATATTGAATAGCTCCTATTGAACTTCAGGAGTTAAAAACCCAACTATAGAAGTTGATAACCGAGCCTCTATCTGGTGACTTCCTTTTGTGAAATGCATCGAAGCCAGACTCTCCGTAGGGGGCGTCATATTTATGCGGTAGTAAACTGATAGGTGCCATTGTGACGTGATATCCAAGATTGGGATATGAGTCACAGTTGAGAGCAACCTAAGTCAGTAATCGAAATACGTAGCTTTCTAGGCTTAGCTGGTTATTATCAAAGATTCGTGTAAGAATTTTCTTGAATCGCTACCCCGTTAACTCATCTGACTCGGAAGGATACAAAATTCGTATGGAGTGAGGAATGCGAGAAGAGTTTCCAAGAACTCAAGAGGAGACTCATTTCGGCACCTGTTCTGACAATACCATCTGGTTCGGATGGATTTGTTATCTACAGCGATGCTTCAGGCAAAGGGTTAGGATGTGTTCTCATGCAACATGGGAAAGTCATAGCCTATGCCTCACGACAACTCAAAGAATATGAGAGGAATTATCCTACTCATGATTTGGAGTTGGCAGCAGTCGTTTTTGCGTTGAAGATCTGGAGACACTACCTGTATGGGGAGAAAGTGGAGATCTATACAGATCATAAAAGCCTCAAATATTTCTTCACCCAAAAGGAACTCAACATGCCGACGTTGGCTCGAGCTGTTGAAAGATTACGATCATACCATCCAATATCATCTTGGAAAAGCAAACGTAGTAGCTGACGCATTGAGTAGAAGATCATATGCGGGTACGAGTGCAATGTTGTTAACACAAAAGCCTATTTTGTATGACTTGCAAAGGATGGAGATAGAGATGAAGGCTCCAAGTACCCACATGATGATATCAAATATACGAGTAGAACCGACTTTAATCGATAAAGTTAAAGTTGCTCAAGCTACGGACATGGAGCTGATGCGTATGAAGAAGAAAGTGCAAGAAGGTGCTATTCCAGAAGCAAGAATCGATGAAGAAGGAATACTTCGAGTCAACTCCAGACTTTGTGTTCTTAACGATTTTGACTTGAAGCATAGAATAATGATGGAGGCACACAACACACCGTTTGCAATCCATCCTGGGAGTACCAAAATGTATCACGATCTTCGACATACATTTTGGTGGAGCAATATGAAAAGAGAGATCGCGGAGTTTATCTCGAGATGTTTAACTTGTCAACGTGTAAAAGCGGAGCATCAAGTACCAAAGGGTCCATTGCAACCACTTGAGATTCCGAAATGAAAGTGGGAACACATTACTATGGATTTTGTTACGGGTCTTCCCAAGGTTTCTCAAGGCATAGATGCGATTTGGGTTATTGTTGATAGATTAACCAAGTCCGCTTATTTCTTGCCGATACGTGAGACTTATTCCCTTGAACGTCTTGCTAGTATGTACGTGAACGAGATTGTGAGATTGCATGGCATGCCAGTATCCATAGTTTCGGATCGTGACCCAAGATTCACTTCACGATTTTGGGTTAGCTTGCAGAAAGCTATGGGCACGGATTTACGATTCAGTTCGGCATACCATCCTCAAACGGACGGACAATCAGAGAGGACTATTCAAACTCTTGAAGATCTATTAAGACTTTGTGTCCTAGATCTCAAATGGAGTTGGGATAAGTACCTACCATTGGTGGAATTCTCCTACAACAACAGTTATCAGGCGAGCATAGGTGTGGCTCCATTCGAGGCGTTGTATGGAAGAAAATGTCGTTCTCCAGTATGCTGGGACGAGGTTGGTGAAGCAACATTGTTGGGACCAGAGTTGGTACGCATTACTACAGAGAAGATCCAAACGATTCGACAACGTATACAAACGGCACAGGATCGACAAAAGAGTTATGCGGATCTTCATCGGAAGGACGTGGAATTTAATATTGGGGATCATGTATTATTACGTGTTGCACCATGGAAGGGAGTTACAAGATTTGGGAAGAGAGGAAAGCTCAATCCAAGATTTGTTGGTCCATTTGAGATTCTTGAGCGAATAGGAAATGTGGCATATAGACTCGCATTACCTCCAAGCATGTCTCGTGTTCATAATATTTTTCACATATCTATGCTTCGTAAATATGTTAAAGACCCGAACCACATTATTGAGTTAGAACCAGACGAGATAGCTGAAGATTTAACGTACGAGGAGGTACCTGTTAAGATCTTGGATAGGAAAGAGCATGTCCTACGCACGAAGGTTATACCACAAGTTAAGGTTTTGTGGAGAAACCATGCTATTGAAGAAATGACCTGGGAGTTGGAATCAGAAATGAAAGCGAGGTATCCTCACCTTTTCGAAATATTAGGTACGTACGTCAATTTCGAGGACGAAATTTCATAAGGAGGGGAGGTTGTAAGACCCCAACTTATTAATGAATAAAATCAAATTTTCTCTAAATATTATTATGAATAATAAGGGGTTAATTTGATATAATACTTTGGTTATGGGTGAAATGTGCAAATTTTGTAAAATAAGCAAGTGGTTATAAAATATTCATTTTGTCGGGGAATATTCGTTTGGTCGTGGAATATTCTTGCTGTCGGGGAATATTCGTACGACGGCGCAGCCTTGTGTGGGCCCCATAACGGAAAGCGATTGGATGAAGAAAACGACAAGTATAAGTTGTTTATAAATAACGGCGTAGTTGTTACCGTTAATACTGTTGGAATACCCGGTGGTTAAAATACAGTAGCACACGGTATTGCACCAATTATTGATTCTTACGTAAGAAGGCACTACTCAATAATTGTTACAGTAGTTATTATTCAATATTTTATTTTATTGATTCAATAATTGCTGCGTTGATATTTTATATTACTGTTGTTTCAATAATTGTTGCTGCACAGTATTTTCCTTTATCAGATCAATAATTCATATTATTTGAATAATATTATTAGATAACATTATTGGCAATGTCTAGAAAGTTCTGTCTAAGGAGAGGTTTGGTCATCTAATTGCGCGCCAGTAAGGAAAAATTCTTATTAGAAAGCCCCCTCTTTCCTGGGAACGGCCTAGTTGTCATAAATGTGATTCTGTAATATTATTTGTGAATAATTAATTATTGATTCATATGATAAGGAAATATTTATTTTATGTGGATATAAATGAGGGATATATTTTTTATGGTTAAAAATGAAGGAGTTAATGTTGAGATTTTTATCAGTATTTTTGTCGGAATGGAGGTATTAAAAATCAGGATTTTTGAGATATTTTGCGGGGGTTATAATTTTTAATCCGACCGTTGGATCGTGGTAATTTTTGGATATGTTATACATATATAAGTTGAGTATACGCCCACAAATTTTGAACCGTTAAAAATGAACGTATGATTTATTACGAATTTTACAAGATGACTGGTTCAGAAATTGTTGAATTTTCGGAGTTTATCATTTTGATGGAAAATTCTAGAATTGGTGGGCCCCACTTGTGGTTGGTGAAGAAATGTGCTGAATTATATTTCAAATGTGGTGGGTGGGAATAGTAGCAGGTAAAGCCATCAGGTTGCAGGTCAAGCTTACTAAAATTTTCCTATAAATAGAGGGCTAAGTTAGAATTAAAAATCACACCTGAAACAAGTTTTTTCTCTTTCTCTCTCTAGATTATTGAGTGTATTTTGTGAGTATTTAGATACTTTGAGAGTTTCTATTCATCAGAGCAAGTTTCTTTCAGCCTTATACCGGTATTCCGACCAGAAGTACTGATATCTTGAGGTAAGGGATATTATTTTCTTCTTAAATGATATTATTTTCTTCAATATCATTATGTTGAAATATTAACATGAGTTTTTATCAAATTTGAAACTTTTTGTGCCGGGGTTACTATTCACGTATGCGGCACTATTCACGAATACGGCACTATTCACCGAAAAATAAAATTTTCTCTTTTTGTCCAAGATGTCTATTATGGTTACTATCTTTGATTGTATCCATGTTTTGATCTTTATTTTTGAATTCTGCTTCACAATTGATTATTATGAAGTATTATTGATCTTGGATAAACTGTTATACGAATCCTTAATATTTGTCCTTCTGTCTCATTGGATTCGTTCTCTTTAAGATATTTTTCATCATCCTCAGTCCTAAATGATGATATTACTGAATATCTTTGGCATATAGTGCAAAGATGTATGATTACTTGATGAATATCTTTGGCCTGTAGTGCAAAGATGAACAGGTGTTGAGATGAACATGATTGACAGGTGATACAAATGAATATCTTTGGCCTGTAGTGCAAAGATGAATATTTGGATAAAGATGATTATTAATTGATGTTACAGGGATAAAATATTGATGATGGACTTTTAAATCTTAGAAGATAGTAGAATTCTTTCTCTACTTGACTCTTCTAATGGTTTGTTATTTCTGCTGCAGTTGTTGATCTAAAACTTGTTGTCGATTATATTCTATCAAATTTTTTCCTGTTGAAGACTAACGATAATTTGTTGTATATTATCTTAGTCATAATATTCTTTACTGGGCTAGTTGAGCTCACCCTTTTCCTTTTTGTTCCATTTTTCTTCTCAGGAGGTGAGAACATAGCAGGATCTAGTCGGGGTATGGAGTGATGGTTCTAGAAAGATGTTTTAGTTGTCCTCACTATTTCTATTAAATAGTGTTTAAATAATTGTAATGAGGACTTACTTGAGTGTGGATATTGTCTAGAAGATAATATTTGTATTTAAACTCACAGTATGTGTTGTCGTATTTTGCACGACAATTGTATTATTGAAGTTGTAGTTTACTTTTTGTACCATGTATTTGACGACTCAGAATGGGTGTTGTATACCTATTTTGGGGGCGTCACAATGAAAGCCCTTCTCTCTCTTCTTTAATTATCTGTATGCCATCCAAACTCAGCTCTGCTTCTGTTTTGCTACTCTTCCAGTTTCACAAATGCTGATTTTGCCCATCTAGGTCCTTTCCAGGATCTTCAAACAAGCTCCCCTTTCACCACAATGTCACCCTCACCGTTTCTCTCTCAGTCGGAACACCCCCACAGAACGTTACCATCACTCTGTTTCTGCAGTTTTTTTATAATGCAGTTGGTAGTCAAACTTTCATACCAAGGCAACCAATTCTGTTTTATTAAGTTTCCAATTATTTTTTTCATGTAATACAGTTAGTAGCCAAACCTTCATGCAGTTGGTTGCCAAACTTTCAGACCAAGGTAACTAATTCATACTGCAGGTGTGAAGGTAGATTAGTTATCTTGGTATAAAGGTTTGGTTACCAATTCAATTTTATTAAGTTATCAATTTCGTTTGAATGTGATGCAGTTGGTAGCCAACTATTCATACAAAGATAATCATTTTAGCAATGAATGAGCTTCTCTATAGCTTTGGAGAGGAACACACCCGCCTCTCATGTACGGTTCGTTCCCTTATATTTCTAAGACAGATGTCTTGAAACTTGATATTTTTATTGCATTGGCACCACATGTAACTCCTTAACTTTTCACTCATTCTGAGATGATCATTATGGTATTATAACATGTATTCATTTCCATCCAGTCATATGGTATTATAACATGTATTCATACTGCTGCATTTACACTTAAAAAAGTTGTGGTGCTTATGCAGAACTCTGTATCAGGTTACAAAATTGATCACTCTCTCCAACCTTTGGTTATATCGGACATTTAAAAAGCTTCAAGGGAGCAGGATATCAACCATGAATTAAAACAGAGCTCACATGTACAGATATTTTATTTATTTATTTACTTATTTGTTAACTATTATTTTAAAGTGTATGTGAGGAAGATGAAGATTTGAATTTGAATTATTAGTTTGAATTTGAATTATTAATTATGGCAGTTATTTCTCCTTAATTTTAAGTTTTCTTATTAATATAAATTGTACTATTTTTGTAATATAGGTCATAATTACACACTTTTTATAATTATTTGGTTGAAGCACTATTCTTGTAATTACTTTCTATTTGTTATATACTTATGTAAAGAACCCAAAAAATTACTATGAATAATATCTTCAAGTCATAATATTTTGGATAAGCCTGTGGTGTGGTAGGTTAAGATGACCCAAAAACATACTATTGTCGTGACTTTTTGAGTGGACTCTTGAAATTTGACCCGAAATTTATTCCTACGTCGGGATTTAGTTTCAAGTACTGTGGAGTAACCTTTACTGATCATGACCTAAAATTTTAAGATTTCCATGAAGAAAAAGTACCACTGCTGCTTCATTTGCTTATATACTTTTTCTTTTGTCCTTTGGAGCTTTTTGATCTTGTCTACATGCATCTGCTTATAATATTTGAGTTGATCCTCCTACAGCCAAAATCCATAAATTGAAATTCACATGTAAAGCATATATATGGACAAAACACATGATGATTGTTTATATATAGATTTGCAACTTTAGGAACTTGTGCTGCTTTAGATAGCTGTAATCCCATTTTAGAGAGATCTCATCCCTTATAATTTTAGATATACCAGACTACCACGTACGTATCATTACTCACTATAAGCTAGCTTATAAGTGGTATGCACATAAGGATAAGTTCACTTAAGTGGGAGAAGCACTTGCAAACATTTTATCTTTTTAAATTTTGATTAAGAATTTAATAGAACAAGTTGTGAGAAACCAGTTCACCTAACAACATGGCTTACAGGATAAATACAAACAATGCATAAGAAAAATGACAAAATTGAAAATGAAAGCATCATCAAACAAGTGTTTTCAAAATCAACTAATACTGTTTTACTAGGAAAAAATGGTCAACTCTTGTTAGCTCAAGTCTAGTAGGTAGGATATATTTAATTAATGATATTTTTGTTTGTTTCACCATTTCCTCAAATAAAATTAAAACGTATGTATATGTAAATATATGAAAAAATGTTATCAAAGGCAATGTCTTAATCAAATTTGGCTAAAGTTACTTAACAAAACCACCTAATTTTATCCTAAGAGGCTAAATTTTTCATTTTAGATTTTTATTTTTAAAAAAATTACTATTCAATTATACATTTATATAAATTTACGTTATTTTACTAAGGGGTGTTTGATAAAATTGAATAAAATAATTCTGAATATTTAAGTAATCTGAATGAGCTGAATGAAACAGAATTCTGAATACTGAATGAAAAAAGTTGTTTGATAATTGACATCTGAATAATAGATTCTTATTATTTTTATCCCTCTGAAAAAATTCAAAATTGTTGTAAAATTATTTAATATAATAGTTAATATTGTAAAAAAATTAAATATAAAATACTTCATTTATTAGTCATTCAGCCAAAAAAAATTACACTTTGTCATTCAGTCCCAAAATCTAACCAATTTAGTCATTTAAACGATTTTTATTCAAAACAAACGCACTAAATTACTGATTGATTCAACCTTTCAATTTCATTCACCTCTAAACAAACACCCCTTAAATAATCTTAAACATACCTTAGGTTAAATTGGTGCAGCCACTTGTCGAGATAGTACATATGATTAAAATTATTAAATCATAGGTGTTGGAACCGTGGAAATGTAACTACTCCCAACCTGCCTCAATATAATTTACATTTTGGACTTCGGAGTCAACCCTATGCTGACCTAGTTCATGCAACCTTAAACCAACTCTATGGCCCTACCTTACCTACATTGGGCTCCTTGATTCAACCCAACCCAGTCCTACCCAACCCAACCATTAAATTTATTACCATAAGAAATTAAATTAAGAGAAAATATGCGAATTTTATTTTTGATTTGAAAATTTTAGACATTTGGTATCCATGTTTATTAAAAAGAAGAGTAGTACTACAGACACAAATTATTTTATAAACTGTTGATGTGGTATACTCCACCTCAGCATTTCTTATCTTCAAAAAAAATTAAAATTTACACCATCATTACTGATTAATGAAGATATATAAAGTACTTGTTCGGGAATGAATTATTTTAAATGATTTATAAATTAAAATATAAGTTGTTTTAAGTTGTGACTTATAAGTATAAGCGTTCGGTATCAATTTGACTTATAAGTTAAAAATTAAGTTAAAACAAGTTATGAATGTGTTCGCCTCATAATGATTTATAAATTAAAATAAATGTAAATATTACTAAAAATGACATTAATAAAAAGAGGAAAAAAATAGATATTACATTTGGTCAAACTAACTTATTTTAAAATGACTTATATAAGTTATTTTAAAATAAGTTACAAATACTTGCTTTTTTTTTACTTAAAACTCAACTTATAAGTAGAAAAATAAGTCATTCTCGAACATGTGAATAGTAACAAATAACTTATAAGTTGGTCAAACCAACTTATAAGTTATTTCCGAACATGTGAATAATAACAAATAACTTATATATTAGTTTAACCAACTTATAAATCATTCCTGAACAGGCTCAAATGCCAACACAATTACTGAAATGAAATTACAGATGAACAGAATACAACATCTACATAATGGGCCAAATAGCAATAGGCCGCCACAAGCCCACAATAGTAGTAGCCCAACAATCATGGTTTTGAATAGGGCTGTAAATGGTAACCGGAAAATTCGTATTCGTCCACATCCGTATTCAGAAAAAAGCGGATATTATTTTCATTCGAAAAAAAACGGATATATCCGTATTCGGTTTAAAGGTATCCGTAAATAAACGGATACAAATACGGATATAGACGTATTCGTATTCGATTAACATCCGTCCGTAAATATATCCGGCGGATACAGATATCCGAAATCCGTATCCAAATAACTTATATATATATTAATGGTGTATGCATCAAGTTAAGTTAGGATGCAAATTAATCTTGTAATTTTTATGATGATGTGTTTGACATTTTCCTCCCCTTATGATTAGGATGTTTAATTAATATGTATGATTTAAACTTTAATTTTCTTTTTCGTAAATATTTTGAATGAATTTTATATTAGATTATTGATAAACGAATTCGGATATCTGAGTAATTTGTCTATTCGGATAAAATAAGCGATAACGGATATTATTCGTATTCGAATATTTTTCCGAATATCGGATACGGATAATATTTTTAAAATCCGTCGGATACCGGATACGGATAGCGAATTGATTTTTCAGATACGGATATACCTGTATCCGTATCCGTTTAATACCGTTTACACCCCTAGTTTTGAGACTCCAAAAAGAGTTTCTTTGGGTACATTAGATCACAATTAGGTTCTATTCTCTTTCAATTTAAGGCTGTAAACAAGCCAAATAATTTGGACTCGACTCGAAAAAATAAGAGCGAGACTCGGATTCGATAATAACATGATTCAAATTTGAGCATAAAAAATAATTCGAATAAAAATATGAGTAAAATCTGAGCAATGTTATACTTTAATATTCAAACTACTCGAATTCTCAATTGTGATTTGATATATGCTCGATTGATACAGATTCGATTAGATACTCGATACATTCTCTTATAATATATACAAAATTAAATCAAATTTGTAAGACCCCGAATTTTATAAAATAAAAGTATTCAATTTTTCTTATAATTACTATTCAGTAAATGGTTAAATTGATAAAAGTTTAAAGTTATGAGTGAAATATGATTTTTTTTCAAAATACGCAAGTAGTTATAAAATAATCATTGTTGTCGTGGAATATTCGTTTGGTCGTAGAATATTCTTTCTGTCGGGGAATATTCGTACGACGGCGCAGCTATTTATGGGCCCCATAACAGAATAACTGTCGGGTGAAGAAAATGACAAATTTGAGTTTTTACAAATAACGGCGTAGTTGTTACCGTTAACACTGTTGGAATACCCGGTGGTTAAAATACAGTAATACGCGTTATTGCACAGTAGCACACGGTATTGCATAGTATTTTTGAAATTATTGATTCTTACGTAAGAAGGCAATACTCAATAATTGTTACAGTAATTACTGTTCAATATTTTATTTTATTGATTCAATAATTGCTACGTTGAAATTTTGTATTATTGTTGTTCAATAATTGTTGCTGCACAGTATTTCCCATTATCAGATCAATAATTCATATTATTTGAATAGTATTATTAGATAGCATTATTGGCAATGTCTAGAAAGTTCTGTCTAAGGAGAGGTTTGGTCACCTAATTGCGCGCCAGTAAGGAGAAATTCTTATTGGAAAGCCCCCTCTTTCCTGGGAACAGCCTGGTTGTCATAAATGTGATTCTGTAATATTATTTGTGAATAATTAATTATTGATTCATATGATAAGGAAATATTTATTTTATGTGGATATAAATGAGGGATATATTTTTGTGGTTAAAAATAAGGAGTTAATGTTGAGATTTTTATCAGTATTTTTGTCGGAATGGAGGTATTAAAAATCAGGATTTTTGAGATATTTTGCGGGGGTTATAATTTTTAATCCGACCGTTGGATCGTGGTAATTTTTGGATATTTTATACATATATAAGTTGAGTATATGTCCACAAATTTTGAACCGTTAAAAATGAACGTATGATTTGTTATGAATTTTACGAGATGACTGGTTCAGAAATTGTTGAATTTTCGGAGTTTATCATTTTGGTGGAAAATTCTAGAATTGGTGGGCCCCACTTGTGGTTGGTGAAGAAATGTGCTGAATTATATTTCAAATGTGGTGGGTGGGAATAGTAGCAGGTAAAGCCATCAGGTTGCAGGTCAAACCTACTAAAATTTTCCTATAAATAGAGGGCTAAGTTAGAATTAAAAATCACACCAGAAACATAAGCTTTCTCTCTTTCTCTCTCTATATTATGAAGCATATTTTGTGAGTATTTAGATACTTTGAGAGTTGCTATTCAGTGCAAGTTTCCTTCAGCATTATATCCGATATCCAGTCAGAAGTACTGCTCTTTTGAGGTAAGGGATAGTAAGGGATAGTATGAGGATTTTAAGGGTTGTTATGATTTTCAGTTTCGTAATTTTTCTGATCTTCAAAAATTCTGAAAAAATTTGAAATGATATTTTGATGAGTTTTCTTGATTGTGTCCAAAAATGGTGATTTTTGGATGTATAGATTGAGAGTTATGAATTTTATGAGAAAAGACTATTTTAAAAGTAACAGCTTATAATTCCTTGTGGTTAACTCCAAAATTGATAAAATTTTTATTGGGAGTACATGTATATGATAGAAGTATACTCTGTAAATTTCAGAATTTTTAGACAAAAGTACAATTTTTGATAAATGTCTAAATATTCGGCTATTTTGGCCATATGAAAAATAGTAAATGACTTTTAAAAATTCTGAGAAAAATATATGTTCACTATGGGACTATATCATGCTAAATTCCAGAAAAGAAATGTTTTTGGAACTGATTTGGTAATTTTCATGAAAATGGTCTAGTTATGAGTAAATGAATTAAATATGTTTTGTGAAGAAAGAAAATTGGAAAATAGGATTTTATGGCTTGAGAATCCTATATGAGGTATATGCAGATTTTTGATGAGGGTTTTGGTTATTGATGATGAAATTATAAGAGTTGGCATTTTATGATGATTAAATGCATTAATTAGTAAAGTGTAAACAATTAAAATAAATTGTTTATAAATTTAAGTAATGTTATTCTTTCAATATCATTATACCGAAATATTGCTATGGATTTTATTGTAGAATTTCTATCTTTTGTGTCGGGGTTACTATTCATGAGTTACTATTCACGATTTACTATTCATGAATTACGAATATTACTCTTGAGATTAAAACTATATGTTGATCATATTATTTTTATCATCATATATAACATTTTTATAACCCTGATGTTGAAATTCTCTTTCACTGGAGTGTAAAGATGGGTAGATTATTGGTATGATCATGACTAGGGTTCTCTTTGGCCTGTAGTGCAAAGTTGAATTGTGACTGGTATGATCATGACCATTGAATTTATAATTGAATATCTTTAGCTTAAGTGTAAAGATGAATTGATCAACATGGTTATAATTATGGTGTTTATATAAATTCTGAAATGATTATATATTTCTTTGAGATATGAATATATTTGGCCTGTAGTGCAAATATTAATTGTTGAGGAATATCTTTGGCCTGTAGTGCAAAGATGAATTGTTGATGAATATCTTTGGCCAGTAGTGCAAAGATGAACTGTTGATGAATATCTTTGGCCTGTAGTGCAAAGATGACTTGTTGATGAATATCTTTGGCCCGTAGTGCAAAGATGAAGTTATTAGTATGATTATGAACAGGAACTGTGATTTGGTATAACCATGATCTTTGATGTTTCAGGTGATGAAAATTATCTTCGTCCTGGATGAGAAGAGGAATTTAGAACTACAGTTATGATTATGAGTTATTCATATGATTGTGGACCAGAATTGTTGATTGATGTTACAGGATAAAATATTGTTGATGGATTTTTAACATGGAGAAGATAATAGACTTTATAGTCTATTTGACTCTTCTAATGGATTGCTCGTTCCGCTGCAACTATGGTTGAAATTTTTATCATTTACCATATGTTCTAAATCTCTGATTTATTATTGATGAAGGCTATTGATAATTTAATTATCTTTAGTCATGATATTCTTTACTGAGCTAGTTGTGCTCACCCTTTTGCTTCACAATTCCTTTCAGGTAATAAGAGTGTAGCTGGGTCGAGCGCGGTAACAAGGGAATAGAACGGTGGTCATCATTTAGTAGTTATATTTGGTGAAGAAAATAGGGTAAGGTGTACCCAACGTTGGAAGGGTGGTTTGCCACTATCATACAAGATGTCTAACGACATACAACCTCGTGTCATCATAAGACAGGGTTGTGCTCATCCACTTGCTGAGTATATATACGAGCACTACCTATATAATCTTGGTGTTTGTTTGAAGTATAATTCTCAATTAGAGACAGTGGAGATAATGATAAGTCAAGAGAAGACTCACCATTGGGAAGAATATGATAGTAATCTTCTCGTTTTTCTTTGGGGTCTATTGGGTCAACCAAGGATAATTCTGTGGCCATATGATATCTATCATAACCTAGACGCGTGGCCTCCCATGTACGAAGGTTTTCTTGAGCACTTCCCAAAGATTCTAGTTTCTAAAACAGTTTTTGACTGTACCTTTATGTAAGGTACCTTTGTGAGGTGCTGATACATGATGGTGTCCAATGTCACATTTGGTATATATTTGTATCCAAACTCACAGCATATGTGTTGTTGTATTTTGCACGACAATTGTTGTAATAAAGTTGTAGTTGATTTCTGTACCATGTATTTGACGACTCAGAATGGGTTGGATGGAATGGACCTATTTTGGGGTTGTCACAGGTGGTATCAGAGCTTAGGGATATGATCTCTGGCGGAGATCAGGGAATACAACTAGGAGGGGAGAGATGAGTAAATCCTTCGCTAGTGTGTCCTACCTAAGCTTATTTGTTGGTCAGTCATAATATCAAGATATTATGTGATATGTTAATTTGTTAAATTAACCCTTGTTTTGAAGCTGTATTCTAGAATGATATTTGAAATACAGGAGATGAGCAATGGAGAAATTATGATGACAGGAAAGATGGAATCTGAAATGAAGCAAGGTATTCTCAACTCTTTGAAATACCAGGTACGTAAATTTCGGGGACGAAATTTCATAAGGAGGGGAGATTGTAAGACCCCGAATTTTATGAAATAAAAGTATTCAATTTTTCTTATAATTACTATTCAGTAAATGGTTAAATTGATAAAAGTTTAAAGTTATGAGTGAAATATGATTTTTTTTCAAAATACGCAAGTGGTTATAAAATAATCATTGTTGTCGGGGAATATTCGTTTGGTCGTGGAATATTCTTTCTGTCGGGGAATATTCGTACGACGGCGCAGCTATTTGTGGGCCCCATAACAGAATAACTGTCGGGTGAAGAAAACGACAAATTTGAGTTTTTACAAATAACGGCGTAGTTGTTACCGTTAACACTGTTGGAATACCCGGTGGTTAAAATACAGTAATACGCGTTATTGCACAGTAGCACACGGTATTGCATAGTATTTTTGAAATTATTGATTCTTACGTAAGAAGGCACTACTCAATAATTGTTACAGTAATTACTGTTCAATATTTTATTTTATTGATTCAATAATTGCTACGTTGAAATTTTGTATTATTGTTGTTCAATAATTGTTGCTGCACAGTATTTCCCATTATCAGATCAATAATTCATATTATTTGAATAGTATTATTAGATAGCATTATTGGCAATGTCTAGAAAGTTCTGTCTAAGGAGAGGTTTGGTCATCTAATTGCGCGCCAGTAAGGAGAAATTCTTATTGGAAAGCCCCCTCTTTCCTGGGAACGGCCTGGTTGTCATAAATGTGATTCTGTAATATTATTTGTGAATAATTAATTATTGATTCATATGATAAGGAAATATTTATTTTATGTGGATATAAATGAGGGATATATTTTTGTGGTTAAAAATGAAGGAGTTAATGTTGAGATTTTTATCAGTATTTTTGTCGGAATGGAGGTATTAAAAATCAGGATTTTTGAGATATTTTGCGGGGGTTATAATTTTTAATCCGACCGTTGGATCGTGGTAATTTTTGGATATGTTATACATATATAAGTTGAGTATATGTCCACAAATTTTGAACCGTTAAAAATGAACGTATGATTTGTTATGAATTTTACGAGATGACTGGTTCAGAAATTGTTGAATTTTCGGAGTTTATCATTTTGGTGGAAAATTCTAGAATTGGTGGGCCCCACTTGTGGTTGGTGAAGAAATGTGCTGAATTATATTTCAAATGTGGTGGGTGGGAATAGTAGCAGGTAAAGCCATCAGGTTGCAGGTCAAACCTACTAAAATTTTCCTATAAATAGAGGGCTAAGTTAGAATTAAAAATCACACCAGAAACATAAGCTTTCTCTCTTTCTCTCTCTATATTATGAAGCATATTTTGTGAGTATTTAGATACTTTGAGAGTTGCTATTCAGTGCAAGTTTCCTTCAGCATTATATCCGATATCCAGTCAGAAGTACTGCTCTTTTGAGGTAAGGGATAGTAAGGGATAGTATGAGATTTTAAGGGTTGTTATGATTTTCAGTTTCGTAATTTTTCTGATCTTCAAAAATTCTGGAAAAATTTAAAATGATATTTTGATGAGTTTTCTTGATTGTGTCCAAAAATGGTGATTTTTGGATGTATAGATTGAGAGTTATGAATTTTATAAGAAAAGACTATTTTAAAAGTAACAGCTTATAATTCCTTGTGGTTAACTCCAAAATTGATAAAATTTTTATTGGGAGTACATGTATATGATAGAAGTATACTCTGTAAATTTCAGAATTTTTAGACAAAAGTACAATTTTTGATAAATGTCTAAATATTCGGCTATTTTGGCCATATGAAAAATAGTAAATGACTTTTAAAAATTCTGAGAAAAATATATGTTCACTATGGGACTATATTATGCTAAATTCCAGAAAAGAAATATTTTTGGAACTGATTTGGTATTTTTCATGAAAATGGTCTAGTTATGAGTAAATGAATTAAATATGTTTTGTGAAGAAAGAAAATTGGAAAATAGGATTTTATGGCTTGAGAATCCTATATGAGGTATATGCAGATTTTTGATGAGGGTTTTGGTTATTGATGATGAAATTGTAAGAGTTGGCATTTTATGATGATTAAATGCATTAATTAGTAAAGTGTAAACAATTAAAATAAATTGTTTATAAATTTAAGTAATGTTATTCTTTCAATATCATTATACCGAAATATTGGTATGGATTTTATTGTGGAATTTCTATCTTTTGTGTCGGGGTTACTATTCATGAGTTACTATTCACGATTTACTATTCATGAATTACGAATATTACTCTTGAGATTAAAACTATATGTTGATCATATTATTTTTATCATCATATATAACATTTTTATAACCCTGATGTTGAAATTCTCTTTCACTGGAGTGTAAAGATGGGTAGATTATTGGTATGATCATGACTAGGGTTCTCTTTGGCCTGTAGTGCAAAGTTGAATTGTGACTGGTATGATCATGACCATTGAATTTACAATTGAATATCTTTAGCTTAAGTGTAAAGATGAATTGATTAACATGGTTATAATTATGGTGTATATAAATTCTGAAATGATTATATATTTCTTTGAGATATGAATATATTTGGCCTGTAGTGCAAATATTAATTGTTGAGGAATATCTTTGGCCTGTAGTGCAAAGATGAATTGTAGATGAATATCTTTGGCCAGTAACGCAAAGATGAACTGTTGATGAATATCTTTGGCCTGTAGTGCAAAGATGACTTGTTGATGAATATCTTTGGCCCGTAGTGCAAAGATGAAGTTATTAGTATGATTATGAACAGGAACTGTGATTTGGTATAACCATGATGTTGATGTTTCAGGTGATGAAAATTATCTTCGTCCTAGATGAGAAGAGGAATTTAGAACTACAGTTGTGATTATGAGTTATTCATATGATTGTGGACCAGAATTGTTGATTGATGTTACAGGAATAAAATATTGTTGATGGATTTTTAACATGGAGAAGATAATAGACTTTATAGTCTATTTGACTCTTCTAATGGATTGCTCGTTCCGCTGCAACTATGGTTGAAATTTTTATCATTTACCATATGTTCTAAATCTCTGATTTATTATTGATGAAGGCTATTGATAATTTAATTATCTTTAGTCATGATATTCTTTACTGAGCTAGTTGTGCTCACCCTTTTGCTTCTCAATTCCTTTTCAGGTAATAAGAGTGTAGCTGGGTCGAGCGCGATAACAAGGGAATAGAACGGTGGTCATCATTTAGTAGTTATATTTGGCGAAGAAAATAGGGTAAGGTGTACCCAACGTCGGAAGGGTGGTTTACCACTATCATACAAGATGTCTAACGACATACAACATCGTGTCATCATAAGACAGGGTTGTGCTCATCCACTTGCTGAGTATATATACGAGCACTACCTATATAATCTTGGTGTTTGTTTAAAGTATAATTCTCAATTAGAGATAGTAGAGATAATGATATGTCAAGAGAAGACTCACCATTGGGAAGAATATGATAGTAATCTTCTCGTTTTTCTTTGGGGTCTATTGGGTCAACCAATGATAATTCTGTGGCCATATGATATCTATCATAACCTAGACGCGTGGCCTCCCATGTACGAAGGTTTTCTTGAGCACTTCCCAAAGATTCTAGTTTCTAAAACAGTTTTTGACTGTACCTTTATGTAAGGTACCTTTGTGAGGTGCTGATACATGATGGTGTCCAATGTCACATTTGGTATATATTTGTATCCAAACTCACAGCATATGTGTTGTTGTATTTTGCACGACAATTGTTGTAATAAAGTTGTAGTTGATTTCTGTACCATGTATTTGACGACTCAGAATGGGTTGGATGGAATGGACCTATTTTGGGGTTGTCACAAAATTAGATTAATTAATTATTATTATTTTGTTTTATTTTTATTTTTAATTATGAATTTATATTTATAAAGTGTAATGATAAATATATTTATTGTAAAGCTAGTTAGTTATTATGTGGAGACACGAATTCGAGCTTGAATTTGAAGTTCGTGAGTAGTTTGAATATAATTCGATCCAAGTCGGATCGAATTCGAGTTGAGTCGAATCTGAGTAGAATTTTTCAAATATAATTTGAATTCGAATAGTTCTCTATTCGCTTCGATTCGATTCGACTCGTTTACCCCCTTATCTTTCATCCTTGCAAGTTTGGTTAAATTATAATTTGTCAATTTTTTTTCTTCAAATCTTCTAATTTTTTGAGTAATAATACAAGTCGGATAAAAATTATCCAATAATCACTTAAAAGTTGGCTATCAGTTAATATCTTATCGACAAAATTACTTTAACTAAATACTCCTATATTATCAAAATTATTTATGACATAAAAAGATATGTCTGGGTCTAGTCTGGATTTGGGTATATATAGATATGTGGATCTGTCTATGGACCAATTGCTAATTTACTATAGCATAACCTTAACCTTTTCTTGTTTCCAGATCAAAAAATCACTCATATGAAAACGGCCCACATGTTGCACCCCCCAAAAGAAGGCCCCCACATGTAAATCTTTAGAGTCCTTCTACTCAGACATATTTATTGGACCAGTATGTATTCAAATTACACTCAAAACATCATATTCCGTAAAAATTTCAGTTAAAATAAATATTATATATTTTTTAGGACTCACAAGAAAAAGCAAACAAAAAATAAAATAAAAATATCAAATATTCCGGTCCAATAAACACGTCCGTGAAGACTTATTCAAATATTTAAGGTACCAAATAGATTTATGCATATATCTTGCGATTTTACCTCTCGATTGTATTATTGCGACTTATATAAATAATTATAATTAATAATATTACAACGATATACTTAATATAATAAATTAATCTTATATAATTTTATTCAATCTAATGTATTAATATAAATCACAATCATAATCTCGTAATACATAGCATAACTTAAGTTATGCATAATATCTCGTAATACATAGCATAACTTAAGTTATGCATAATCACAAATTCACAATGCTAGGGATATATCAAACGTGTCATGGCAGCGATGTATCAAATTAAATGAGTAGTAACATGTAATATGCTTGGTCCATTCTATTTAATTTTTAATAAAATTTTAAAATTTAGATTTAATATATATTTATTAAATTAAATAAAATAAAATTATTTGTGCAAAACCAAAGAAGTGAAGTATTATTTTAAGTTAATGATGGCGACACTAATTAAAATTAAAAATTTAAAACTTCTAATATTAACCATGATTTGTAATTTATAGTTTATATCAAAACTCACAAATAAGATAAAATTACCAAAATAAAAAAATTAGTGTCATTTTATCTCTTGCTTCTTCAGCATTCTAATTTTTTCTAAAAAACTAATAATAAATTTTCCATTCATTTTAAATAGTTTTTTGTTGCATTTTAAAATTTAAAGTAACGTGTGAAACTCAAAATATAAAATTAATAAATTCATTTAATTTTAGTATATAATTATTTAAAAATATTTTTACTCTTTATTTTTCAAAATAATGCACACAATTTAGTATTTGTGTTCAAAACCTATTCTTTTTGCTTGAGAATCCACTGATAAGATTTTATGTTATCCCACGGGCCACAGGTTTTAGTAAATGTACGCACCTGGCGCATCCTAGACGAATGTCAAATAGGGTTATATTATTAAAAAAAATATCTCGATATCTCATAATCTCTTTCTGGTCTCTGCACTTTTTTTCTTCTTCCTCACATTTTCAGTCTGTGAATCAGTGATGGCGGCGGCTACCTCTTTCTCTCCCTCCATTTCACCTTCATCATCATCATCGGCCAAATCACTAAAACCAGTCGGTAAAACCCTAGCTTTTAATCTAGGTTTTCTCTCTTCTAATGCTTCTAGAACAGCTTTAAGCGCTCTCAAAGCTCGAGCTTTACCCAGCAATGGTTTTGGTTCTGGTTCAGGATCAGCTCTTGGGTCTCGCATGGTGTCTGCACCGGCGATTAAGCCTCCGACTATTCTCGATTTTGAGACATCGGTGTTTAAGAAAGAGAAAATTTCTCTGGCGGGTCATGATGAGGTATTTTCTTTTCCCCTTGTGCACTCTGTATTGGTGTACATATGAATCTTCATTACATGCTGTCGTTTCTGTGATTTGTAGTATATTGTGAGGGGAGGAAGAGATTTGTTCCATTTGCTGCCTGATGCATTCAAGGGTATTAAGCAGATTGGTGTTATTGGTTGGGGCTCTCAGGTACCTATGATACTTTTTATTGTTGCTAATTGTTAATTTTGATATAAATTTGTAGTTTGCTGGGTTTGGTTGTACCTTAAAAACGTAATCTTTACATTTGAATTTAAGAAGGTTTTCTTTTTGACGAGGAGATAATGTGTCTGATTGTACGTACTACCTACTTGTCAAATTCATGGATAAGTTTGAATATAAAATTCAGAAAATGTATTTATTATATATTTTTGATAAGCAAATGACACCTTTACTGATTGAATTTTTTGCCTGTTTTTGATTGTCAAAAATGTAAAAACTAACTAGAAATGTAGAACTAGTAGAAAGATAATTAAAAACCTACCTTTTGCTTTTAACTTGGTTTAATGCTTTGGATTTTTTAAACAATAAATTAGTTTTAACTATGCAGTACTCGTATTTTTTGTTAGCCAAATGAAGCCTTTGTCTTCATTGATTTTTTGCCACTTTGATGATGGAGGAAATGTAAAAACAATGAGAAGTGAAAGAAACATTTCTCTTTCCTTATTTTCTGAAATTTAAAAGGCTAAATCTATCATTTCATTTTCTCTCTCTCTCAACATATTTTGAAGGAAAAACAAAAAATTGGTCTTTGTATGGTAAGCCTGAAATGTTGGTGAGGTTTGTTGGGTAGGAGGATTAATATATTTTTGTACTAAAACATGATGAAAAACCTTTTTACTCTTGGTTTGCCAGTTAGCCTATTTAAATGCAAGAAATGATTTATATAAAAATTTATTCGTGCACTAATTTTTATTGATTACTTGATTAGGATTGTTCGGAAGTTCTTATGGAACTTCTAAATGGATTTTTTATTGCATAATATTGTTTCTGGTAGCTATCTAGAATGCTATTTCTTTCTTGCTGCTCCTTTGATTTTGGTGAAGGTTGGAACTTTATTAGTGGCCCAGAATATTTTTTGGTACTATGTGTAATATCATATGCAGCTTGATTAATTAGATGACTTAAAGTACCATTTAAACACCATGAAGCTGGTGTAGCTTCTGTTTGAAATATAAATTTGACATTAGAAGTTCTAAGATTGTGTCTTAATTAATGGTATGAACTTTCAGTTCTTCTCTCTGCTGTTTGTGGTTTGGTACTTAAAATGCTTGGTCATTATCAAAGCTTAAATAAATCTGGTCAAACGGAGTTGGACATTGTTGTCCATGATTTGGGACGTGTACATGAATCTTTTGTGAGTTTCAAGCCCGGACATCTTTGTCCCTCTGTTGTCGGGGCCAACCCCTCTCACGATGGATGGCAGAAAATGTCTTGGGCTGCTAGAGTTAGAAATTAAATAGCGAACATGGATAACAAGAAACGAAGATGAACTTGGATGCAAACACCCTTCTCAAGCAAATAAGAATGTTAAGACCAAACCATGTTCTTCCTCCAATAGTCCAGAGTGTATGACTCTTTCAATTGAATGCTTAAGAGGAGGCTGTTTACTTCTTTTTGAAAATATTAATTTGTCTTGCACATTTCTCATTGAATTTGTTGCATTGTTACCTACAGGGCCCTGCTCAAGCTCAGAATTTAAGGGATTCTCTTGCAGAAGCAAAATCGGATATCACGGTTAAGGTGATTTTGTAGTACCTTGTTTACCTTTTACAACTGATGATTGGTTTTTTCTCTTATCTGAATAAACGCTTTCTTTCTATTGCTTTATAAACAGATAGGTTTAAGGAAGGGTTCTTGTTCATTTGTTGAGGCACGTGCTGCTGGATTTACTGAAGAAAATGGGACCCTGGGAGATATATGGGATACTATTTCAGGCAGTGACTTGGTCCTGCTCTTGATTTCTGATGCGGCCCAGGTTTGCCGGATTAACTCTAATCTTTGCTGTCTGTATACAATACTAGGTTTCTGCATTACAGGTTTTCTGACTTTTGAGTAAAACTATCTTCCACGAACTTAAAATGATATATGTTCTAGTTTTTTTTATTACATGGCTCTGTGATGGCACGTTGGAATTTGCATTATATTATAGACTCTTCTGTCTCACACTCCTGATATCTATGCTTCATACTGAAAGTATAATATTTTTATAATGACTTCCATGTTTATAAGTGAAATCCTTCTTCCTGTTTCATCATTTTGTCTTTTTAAATTATTTAGTATGTTCTCTGGATTGTTATGGGTGGCCTTTTATTTCTCCCCTGCCGTGTTTTTACTTTGTATTGGCCCCTTTTGGCGCTAATACTGGATCTAAAGAAAAAAGAAGAAATAAATTGTTGGGTTTCTCTTGCAGTTAGCCTAACTAAATAATATAGCGTTGGATTGCAGGCATAATGTGGGAATTTGCTCTGCTTTTTCATTTATCAGAACTTTTATACATATCTTATTCTGTATTCATTATTGGATGCAGGCTGATAATTATGAGAAGGTGTTGTCCTACATGAAGCCAAACAGCATACTTGGGCTTTCCCATGGGTTCCTTTTGGGCCATTTGCAGTCAATTGGCCTTGATTTCCCTAAGAACATAAGTGTGGTAGCTGTGTGCCCAAAGGGAATGGGCCCATCTGTAAGGCGTCTGTATGTGCAAGGCAAGGAAATAAATGGTGCCGGAATTAATGCAAGTTTTGCTGTCCATCAGGTTGGTTGGTCTCTGTTTTTGTGTGGCAGTTCATTTCTCCATGTAGTCTTTTGTAACGTTCTATGGCAACTCAACTATCTTTTGTGGACAGGATGTTGATGGTAGAGCCACAGATGTAACCCTTGGGTGGTCAGTTGCCCTTGGTTCACCTTTTACATTTGCCACTACACTCGAGCAGGAGTACAAGAGTGACATATTTGGTGAACGAGGTGATTTCTTCATTCTTATGGAAGTATGTTCAGTCACTTTATGATGATCATGAATAATTTTAACCACTTGATGTATAGGAATTTTGCTTGGTGCTGTTCATGGTATTGTGGAGTCCTTGTTTAGAAGGTATACTGAGAATGGAATGAGTGAAGATTTGGCTTATAAGAATACCGTGGAGGGCATAACGGGGATTATATCCAGGACAATATCGTCAAAGGTTGGTTTTGCAGTTCCTCGGTGAGGGTGGAATTGAATCTTCTTGCTTATTAAATTAGCTGTTTAATGATCTTTAGTCTCCTTAGCAAATTTCGGTTATTATATTCATGATGTTTACTTTATTTACACTGTTACATCAACAGGGCATGTTGGCAGTCTACAATTCATTGTCAGAAGATGGCAAAAGGGAGTTTGAGGCTGCATATAGTGCCTCATTTTATCCATGCATGGATATCTTATACGAGTGCTATGAAGATGTAGCCAGTGGTAGTGAGATTAGGAGTGTCGTCTTGGCTGGTCGCCGATTTTATGTATGTTATCTCATTTTCTATTATTTAGATTCATGGATGTGGTTTGTTGTATTGTTTTTAAATCACTTTCATTTTCTTGTTGTGTTGGCTTGTGAACCTTTATGCAATTACATTTACAAATAGACCACTGAACCTTCAAGTTCTTTGTGATATTCAAATATATAGTGGACTCGCCGGAAAGAGTAAGAATAAAATGCAAACGATTTTAATATGTTCTTTTGATGTTGCAGGAAAAGGAAGGTCTACCAGCTTTCCCTATGGGAAAAATTGATCAGACACGGATGTGGAAAGTAGGCGAACGAGTTCGTGCATCACGACCGGCCGGTGACCTAGGCCCATTATATCCTTTCACTGCTGGTGTCTATGTGGCTTTAATGATGGCTCAGGTAACCTTTCTTTCAAGTTTTCTCAAGTTGAATAGGGTTTTGAATGGCTAGTTGTCTTGTCCATACACACACACATTAATAATGAGTTACTTGCTGAACTATTTTTTCCCTTTCTACTTTGTTTGAAAACATATTTTCTCACAATTCGTGTAAAATATGATTATGATACTCCAGTTCAGGGCCACATCAATAATGCAATAATAAGATTAGGTTTGAGGGGCTTGGTTTCCTGCACTAAATTTGGCTTAAGCATTCATTTTAATGTGTCAGTTTTTGGCGGGGGAGTGATAAATGAAGTGGCAGTTGCTCTAATGCCATTTGTTAAAACATGGGTCCTCTGCTAAAATACCAACAGGACCAACAACTTGAAATTGGATCAAAATGCTATAAAACCAAGTCTTTAGTAGTTAGCGCTGATCCCCTTTGTAAACCACTTATTACCTTGAACCTGATATGGGGAATTTGCCTATTCTCATTAGCTTTCCTCACTTCCTGTTGTATCTATAAAAAAATAGTTTGCCTCACTCAATGACGTGGTAGCTTAGCACAAAAGTTGATAGAAGCTAATAAATTTAACTTTTTGTCCCCCACAATCTCTTTCATCTCAACGTCAGTCGGTTAGTTTGAGCCAGAATAAGTCTATATTAGCATAAGTCAATGTAAAATGACATTTTTGTGCTGAACTAAATCTAGTACTGACTGGTGCAATTGAAACTCAAGGCCCAACTTATAAAAGCTGCCACAGGGTGTTTAGTGGTGAATATTGTTTTCTTTAAATTTGACGGTGATTAAGAAGTGGAGGACTCTTTTAACTTTAAGTAGGAAAGAAACTGGTGAGAATAAATTTACGAATATCGATTCTGACATTATGTTTTTTCAATTTTCCATTCTGGTACACAAAAATACAGATTGAGATCCTGAGGAAGAAAGGGCACTCCTATTCCGAGATTATCAATGAGAGTTTGATTGAGTCCGTTGATTCTTTGAATCCTTTCATGCATGCCCGTGGAGTTTCGTTCATGGTAGATAATTGTTCAACAACAGCGCGACTAGGTTCAAGGAAGTGGGCTCCACGCTTTGATTACATTCTCACCCAACAAGCATTGGTAGCTGTAGACAATGGTGTTCCCGTCAATCGGGATCTCATCAGCAACTTCCTCTCTGACCCAGTGCACGGAGCTGTTGAAGTATGTGCCCAGTTGAGACCATCAGTTGACATTTCAGTGCCTGCAGATGCTGATTTTGTTCGTCCAGAGCTACGCCAGTCTAGCAACTAAAGTTTTGAAGGACACTTCTGAGTCCAGCTATGATTTCCTTAAGGGTGAGTGTTGAAGGGAGAAAGGCTGGTTAGATCTAGAGCGCTGCATTATCATATGGCCTGCTTGTGTTTTTCTGTTGTAGAATTGTTCTGTATGAGGTGTTTCTCACCACGGTGAGTCGTGATGTGTACTTGTGTAGTGGTACTTTTGGGATAATTATAATAGCCCGGATTTTTTAGTAATTAAATATTAATTAACTTTTATTTTATAAAAGCATAGTTGAATCGGAGAAGATAACTTACTAATTTTATTTTATTTTTATTTCCTTTGGAAAGTTAAAATTTTTCAGTGGATAATTAAATAATTGATTTAATTAAAATTAAGGTAGATAATTAAATAATTGATTTAATTAAAATTAAGGTAGATGATTAAATAATTAATTTAATTAAAATTAAGGAGTTCATTAGGTTTTGACAACTTTTATATTAGTTTGAGTTATATTTAAAGGGCTTGTGGTGTAACTCGTATCATTTTATGAGTCAAATATTTTTTCAGTCATTGTATAATATATCAATTTATAGATAGATAACTGAATTTTTTTTTTACAGTCAATTCACTGAACTCGATTTTTCTAACACAAAATTAAAAAAGCGTTAAACTAGTTTGACTGTTAACGGAAAGATGAGTTGTTGTATGATTAGGAAAGAGAAACTCCACCTTGATCATCATTTGGCAATCCAACTGATGATGTGGTTTATTAACTCATTTATCAAAAAAAATTATTAATAAAAAAAAATGAAATTTAGTTTTAAAATTTATTAATAATTATTTTTAATAAAAAAAATGAAGTTTTTTTTAATAATAAAAAAATACACAGTTATTTTTAATAATAAAAAAAACGCAATTTTTTTATAATAAAAATAAAAAAAGTGCAGTTTTTTAATAAAAATAAAAAAAACTCAGTTTTTTTTTAATAATAAAAAAAAATATTATTTTTATTAAAAAAAAAACAAACAACGGTCTCTCTACTTCTCCGTCACAACAACGCAGTTTGGTTTTTAAAAAATAAAACGCAGTTTTTTATAATAAAAATAATTATGTTTAACAAAAAAAACGCAATTTTTTTTAATAAAAATAAAACGCATTTTTTTAATAAAAAAAAAACGCTGGTTTTTTTTTTTTATGTTTATTTAAAAAAATTAACTGTGTTACTTGTATTTTATTTTATGTTTATTTTAACTAACTGTTTGGACATTAATTTTTATGTTTATTTTAAACAAAAGTAGTTTCTTGTATTATTTGAATTCAATGTGGAATAATACTTTTTATTGTAATTTTAATTTTATTAAATAATTTTTATTTTAAAATTATATAAAATTTAAATTTTATAATTTAATGTAATCAAATTTAAGAAATAAATTTTTTTATTAAAAAAAAAAAACCAAACTTAGTTGTTGTGACGGAGAAGGAAAGAGAGAGCGTTGTTTGTTTGTTTTAAATAAAAATAATTATTTTTTTTATAAAAAAATGCGTTTTTTTTTAATTTTTGTTAAAAAAAACTGCGTTTTTTTATCTTTATTAAAAAAAACTGCGCTTTATTTTTATTAAAAAAAAACTGCATTTTTTTTAATTAAAAATAATTATTTTTAGTAAAAAAAACTGCATTTTTTTTAGTAAAAAAAACTGCGTTTTTTTTTAATTTTTATTTAAAATAATTATTTTTGTTAAAAAAAATTGCGTTTTATTTTTTAAAAACCAAACTGCGTCGTTGTGACGGAGAAGGAGAGAGAGAGAGCGTTATTTAGTTTTTTATTTTAATACAAATAATTATTTTTTTATTTTTATTAAAAAAAATGCGTTTTATTTTTTCTTTAATTAAAAAAAATTGCGCTTTTTTTAATTAAAAATAATTATTAATAAATTTTAAATTTTAAAACTGAATTTCATTTTTTTTATTACTAATATTTTTTGATAAATGAGTTAATAAAGCACATCATCAGTTGGATTGCCAAATCATGATCAAGGTGGAGTTTCTCTTTCCTAATCATACGCCAACTCATATTTCCATTAATAGTCAAACTAGTTTAACGGCTTTTTTAATTTTGTGTTAAAAAAATCGAGTTCAGTGAGTTGACTGTAAGAAAAAAAAGTTCAGTTATCCATCTGTAACTCGACATATAGTATAGTAAATGAAAAAACATTTAACCCATCATTTTATTATTCTCTGTTGAATTTTTTCTTAAATTTTTTTTGTGCACGGTAGAATACTAGAAAAATTATAGTTAATTCATTCGATATTGGAATTGAATGAATTTAAATTTTGTTTTTTAATTTTTCGTTGTGAAGTAGGAAGAAAAGTTATTTGACGTTATTTTCATGTTTTAAATTGCTGAAAATTGTAATTTGTCTTGATTTTTGTCATTGTTTTCAATCATAATTTTGAAAATTCGCAATTCAATCATATCCGAATTGAAAGATTCTTGAGCCTATTTTGTGTACCTTATTGATAATCTAAAGATTCTTGAGCTTATTTCGTAATAGCTACAATTTCTATGAAGAGATTTTGAAGGCTAGATATTTGAAATTTTGATTCTTTGTTGCTCTGATTTATAAAAAGACGAACAATAAAGGTAAATATTATTTGTATTTTAATTTTAAGTTTAATCATGCGGGTTTTTAAATTAGAGAATATTTTTAAGAAAAATATAGACATGAATTATATATTATAATAATCGGAAAAAGAAGTTGAATTTATATAAAAGAATATAATACGATTGAATGTAAAAGTAAAAATTTGAAAATAAGTTTTTATTTTTTTAATGTCTATTGCATGAGTTATATCTCCTAATCCAACCGTTAGATCGTTCTAAATTTTGGATATGTTATACTTATATAATATGAAAATATTTTCAACAATTTTGAACTATTAAAGTTTAACGTATATGTTAGAAATCTAATGATAGAATAGAAGATTGTTTAAGTATGGGGGAGTTTAAGTTGATCCCTGATTAAATTCCAAATATATATATGATTTGACGATGAAGTATGTATATGACTTAATAATAAAGGTTATAAAGTATATTTGTATGAATAAGTTTTGTATAATTCTTAATTGAGATATCTATGTACAAGGATTTAGAATAGTATGATCAAACTTGTTAGGTTGATCTTTATCATGTCTGTATATGTAATAGACAGAATCATTATAAAAAGACTACTCTGCATGAAAGAAGTATTGATTGTAGAGTAAATCTACATGTGCTTAAAGTGAAAGATTGATTAATATATATTTGTACAAGTAAGTTGTGTAAAGTCCTTCAAAAGAATTGATGTACAAGGAATTAGATTAGAAAGATAAAATAATGTTAGGTTGATCTTATGAAAATTGATCTTATGTATAAATGATAGGAAATCATGATCATAAAGTCACTCTGCCAGTTCGCAGTATGAAAATACATTACAGAGTCAACCATGTTCGTATAGCATCAGAAGATCGCAGAGTTCACTCCATCTCACAGACAAAGGATTTATTCGTGAAGTGAACAAATGATCTCAAAACCACAAGATTAACACAGAGTCGCTCAAGAAGTTAAAGAAGCTGTTAAACATCATCTGGCAAAATTGATCAACCTGCTAAGTGAATCAATGGATTGTAAAGTAAAGATTGCATTGTAGAATACTCCAAGCAGGCACTAAATGAAAGTAATATTTGAATATTACTCTAAGATCGTTTAGTAAGATTAAGATCATAAAGTCAGCTTCAGAACAGTTGAGTGAAATATGAAATGCTGACTACATGAATTAAAAGGAGATCACCAAGCTCAGTTTGTGCTATGGATATAAAGTGAAGGTTACTCAAGAAAAAATATATGGCAAAAGAATATACTCTGATAATATCTGAGTAAATCTCTCCTAAAGAGAGATCTCCAGAAGAAATCCAAAGGTCAACTGCAAGGACATTCTACCTAATCACAGAACTCAGAACCGATCGTAGAGAAATCAGAACTTCGTATAGAAGCAGCCCGTACTTAAGAACAAAGAAGAAGAACTTACTTAGAAAGATGTTATCGACTTTACAGGACAACTGAAGTATCAAGAAAACAGAGAAGAATCTGCTAAGCAAGTTCAAGTATTATGAAGTCATCAGAAAGCAGAATAGAAGATAAAGCTTTAGTAATAGTGAGGATACAAAACAAAAGAATACGGCATCCCTCACTATACTATCAACGGTGAAAAAAGAGTACAACTACAGAAAAGCTTAAACCGATCGTAAGACTTAATCTTATAATTCTTGCAACAACAGATCGTAGAGTATATATTAGGTCTGACAAATAGATTGAAAATTAGAACGTTGCAAGAAGATGATCTCAAGATTTCAGAAGATATATTTTTAGAAGAAAACAAATGTATATCTATCGGCTAGTTGGCCGAAAGCAAGTTATCTGAAAAGCCAAAAAAGATATTGACTATTGTGACAAGTCTTAAGTCAGAAAGTACAGTGATACAGAGCCTCAAAAAGTCAACAGAGATATCAAAGTATCTAAGCATTAAATGCTCTAACGAATAGTACTTCTCAACGGGAAGATTTCAAAGCGATATAAAAGACATGATCGTTTAAAAGGATGATAATGATGAACACTGAACATCAATACATAAGGAGAATCATCATCAGAAATTAACATCGAGCTAAAAAAGAGAGAATATAGAGTAAGGACAACTCTACTAGCAGAGAAATGTTCAAAGCAGCCAAGCCCAAAAAGAAAAAGAGATTAACAAGATAATCTTGACAACACCTCATCAGATTACAAGAGAATGATGAGTATATGAAAAGATCAGAGCCGCATAGCCAAAGATCAAAAGAGACAAAAAGCTCTAGAGAAAATGAGCCAAAGACGTAGAGCCAAGAAAGTGGAAGACATGTGTGACGCCCCCAAAATAGGTATACATCACCCATTCTGAGTCACCGAATACATGGTACAGAAACAAATACAACTTCATTAAAACACTTGTTGCGCAAAATACGACAACACAATACTGTGAATTTAAATACAAATATTGTCTTCTAGACAATATCTACACTCAAATAAGTCCTCATTACAATTATTAAAACACTATTTTATAAAATAGTGAGGACTGTTAGCACAATTGACTAGAAATATCATTCTACACCCCGACTAGTTCTCGCTATATTCTCGCCTCTTGAGAAAAATGGAACAAAAAGAAAAAAGGGTGAGCTCAACAACTTATCATTAGTCTTCAACAGGGAAAAATTTGATAAAATATAATAGACAACAAGTTTTAGATCAAGAACTGCAGCGAAAACCGCAAACCATTAGAAGAGTCAAATAGAGAATGAATTCTACTATCTTCTAAGATTTAAAAGTCCATCAACGATATTTTATCCCTGTAACATCAATCAATATACATCTTGAATCAAATATTCATCTTTGCACTACAGGCCAAAGATATTCATTTGTATCACCAGTCGGTCATGTTCATCTCAACTAGGGCTGAGCAAGTAACCAAATTGGAACCGAAACCGCACCAAAAACCGCACGAACCGCACCAATTAAAACCGTACCAACGGTTCCGGCGTATGTGGCGGTTTTAGGTGGGTTGAATAACCAAATTTACGGTTTCGGTTTGGTTACTAGCCAAAACCAAACCGCATAAAACCGAAATCGCACCATGTGTATGTATGTATGTATTATCTCTAGTAAATTCTAAAGTTGCTCGAGCACTTGATGCATTGGTTAATGTCAATGCTATAATTGTATTAGTCTAATAGATTATTTTTAGTCCTCCCTGCAATATATTTTATTCTATCTTCAGTATATACTTTTAATTTTTGGGGAACTAGATAAACATTCTTGCTTATTATCGAATAGTCTCCGTTGTTTTATATAGTGCATATTTTAGTTTTAAAGCATGCTTGATATAATTCTCATTGTCTACTTTGTCACTAAGTTAATTGCTCAATGTAAGTTTTATGTTAAATTTTATTGAAGGCTTAAACTTTTTTGTTGTTTCAATTGGTTTTGGAACCGAAACCGCACCAATTAAAATCGAACCGCACACTTTAAAACTGAACCGCACCAATCACAAGCGGTTTCGGGTGCGATTTTGAATTTTTCAAACCGCACCTAAGCGGTTTCGGGTGCGGTTTGGACTTCAAACCGCACCAAACCGCACCATGCTCACCCCTAATCTCAACACCTGTTCATCTTTGCACTACGCGCCAAAAATATTCATCAGTTAATCATTCATCTTTGCACTACAGGCCAAAGATATTCAGTATTGTCATCATTTAGGACTGAGGATGATGAAAAATATTTTATAGAAAACGAATCCAGTGAGACAGAAGGACACATATTAGGGATTCGTATTACAGTTTATCCAAGTGCAATAATACTCCATAACAACCAATTGTGAAGTAGAATTCAAAAATAAATCAAAACATGGATATAATCAAAGATAGTAACCATAATAGACATCTTGGACAAAAAGAAAAATTTTTATTTTTCGGTGAATAGTACCGTATACGTGAATAGTAATCCTGACACTAAAAGTTTTAAATTTGATAAAAAGTTCAAACCGATATTTCGGCATAATGATATTGAAGAAAATAATATCATTTAAGAAAAAAATAACATCCCTTACCTCAAGATAACAGTACTTCTGTTCGGAATATCGGTATAAGGTTGAAGAAAACTTGCACTGATAAATAAAAACTCACAAAGTATCTAAATACTCACAAAATACGCTCGATAATATAGAGAGAGAAAGAGAGAAAACTTATGAATTCTGGTGTGATTTTTAATTCTAACTTAGCCCTCTATTTATAGAAAAATGTTAGCACGCCGAAGCAGACTTGACCTGCAATGTAAGACCCCAACTTATTAATGAATAAAATCAAATTTTCTCTAAATATTATTGTGAATAATAAGGGGTTAATTTGATATAATACTTTGGTTATGGGTGAAATGTACAAATTTTACAAAATAAGCAAGTGGTTATAAAATATTCATTTTATCGGGGAATATTCGTTTGGTCGTGAAATATTCTTGCTGTCGGGGAATATTCGTACGACGGCGCAGCCTTGTGTGGGCCCCATAACGAAAAGCGATTGGTTGAAGAAAACGACAACTATAAGTTATTTATAAATAACGGCGTAGTTGTTACCGTTAATACTGTTGGAATACCCGGTGGTTAAAATACAGTAGCACACGGTATTGCACCAATTATTGATTTTTAAGTAAGAAGGCACTACTCAATAATTGTTACAGTAGTTATTGTTCAATATTTTATTTTATTGATTCAATAATTGTTGCGTTGATATTTTATATTATTGTTATTTCAATAATTGTTGCTGCACAGTATTTTCCATTATCAGATCAATAATTCATATTATTTGAATAATATTATTAGATAACATTATTGGCAATGTCTAGAAAGTTCTGTCTAAGGAGAGGTTTGGTCATCTAATTGCGCGCCAATAAGGAGAAATCCTTATTGGAAAGCCCCCTCTTTCCTGAGAACGGCCTGGTTGTCATAAATGTGATTCTGTAATATTATTTGTGAATAATTAATTATTGATTCATATGATAAGGAAATATTTATTTTATGTGGATATAAATGAGGGATATATTTTTGTGGTTAAAAATGAAGGAGTTAATGTTGAGGTTTTTATCAATATTTTTGTCGGAATGGAGGTATTAAAAATCAGGATTTTTGAGATATTTTGCGGGGGTTATAATTTTTAATCCGACCGTTGGATCGTGGTAATTTTTGGATATGTTATACATATATAAGTTGAGTATATGTCCACAACTTTTGAACCGTTAAAAATGAACGTATGATTTATTATGAATTTTACGAGATGACTGGTTCAGAAATTGTTGAATTTTCGGAGTTTATCATTTTGATGGAAAATTCTAGAATTGGTGGGCCCCACTCTTGGTTGGTGAAGAAATGTACTGAGATTTTTATTCAAATGTGGTGGGTGGGAATAGTAGCAAGTAAAGCCATCAGGTTGCAGGTTAAGTCTGCTTCGGCGTGCTAACATTTTCCTATAAATAGAGGGCTAAGTTAGAATTGAAAATCACACCAGAAACAAGTTTTCTCTCTTTTTCTCTCTAGATTATTGAGTGTATTTTGTGAGTATTTAGATACTTTTAGAGTTTCTATTCATCAGAGCAAGTTTCTTTTAGCCTTATTCCGGTATTCCGACCAGAAGTACTGATATTTTGAGGTAAGTGATATTATTTTCTTCAATATCATTATGTTGAAATATTAACATGAGTTTTTATCAAATTTGAAACTTTTTGTGTCGGGGTTACTATTCACGTGTACGTTACTATTCACGTATACGGCACTATTCACGAATACGGCACTATTCACCGAAAAATAAAATTTTCTCTTTTTGTCCAAGATGTCTATTATGGTTACTATCTTTGATTGTATCCATATTTTGATCTTTATTTTTGAATTCTGCTTCACAATTGATTATTATGAAGTATTATTGATCTTGGATAAACTGTTATACGAATCCTTAATATTTGTCCTTCTGTCTCATTGGATTCGTTCTCTTTAAGATATTTTTCATCATCCTCAGTCCTAAATGATGATATTACTGAATATCTTTGGCCTGTAGTGCAAAGATGTATGATTACTTGATGAATATCTTTGGCCTGTAGTGCAAAGATGAACAGGTGTTGAGATGAACATGACTGACAGGTGATACAAATGAATATCTTTGGCCTGTAGTGCAAAGATGAATATTTGGATAAAGATGATTATTAATTGATGTTACAGGGATAAAATATTGATGATGGACTTTTAAATCTTAGAAGATAGTAGAATTCTTTCTCTACTTGACTCTTCTAATGGTTTGCTGTTTTCGCTGCAGTTGTTGATCTAAAACTTGTTGTCGATTATATTCTATCAGATTTTTCCCTGTTGAAGACTAACGATAATTTGTTGTATATTATCTTAGTCATAATATTCTTTACTGGGCTAGTTGAGCTCACCCTTTTCCTTTTTGTTCCATTTTTCTTCTCAGGAGGTGAGAACATAGCAGGATCTAGTCGGGGTATGGAGTGATGGTTCTAAAAAGATGTTTTAGCAGTCCTCACTATTTCTGTAAAATAGTGTTTGAATAATTGTAATGAGGATTTATTTGAGTGTGGATATTGTCTAGAAGACAATATTTGTATTTAAACTCATAGTATGTGTTGTCGTATTTTGCACGACAATTGTATTATTGAAGTTGTAGTTTGCTTTCTGTACCATGTATTTGGCGACTCAGAATGGGTGTTGTATACCTATTTTGGGGGCGTCACAGTTGGTATCAGAGCTTAGGGATATGATCCCTGGCTGAGATGTGAGACAAGAACTAGGAGGGGAGAGACGGGGAATTCCTTCGCTAGTATGACCTGACTAAGTTTATTTGGTGTTTATTTGGTCGGTCAGAGTATAGGGATAATATATGACATGACTATTAACCCTTGTTTTATGGCAGTATTTAAGAATGGCAGCTGAGAACGTTAATAATGGAGTAAATCAGACCGTGGAGACACCTTTGATCACCACCCAGGGGAACGTGCAACAGGAAGGCAATATTCCTCCTGTAAACAACGTTACCGAGCAAACGATGAATGATGGAATGTTTAGGAGCTTTTTGCAGTTCATGCAAAATCAGACGAGGGAGACTCGTGTGCAGAATACGGGTGGAAATGATAACAACGCGCGGTTTGTCACAGCTAAGCAGTTCAAAGAATTGGGACCACCAGAATTTAAGGGAAAGCCGGATCCGATCATGGCGGAAACGTGGGTCAAGCAAATTACCAAGATATTCGATGTCTTGGGATGCACGGAGGAACAGAAGGTTCCATTCGCCACCTTTATGTTCCGCGGTGAGGCAGACTACTGGTGGGAGTCTGTGAAGCGTACCCAGCCTGACGCACTCAACATGTCCTGGGAAACATTTCAAAAACTGTTCAATGACAAGTACTTTCCTGAAAGTATTCGTCATATGAAGGAGGTGGAGTTTATCAGACTGGAACAAAACAACATGACGGTGTCCCAGTACGAGGCGAAGTTTGCAGAGTTATCCAGGTTTGCACCTCATTTGGTCGAAAATGAGGAACGAATGACAAGGATGTTTCTGAGAGGTCTAAAACCCGAGATTCGGCAATATCTTATCTCTCATAAATTTTCTTTATATTTAGATGTTGTAAACAGGGCTCAATTATTAGAGCGAGATAATGAGTATGTGCAACCGAGGGACCATAACCAGGGTCATACCGGTGGCGTCAGTCATCGAAGCAATGAAAACCAGTAGGGAGGAAAACATTCGGACAAAAGCGGTAACCACTCTGGTGGTAATCGTGGTCGTGATAATAGAAGGAGCGAGTCGGGAGGAGATTTCAAGAAGAGAAGGTACAACAATGATAACGTGAAGACGTCAGCACAAACATCAACTGTTTCTAGGGGAGGAGAACGACCACCGGTCGTATGTTACAAATGTGGGAAAGAGGGACATATCAGCCCAAACTGCCCACAACAATCTAAGGTATGTTATAACTGTGGAAAGGAGGGTCATATAGCTCGAGAGTGTTCTGTAGGAAAACCAAGTTCAGCGGGGATGGTGACTCCAAAAGTTGTCCCGGATAAGTCGAAATCAGCGGTTCCTGGAAGGGCGTTTGTCGTGACTGGCCAAAACGCGAGAAACCCGAACGAGGTGATCACGGGTAAGCTAATCTTGAATTCTTGCGAAGTTTATACTTTACTAGATACCGGTTCTACCCATTCTTTTATCTCTCCTGCTTGTGCTCAACGTTTAAACTTGACTCCGGAGAAATTGGACTTTAACTTATCTGTTGAAACTCCGTTGGGTGAAACCTTCGTTACATCTACAGTTTATAAATCTTGCATGATCCAAGTTGGCACTATCACATTACCTGTTGATCTTATCTCTTTAAAGATACTTGCTTTTGATGTGATTTTAGGAATTGATTGGTTAACCACTCATCATGCTAAAATTGATTGTTTTCGTAAGGTTGTTAGTTTTCATATTCCTAACCAACCTGTCATACGAATTCAAACTACTAAACCACTAAAATCAGTCACTGTCATATCAAGCCACAAAGCTATTCGTTTATTGAAAAACGGATGTCAAGCTTTCTTAGCCCATGTTATGGATTTGAACAAAGACAAGTCAGATTTGAATAATATTTCTATTGTTAGAGAATTTCCCGATGTATTTCCTGAAGAACTTCCTGGTCTACCCCCAGAACGTGAAGTTGAATTCTTTATTGACCTTGAACCCGGTACAAAGCCCATTTCTAAAACTCCATATCGAATGGCTCCTATTGAACTTCAGGAGTTAAAAGTCCAACTACAGGAGTTGTTGGACATCGGTTTTATTCGTCCTAGTACGTCTCCTTGGGGTGCTCCTGTTTTATTCGTAAAGAAGAAAGACGGGAGTATGCGACTTTGTATTGACTATCGAGAATTGAACCATGTCACCATCAAGAATAGGTATCCGCTACCTCGCATTGATGACCTGTTCGACCAGTTACAAGGAACACAATTCTTTTCAAAGATCGATCTTCGTTCTGGATATCATCAGCTGAAGATTAAAACTGAGGATATTCCAAAGACTGCCTTCAGAACTCGGTACGGGCATTATGAATTCTTAGTCATGTCTTTTGGATTGACTAATGCTCCTGCTGCCTTCATGGATATGATGAACCGTGTATTCAAAGAATATTTGGATCAGTTCGTTGTTGTCTTTATTGATGACATCCTCATCTATTCCAAAAGCCGTGAAGATCATGAGCGCCATTTGAAGCTGGTACTGCAAAGGCTTCGTGAAAATAAGCTATATGCCAAATTGAAGAAATGCGAGTTCTGGCTTGAGGAAGTAGCATTCCTTGGGCACGTGGTGTCAAAACATGGAGTATCTGTCGACCCGGCGAAGATTGAAGCCATACAAAGTTGGGAGCAACCGAAGTCGGTAACCGAAGTACGTAGCTTTCTGGGCTTAGCTGGTTATTATCGGAGATTTGTGGAAGGATTTTCTCGAATCGCTACTCCGTTAACTCAGCTGACTCGGAAAGATACAAAATTTGTATGGAGTGAGGAATGCGAGAAGAGTTTCCAAGAACTCAAGAGGAGACTCATTTCGGCACCTGTTCTGACAATACCATCTGGTTCGGATGGATTTGTTATCTACAGCGATGCTTCAGGCAAAGGGTTAGGATGTGTTCTCATGCAACATGGGAAAGTCATAGCCTATGCCTCACGACAACTCAAAGAATATGAGAGGAATTATCCTACTCATGATTTGGAGTTGGCAGCAGTCGTTTTTGCGTTGAAGATCTGGAGACACTGTATGGAGAGAAAGTGGAGATCTATACAGATCATAAAAGCCTCAAATATTTCTTCACCCAAAAGGAACTCAACATGCGGCAGCGACGTTGGCTCGAGCTGTTGAAAGATTACGATCATACCATCCAATATCATCCTGGAAAAGCAAACGTAGTAGCTGACGCATTGAGTAGAAGATCATATGCGGGTACGAGTGCAATGTTGTTAACACAAAGGCCCATTTTGTATGACTTGCAAAGGATGGAGATAGAGATGAAGGCTCCAAGTACCCACATGATGATATCAAATATACGAGTAGAACCGACTTTAATCGATAAAGTTAAAGCTGCTCAAGCTACGGATATGGAGCTGATGCGTATGAAGAAGAAAGTGCAAGAAGGTGCTATTCCAGAAGCAAGAATCGATGAAGAAGGAATACTTCGAGTCAACTCCAGACTTTGTGTTCCTAACGATTTTGACTTGAAGCATAGAATAATGATGGAGGCACACAACACACCGTTTGCAATCCATCCTGGGAGTACCAAAATGTATCACGATCTTCGACATACATTTTGGTGGAGCAATATGAAAAGAGAGATCGCGGAGTTTATCTCGAGATGTTTAACTTGTCAACGTGTAAAAGCGGAGCATCAAGTACCAAAGGGTCCATTGCAACCACTTGAGATTCCGAAATGGAAGTGGGAACACATTACTATGGATTTTGTTACGGGTCTTCCCAAGGTTTCTCAAGGCATAGATGCGATTTGGGTTATTGTTGATAGATTAACCAAGTCCGCTCATTTCTTGCCGATACGTGAGACTTATTCCCTTGAACGTCTTGCTAGTATGTACGTGAACGAGATTGTGAGATTGCATGGCATGCCAGTATCCATAGTTTCGGATCGTGACCCAAGATTCACTTCACGATTTTGGGTTAGCTTGCAGAAAGCTATGGGCACGGATTTACGATTCAGTTCGGCATACCATCCTCAAACGGACGGACAATCAGAGAGGACTATTCAAACTCTTGAAGATCTATTAAGACTTTGTGTCCTAGATCTCAAAGGGAGTTGGGATAAGTACCTACCATTGGTGGAATTCTCCTACAACAATAGTTATCAGGCGATCATAGGTGTGGCTCCATTCGAGGCGTTGTATGGAAGAAAATGTCGTTCTCCAGTATGCTGGGACGAGGTGGGTGAAGCAACATTGTTGGGACCAGAGTTGGTACGCATTACTACAGAGAAGATCTAAACGATTCGACAACGTATACAAACAGCACAGGATCGACAAAAGAGTTATGCGGATCTTCATCGGAAGGACGTGGAATTTAATATTGGGGATCATGTATTATTACGTGTTTTACCATGGAATCCAAGATTTGTTGGTCCATTTGAGATTCTTGAGCGAATAGGAAATGTGGCATATAGACTCGCATTACCTCCAAGCATGTCTCGTGTTCATAATATTTTTCACATATCTATGCTTCGTAAATATGTTAAAGACCCGAACCACATTATTGAGTTAGAACCAGACGAGATAGCTGAAGATTTAACGTACGAGGAGGTACCTGTTAAGATCTTGGATAGGAAAGAGCATGTCCTACGCACGAAGGTTATACCACAAGTTAAGGTTTTGTGGAGAAACCATGCTATTGAAGAAATGACCTGGGAGTTGGAATCAGAAATGAAAGCGAGGTATCCTCACCTTTTTGAAACATCAGGTACGTACGTCAATTTCGAGGACGAAATTTCATAAGGAGGGGAGGTTGTAAGACCCCAACTTATTAATGAATAAAATCAAATTTTCTCTAAATATTATTGTGAATAATAAGGGGTTAATTTGATATAATACTTTGGTTATGGGTGAAATGTGCAAATTTTGCAAAATAAGCAAGTGGTTATAAAATATTCATTTTGTCGGGGAATATTCGTTTGGTCGTGGAATATTCTTGCTGTCGGGGAATATTCGTACGACGGCGCAGCCTTGTGTGGGCCCCATAACGGAAAGCGATTGGATGAAGAAAACGACAAGTATAAGTTATTTATAAATAACGGCGTAGTTGTTACCGTTAATACTGTTGGAATACCCGGTGGTTAAAATACAGTAGCACACGGTATTGCACCAATTATTGATTCTTACGTAAGAAGGCACTACTCAATAATTGTTACAGTAGTTATTGTTCAATATTTTATTTTATTGATTCAATAATTGTTGCGTTGATATTTTATATTATTGTTGTTTCAATAATTGTTGCTGCACAGTATTTTCCATTATCAGATCAATAATTCATATTATTTGAATAATATTATTAGATAACATTATTGGCAATGTCTAGAAAGTTCTGTCTAAGGAGAGGTTTGGTCATCTAATTGCGCGCCAGTAAGGAGAAATCCTTATTGGAAAGCCCCCTCTTTCCTGGGAACGGCCTGGTTGTCATAAATGTGATTCTGTAATATTATTTGTGAATAATTAATTATTGATTCATATGATAAGGAAATATTTATTTTATGTGGATATAAATGAGGGATATATTTTTGTGGTTAAAAATGAAGGAGTTAATGTTGAGGTTTTTATCAGTATTTTTGTCGGAATGGAGGTATTAAAAATCAGGATTTTTGAGATATTTTGCGGGGGTTATAATTTTTAATCCGACCGTTGGATCGTGGTAATTTTTGGATATGTTATACATATATAAGTTGAGTATATGTCCACAAATTTTGAACCGTTAAAAATGAACGTATGATTTATTATGAATTTTACGAGATGACTGGTTCAGAAATTGTTGAATTTTCGGAGTTTATCATTTTGATGGAAAATTCTAGAATTGGTGGGCCCCACTTTGGTTGGTGAAGAAATGTGCTGAATTTTATTCAAATGTGGTGGGTGGAAATAGTAGCAGGTAAAGCCATCAGGTTGCAGGTTAAGTCTGCTTCGGCGTGCTAAATTTTCCTATAAATAGAGGGCTAAGTTAGAATTGAAAATCACACCAGAAACAAGTTTTCTCTCTTTCTCTCTCTAGATTATTGAGTGTATTTTGTGAGTATTTAGATACTTTGAGAGTTTCTATTCATCAGAGCAAGTTTCTTTCAGCCTTATACCGGTATTCCGACCAGAAGTACTGATATTTTGAGGTAAGGGATATTATTTTCTTCTTAATGATATTATTTTCTTCAATATCATTATGCTGAAATATTGATATGAGTTTTTATCAAATTTGAACTTTTTGTGTCGGGGTTACTATTCACGTATACGGCACTATTCACGTATACGGCACTATTCACGAATACGGCACTATTCACCGAAAAATAAAAATTTTCCCTTTTTGTCCAAGATGTCTATTATGGTTACTATCTTTGATTGTATCCATGTTTTGATCTTTATTTTTGAATTCTGCTTCACAATTGATTATTATGAAGTATTATTGATCTTGGATAAACTGTTATACGAATCCCTACTATTTGTCCTTCTGTCTCACTGGATTCGTTCTCTTTAAGATATTTTTCATCATCCTCAGTCCTAAATGATGATATTACTGAATATCTTTGGCCTGTAGTGCAAAGATGTATAATTACTTGATGAATATCTTTGGCCTGTAGTGCAAAGATGAACAGGTGTTGAGATGAACATGACTGACAGGTGATACAAATGAATATCTTTGGCCTGTAGTGCAAAGATGAATATTTGGATAAAGATGATTATTAATTGATGTTACAGGGATAAAATATTGATGATGGACTTTTAAATCTTAGAAGATAGTAGAATTCTTTCTCTACTTGACTCTTCTAATGGTTTGCTGTTTCCGCTGCAGTTGTTGATCTAAAACTTGTTGTCGATTATATTCTATCAGATTTTTTCCTGTTGAAGACTAACGATAATTTGTTGTATATTATCTTAGTCATAATATTCTTTACTGGGCTAGTTGAGCTCACCCTTTTTTTTTGTTCCATTTTTCTTCTCAGGAGGTGAGAACATAGCAGGATCTAGTCGGGGTATGGAGTGATGGTTCTAGAAAGATGTTTTAGCAGTCCTCACTATTTCTGTAAAATAGTGTTTGAATAATTGTAATGAGGATTTATTTGAGTGTGGATATTGTCTAGAAGACAATATTTGTATTTAAACTCACAGTATGTGTTGTCGTATTTTGCACGACAATTGTATTATTGAAGTTGTAGTTTGCTTTCTGTACCATGTATTTGGCGACTCAGAATGGGTGTTGTATACCTATTTTGGGGGCGTCACATGCAACCTGATGCCTTTACCTGCTACTATTCCCACCCACCACATTTGAATAAAAATTCCAGCACATTTCTCATCAACCAAAAGTGGGGCCCACTCAATTCTAGAATTTTCCACCAAAGTTATTTATAAACCTAATTTCCGAATCAGTCACCTCTTGAAATTCATAACAAATTATACGTTCATTTTTAACGGTTCAAAATTTGTGGACATATACTCAACTTATATATGTATAATATATCCAAAAATCACAACGATCCAACGGTCAGATTAAAAATTATAACTCACGCAATATATCTCAAGAATAGTGATTTAATTTTTAATACCTCCATTCCGACAAAAACACCTCAACATTAATTCCTTCACATAAAATAAATATATCCATCAATTATATCCACATAAAATAAATATTTCCTTATCATATAAATCAATAATTAATTATTCACAAATAATATTACAGAATCACAATTATGGCAACCAGACCGTTCCCAGGAAAGAGGGAGCTTTCCAATAAGAATTTCTCCTTACTGTCGCGCAATTAGATGACCAAACCTCTCCTTAGACAGAACTTTCTAGAGATTACCTGTAAGACCCCGAATTTCATGAAATAAAAGTATTCAATTTTTCTTATAATTACTATTCAGTAAATGGTTAAATTGATAAAAGTTTAAAGTTATGGGTGAAATAGGAATTTTTTTTCAAAATAAGCAAGTGGTTATAAAATAATCATTGTTGTCGGGGAATATTCGTTTGGTCGTGGAATATTCTTTCTGTCGGAGAATATTCGTACGACGGCGCAGCTATTTGTGGGCCCCATAACGAATAACTGTCGGGTAAAGAAAACGACAAATTTAAGTTTTTACAAATAACGGCGTAGTTGTTACCGTTAACACTGTTGGAATACCCGGTGGTTAAAATACAGTAATACGCGTTATTGCACAGTAGCACACGGTATTGCACAGTATTTTTAAAATTATTGATTCTTACGTAAGAAGGCACTACTCAATAATTGTTACAGTAATTACTGTTCAATATTTTACTTTATTGATTCAATAATTGCTGCGTTGATATTTTATATTATTTTTGTTTCAATAATTGTTGCTGCACAGTATTTTCTATTATCAGATCAATAATTCATATTATTTGAATAATATTATTAGATAACATTATTGGCAATGTCTAGAAAGTTCTGTCTAAGGAGAGGTTTGGTCATCTAATTGCGCGCCAGTAAGGAGAAATCCTTATTGGAAAGCCCCCTCTTTCCTGGGAACGGCCTGGTTGTCATAAATGTGATTCTGTAATATTATTTGTGAATAATTAATTATTGATTCATATGATAAGAAAATATTTATTTTATGTGGATATAAATGAGGGATATATTTTTGTGGTTAAAAAATAAAGGAGTTAATGTTGAGATTTTTATCCGTATTTTTATCGGAATGGAGGTATTAAAAATCAGGGTTTTTGAGATATTTTGCGGGGGTTATAATTTTTAATCCGACCGTTGGATCGTGGTAATTTTTGGATATGTTATACATATATAAGTTGAGTATATGCCCACAAATTTTGAACCGTTAAAAATAAACGTATGATTTATTATGAATTTTACGAGATGACTGGTTCAGAAATTGTTGAATTTTTGGAGTTTATCATTTTGGTGGAAAATTCTAGAATTGGTGGGCCCCACTTGTGGTTGGTGAAGAAATGTGCTGAATTATATTTCAAACGTGGTGGGTGAAAATAGTAGCAGGTAAAGCCATCAGGTTGCAGGTCAAACCTACCAAAATTTTCCTATAAATAGAGGGCTAAGTTAGAATTGAAAAACACACCAGAAACATAAGTTTTCTCTCTTTCTCTCTCTATATTATGAAGCATATTTTGTGAGTTTTTAGATACTTGGTGAGTTGCTATTCATCAGTGCAAGTTTTTTTCAGTATCATATCCGATATCCAGTCAGAAGTACTGCTCTTTTGAGGTAAGAGATTGTAAGGGATATTAAGGGATTTTAAGGGTTGTTATGATTTTCAGTTTCGTAATTTTTCTGATCTTCAAAAATTCTGAAAAAATTTGAAATGATATTTTGATGAGTTTTCTTGATTGTGTCCAAAAATGGTGATTTTTGGATGTATAGATTGAGAGTTATGAATTTTATGAGAAAAGACTATTTTAGAAGTAACAGCTTATAATTCCTTGTGGTTAACTCCAAAATTGATGAAATTTTTATTGGAAGTACATGTATATGATAGAAGTATACTCTGTAAATTTCAGAATTTTTGGACAAAAGTATAATTTTTGATAAATGTCTAAATATTCGGTGGTTTTGGCCATATGAAAAATAGTAAATGAGTTTTAAAAATTCTGAGAAAAATATATGTTCACTATGGGACTATATTATGCTAAATCCCAGAAAAGAAATATTTTTGGAACTGATTTGGTATTTTTCATGAAAATGGTCTAGTTATGAGTTAATGAATTAAATATGTTTTGTGAAGAAAGAAAATTGGAAAATAGGATTTTATGGCTTGAGAATCCTATATGAGGTATATGCAGATTTTTGATGAGGGTTTTGGTTATTGATGATGAAATTATAAGAGTTGGCATTTTATGATGATTAAATGCATTAATTAGTAAAGTGTAAACAATTAAAATAAATTGTTTATAAATTTAAGTAATGTTATTCTTTCAATATCATTATACCGAAATATTGGTATGGATTTTATTGTGGAATTTCTATCTTTTGTGTCGGGGTTACTATTCATGAGTTACTATTCACGATTTTCTATTCATGAGTTACGAATATTACTCTTGAGATTAAAACTATATGTTGATCATATTATTTTTATCATCATATATAACATTTTTATAACCCTGATGTTGAAATTCTCTTTCACTGGAGTGTAAAGATGGGTAGATTATTGGTATGATCATGACTAGGGTTCTCTTTGGCCTGTAGTGCAAAGTTGAATTGTGACTGGTATGATCATGACCATTGAATTTACAATTGAATATCTTTAGCTTAAGTGCAAAGATGAATTGATCAACATGGTTATAATTATTGTTTATATAAATTCTGAAATGATTATATATTTCTTTGAGATATGAATATATTTGGTTTGTAGTGAAAATATGAATTGTTGATGAATATCTTTGGCATGTAGTGCAAAGATGGTTTGTTGATGAATATCTTTGGCCTGTAGTGCAAAGATGAACTGTTGTTGAATATCTTTGGCCTGTAGTGCAAAGATGAACTGTTGTTGAATATCTTTGGCCCGTAGTGCAAAGATGGTTTGTTGATGAATATCTTTGGCCCGTAGTGCAAAGATGGATTTGTTAGTATGATTATAAACAGGAACTGTGATTTGGTATAACCATGATCTTTGATGTTTCAGGTAAAGACAGGTGATGAAAATATTCTTCGTCCTGGGTGCGAAGAAAAATTTATAGTCACAATTATGATTATGAGTTATTCATATGATTGTGGAAAGGAACTGTTGAGTGATGTTACATGGATAAAATATTATTGGTGGATTTTTAATATGGAGAAGATAATAGACTTTATAGTCTATTTGACTCTTCTAATGGATTGCTCGTTCCGCTGCAACTATGGTTGAAATTTTTATCATTTACCATATGTTCTAAATCTCTGATTTATTGTTGATGAAGGCTATTGATAATTGAATTATCTTTAGTCATGATATTCTTTACTGAGCTAGTTGTGCTCACCCTTTTGCTTCACAATTCCTTTCAGGTAATAAGAGTGTAGCTGGGTCGAGCGGGGGTAACAAGAGAATAGAACGGTGGTCATCATTTAGTAGTTATATTTGGTGAAGAAAATAGGGTGAGGCGAACACAACGTTGGAAGGGTGTTTTGTTACTATCATACAAGATGTCTAATGACATACAACCTCGTGTCATCATAAGACAGGGTTGTGCTCATCCACTTGCTGAGTATATCTATGGGCACTACCTATATAATCTTGGTGTTTGTTTGAAGTATAATTCTCAATTAGAGACAGTGGAGATAATGATAAGTCAAGAGAAGACTCAACATTGGGAAGAATATGATAGTAATCTTCTCGTTTTTCTTTGGGGTCTATTGGGTCAACCAAGGATAATTCTGTGGCCATATGATATCTATCATAACCTAGACGCGTGGCCTCCCATGTACGAAGGTTTCCTTGAGTACTTCCCAAAGATTCTAATTTCTAAAACAGTTTTTGACTATACCTTTATGTAAGGTGTCATTGTGAGGTGATGTCCACGGTTGGAACATGAGTCACATTTGGTATATATTTGTATCCAAACTCACAGCATATGTGTTGTTGTATTTTGCACGACAATTGTTGTAATAAAGTTATAGTTGTTTTCTGTACCATGTATTTGGCGACTCAGAATAGGTTGGATGGAATGGATCTATTTTGGGGTTGTTACATTACCAATAATGCTATCTAATAATATTATTCAAATAATATGAATTATTGATCTGATACTGGAAAATACTGTGCAGCAACAATTATTGAAACAACAATAATATAAAATATCAACGCAGCAATTATTGAATCAATAAAATAAAATATTGAACAGTAACTACTGTAACAATTATTGAGTAGTGCCTTTTTACGTAAGGATTAATAATTGGTGCAATATCGTGTGCTACTGTGTTTTAACCACGGGATATTCCAACAGTATTAACGGTAGCAACTACGCCGTTATTTATAAACAACTTATACTTGTCGTTTTCTTCATCCAATCGCTTTTCGTTATGGGACCCACACAAGGCTGTGCCGTCGTATGAATATTCCCCGACAACAAGAATATTCCACGACCAAACGAATATTCATCGACAAAAAAGAATATTTTATAACCACTTACTTATTTAAAATATTTACGCATTTTACCCATAACTAACCACATTAATCAAATCAACCCTTACTATTTCAAAATAATAAATAGAGAAAATTTAATTTCATTTAATAATAAGTTGGGGTCTTACAACCTCCCATCCTTATTAAATTTCTCCTCGAAATTGACGTACGTACCTGGTGTTTCGAAAAGGTGAGGATACCTCGCTTTCATTTCTGATTCTAACTCCTAGGTCATTTCTTCAATAGCATAGTTTCTCCACAAAATCTTAACTTGTGGTATAACCTTCGTGCGTAGAACATGCTCTTTCCTATCCAAGATCTTAACAGGTATCTCCTCGTAAGTTAAATCTTCAGCTATCTCGTCTGGTTCTAACTCAATAATGTGGTTCGGGTCTTTAACATATTTACGAAGCATAGATATGTGAAAAAGATTATGAACACGAGACATACTTGGAGGTAATGCGAGTCTATAGGCCACATTTTCTATTCGGTCAAGAATCTCAAATGGACCAACAAATCATCAATTGAGCTTTCCTCTCTTCCCAAATCTTGTAACTCCCTTCCATGGTGCAACACGTAACAATACATGATCCCCAATATTAAATTCCACGTCCTTTCGATGAAGATCTGCATAACTCTTTTGTCGATCCTGTGCCGTTTGTATACGTTGTCGAATCATTTGGATCTTTTCTGTAGTTATACGTACCAATTATGGTCCCAACAATGTTGCTTCACCCACCTCATCCCAGCATATTGGAGAACGATATTTTCTTCCATACAACGCCTCGAATGGAGCCATACCTATACTTGCCTGATAACTGTTGTTGTAGGAGAATTCCACCAGTGGCAAGTACTTATCCCAACTTCCTTTAAAATATAGAACATAGAGTCTTAATTGATCTTCAAGGGTTTGAATAGTCCTCTCTGATTGCCCGTCCGTTTGAGGATCGTATGCTGAACTAAATCGTAAATTCGTGCCCATAGCTTTCTGCAAGCTAACCCAAAATCGTGAAGTGAATCTTGGGTCACGATCCGAAACTATGGATACTGGCATGCCATGCAATCTCATAATCTCATTCACATACATACTAGCAAGACGTTCAAGGGAATAAGTCTCACATATAGGTAAGAAATGAGCAGACTTGGTTAATCTATCAACAATGACCCAAATCGCATCTATGCCTTGAGAAACCTTGGGAAGACCCGTAACAAAATCCATAGTAATGTGTTCCCACTTCCATTTCGGAATCTTAAGTGGTTGCAATGGACCCTTTGGTACTTGATGCTCCGCTTTTACACGTTGACAAGGTAAACACCTCGAGATAAACTCTGCGATCTCTCTTTTCATATTGCTCCACCAAAATGTATGTCGAAGATCATGATATATTTTGGTACTCCCAGGATGGATTGCAAACGGTGTGTTATGTGCCTCCATCATGATTCTATGCTTCAAGTCAGAATCGTTAGGAACGCAAAGTCTGGAGTTGACTCAAAGTATTCATTCTTCATCGATTCTTACTTCTGGAATAGTACCTTCTTGCACTTTCTTCTTCATACGCATCAGCTCCATGTCCGTAGCTTGAGCAGCTTTAACTTTATCGATTAAAGTCGGTTCTACTCGTATATTTGATATCATCACGTGGGTACTTGAAGCGTTTACCTCTATCTCCATCCTTTGCAAATCATACAAAATGAGCCTTTGTGTTAACAACATTGCACTCGTACCCGCATATGATCTTCTACTCAATGCGTCAGCTACTACGTTCGCTTTTCTAGGATGATATTGGATGGTATGATCGTAATCTTTCAACAGCTCAAGCCAACGTCGTTGCCGCATGTTGAGTTCCTTTTGGGTGAAGAAATATTTGAGGCTTTTATGATCCGTATAGATCTCAACTTTCTCCCCATACAGGTAGTGTCTCCAAATCTTCAACGCGAAAACGACTGCTGCCAACTCCAAATCATGAGTAGGATAATTCCTCTCATATTCTTTGAGTTGTCGCGAGGCATAGGCTATGACTTTCCCATGTCGCATGAGAACACATCCTAACCCTTTGCCTGAAACATCGTTGTAGATAACAAATCCATCCGAACCAGATGGTATTGTCAAAACAGGTGCCGAAATGAGTCTTCTCTTTCTTGAAAACTCTTCTCACAATCCTCGCTCCAACCGAATTTTGTATCTTTCTGAGTCAGCTGAGTTAACGGAGTAGCGATTCTAGAAAATTATTCCACGAATCTCCGATAATAACCAGCTAAGCCCATAAAGCTACGTACTTCGGTCACCGACTTCGGTTGCTCCCAACTTTGTATGGCTTCAATCTTCGCCGGGTCGACAGATACTCCATGTTTTGAGACCACGTGACTAAGGAATGCTACTTCCTCAAGCCAGAACTCGCATTTCTTCAGTTTGGCATATAGCTTGTTTCCACGAAGCCTTTGCAGTACCAGCTTCAAATGGTGCTCATGATCTTCACGGCTTTTGGAATAGATGAGGATGTCATCAATAAAGACAACAACGAACTGATCTAAATATTCTTTGAATACATGGTTCATCATATCCATGAAGGCAGCAAGAGCATTAGTCAATCCAAAAGACATGACTAAGAATTCATAATGCCCGTACCGAGTTCTGAAGGCAGTCTTTGGAATATCCTCAGTTTTAATCTTTAGCTGATGATATCCAGAACGAAGATCGATCTTTGAAAAGTATTGTGCACCTTGCAACTGGTCGAACATGTCATCAATACGAGGTAACGGATACCTATTCTTGATGGTGACATGGTTCAATTCTCTATAGTCAATTCAAAGTCGCATACTGCCGTCTTTCTTCTTTACGAATAAAACAGGAGCACCCCAAGGAGACGTACTAGGACGAATGAAACCAATGTCTAACAATTCCTGTAATTGAACTTTTAACTCCTGAAGTTCAATAGGAGCCATTCGATATGGAGTTTTAGAAATGGGCTGGGTTCAAGGTCAATAAAGAATTCAACTTCACATTTTGGGGGTAGACAAGGAAGTTCTTCAGGAAATACGTCAGGAAATTCACTAACAACAGAAATTTTATTCAAATCTGACGTGTTTTTGTTCAAGTCCATAACATGGGCTAAGAAAGCTTGACATCCGTTTTTCAATAAGCGAATGACTTTATGGCTTGATATGACAGCGATTGATTTTAATAGTTTGGTTGCTTGAATTTGCATAACAGGTTGGTTAGGAATATGAAAACTAACAACCTTACGAAAATAATCAATTTTGGCATGATGAGTAGTTAACCAATCAATTCCTAAAATCACATCAAAAGCAAGTATCTTTAAAGAGATAAGGTCAACAGGTAATGTGATTGTGCCAACTTGGATTAAGCAAGATTTATAAACTGTAGATGTAATAAAAGTTTCTCCTAACGAAGTCTCCACAGATAGGTCAAAGTCTAATTTCTCTGGAGTCAAGTTTAAACGTTGAGCACAAGCAGGAGAGATAAAAGAATGGGTAGAACCGGTATCTAGTAAAGTATAAACTTCGCAAGAATTCAAGATTAGCTTACCCATGATCACCTCGTTCGGGTTTCTCCCGTTTTGGCCAGTCACGACAAACACTCTTCCAAGAACCGCTGATTTTGACTTATCCGGGACATCTTTTGGGGTCACCATCCCCGCTGAACTTGGTTTTGCTATAGAACACTCTCGAGCTATATGACCCTCCTTTCCACAGTTATAACATATCTTGGATTGTTGTGGGCAATTTGGACTGATATGTCCATCTTTCCCGCATTTGTAACAAACGACCGGTGCTCGTTCTCCGCCCCTAGAAACAGTTGATGTTTGTGCTGACCTTTTCTCGTTATCATTGTTGTACCTTCTCTTCTTGAAATCTCCTCCCGACTCGCTCCTTCTATTATCACGACCACGATTTTCACCAGAGTGGTTACCGCTTTTGTCCGAATATTTTCCTTCCTACTAGTTTTCATTGGTCCGATGACAGCTGCCACCGGTATTACCTTGGTTGTGTTCTCTCGGTTGAATATACTCATTATCTCACTCTAATAATTGAGCCCTATTTATAACATCTGAATATAAAGAAAATTTATGAGAGATAAGATATTGCCGAATCTCGGGTTTTAAACCTCTCAGAAATATCCTTGTCATTCGTTCCTCATTTCGACCAAATGAAGTGCAAACCTGGATAACTCTGCAAACTTTGCCTCGTACTGGGACACCGTCGTGTTGTTTTGTTCCAGTCTAATAAACTCTACCTCCTTCATATGACGAATACTTTCAGGAAAGTACTTGTCATTAAACAGTTTCTGAAACTTTTCCCAGGACATGTTGAGTGCGTCAGGCAGGGTACGCTTCACAGACTCCCATTAGTAGTCTGCCTCACCGCGGAACATAAAGGTGACGAATAGAACCTTCTGTTCCTCCGTGCATCCCAGGCCATCGAATATCTTAGTAATTTGCTTGACCCACGTTTCTGCCTTGATCGGATCAGGCTTTTCATGAAAGTCTGGTGGTCCCAACTCTTTGAACTGCTTGGCTGTGACAAACCGCGCGATGTTATCATTTTCACCCTTATTCTGTACACGAGTGTAACAACCCCAAAATAAGTCCATTCCATCCAACCTATTCTGAGTCGCCAAATACATGGTACAGAAAATAACTACAACTTTATTATAACAATTATCGTGCAAAATACAACAACACATATGCTATGAGTTTGGATACAAATATATACCAAATGTGACTCATGTCCCAACCGTGGACAACATCTCACAATAACACCTTACATAAAGGTATAGTCAAAAACTGTTTTAGAAATTAGAATCTTTGGAAAGTGCTCAAGGAAACATTCGTACATGGGAGGCCATGTGTCTAGGTTATGATAGATATCATATGGCCACAGAATTATCCTTGGTTGATCCAATAGACCTCAAAGAAAAACAAGAAAATTACTATCATATTCTTCCCAATGGTGAGTATTCTCTTGACTTATCATTATCTCCACTGTCTCTAATTGAGAATTATACTTCAAACAAACACCAAGATTATATAGGTAGTGCTCGTAAATATACTCAGCAAGTGGATGAGCACATCCCTGTCTTATGATGACACGAGGTTGTATGTCATTAGACATCTGGTATGATAGTGACAAAACACCCTTCTAACGTTGGGTTCGCTTCACCCTAGATGATTCACCAAATATAACTACTAAATGATGACCACCGTTTTATTCTCCTGTTACCCCCGTTCGACCCAGCTACACTTTTATTACCTGAAAGGAATTGTGAAACAGAAGGGTGAGCACAACTAGCCCAGTAAAGAATATCATGACTAAAGATAAATAAGTTATCAATAGCCTTCAATAGAATTAAATCAGAGATTTAGAACATATGGTAGATGATAAAAATTTCAACCATAGTTGCAGCGGAACGAGTAATCCATTAGAAGAGTCAAATAGACTATAAAGTCGATTATATTCTCCATGTTAAAAATCCACCAACAATGTTTTATCCCTGTAACATCAATCAATAATTCTGGTCCACACTCATATGAATAACTCATAATCATAGTTGTAGTTCTACATTCCTCTTCTCATCCAGGACGAAGATAATTTTTATCACCTATCTTTACCTGAAACATCAAAGATCATGGTTACACTAAATCACATTTCCTGTTCATAATCATACTAATAACTTCATCTTTGCACTACGACCAAAGATATTCATTTGTATCACCAGTTGGTCATGTTCATCTCAACACCTGTTCATCTTTGCACTACTGGCCAAAGAAATTCAACAACATGTCATCTTTGCACTACGGGCCAAAGATATTCATCAACAATTCATCTTTGTACTACTGGCCAAAGATATTCATCAACAATTCATCTTTGCACTACTGACCAAAGATATTCATCAACAATTCATCTTTGCACTACTGGCCAAAGATATTTAATCACATGTCATCTTTGCACTACAGGCCAAAGATATTTAACAACAGTTCATATTTGCACTATAGGCTAGATATATTAATATCTCAAAGAAATATATAATCATTTCAGAATTTATATAAACAATAATTATAACCATGTTGATCAATTCACCTTTGCACTTAAGCTAAAGATATTCAATTATAAATTTAATGGTCATGATCATACCAGTCAACAATTCAACTTTGTACTACTAGCCAAAGGGAACCCATAGTCATGATCATACCAAAAATCTACCTATCTTTACACTCAAGTCAAAGAGAAATATCATCATTAGGGTTATTAAAATGTTATATATAATAATAAAATCAATATAATCAACATATAGATTTAATCTCAAGAGTAATATTCATAAATTAACTATAATTTGGTCAAAAAAAGAAATCAATTGTGTCGTGAATAGTAACTCGTGAATAGTAACTCATGAATAGTGTAACAACCCCAAAATAGGTCCATACTATCCAACCCATTTGGAGTCGCCAAATACATGGTACAGAAAATAACTACAACTTTATTACAATAATTGTCGTACAAAATACAACAACACATATACGGTGAGTTTGGATACAAATATATACCAAATGTGACACATATCCCAACCGTGGACAGCACCTCACAGTGACACCTTACATAAAGGTATAGTCAAAAACTGTTTTAGAAATTAAAATCTTTGGGAAGTGCTCAAGGAAACCTTCGTACATGGGAGGCCATGCGTCTAGGTTATGATAGATATCATATGGCCACAGAATTATCCTTGGTTGACCAAATAGACCCCAAAAAAAAAACAAGAAGATTACTATCATATTCTTCCCAATGGTGAGTCTTCTCTTGACTTATCATTATCTCCACTGTCTCTAATTAAGAATTATACTTCAAACAAATACCAAGATTATATAAGTAGTGCTCGTAAATATACTCAGCAAGTGGATGAGCACATCCCTGTCTTATGATGATACGAGGTTGTATGTCATTAGACATCTTGTATGATAGTGACAAAACACCCTTCCAAAGTTAGGTTCGCCTCACCCTCAACAGCTATAGACCACCGTTCTATTTCCCTGTTATCCCTCACCCGACCCAGCTACACTTTTATTACCTGAAAGGAATTGTGAAGCAAAGGGTGAGCACAACTAGCTCAATAAAGAATATCATGACTAAAGATAATTAAATTATCAATAGCCTTCATCAGTAATAAATCAGCGATTTAGAATATATGGTAGATGATAAAAAATTTTAACCATAGTTGCAGCGGAACGAGCAATCCATTAGAAGAGTCAAATAGACTATAAAGTCTATTATCTTCTTCATGTTAAAAATTCACCAATAATATTTTATCCCTGTAACATCAATCAACAATTCTGGTCCACAATCATATGAATAACTCATAATCATAACTGTAGTTCTAAATTCATCTTCTCATCCAGGACGAAGATAATTTTCATCACCTATCTTTACCTGAAACATCAAAGATCATGGTTACACCAAATCACATTTCTTTTTCATAATCATACTAATAACTTCATCTTTGCACTACGGCTAAAGATGTTCAACAACATGTCATCTTTGCACTACGGGCCAAAGATATTCATCAACAGACCATCTTTGCACTACAGGCCAAAGATATTCATCTACAATTCATCTTTGCACTACAGGCCAAAGATATTCCTCAACAATTCATATTTGCACTATAGGCCAAATATATTAATATCTCAAAGAATATATAGTCATTTCAGAATTTATATAAACAATAAATATAACCATGTTGATCATTTCACCCTTGCACTTAAGCTAAAGATATTCAATTATAAATTCAATGGTCATGATCATACCAGTCAACAATTCAACTTTGCACTACTGGCCAAAGAGAACCCATAGTCATGATCATACCAATAATCTACCCATCTTTACACTCAAGTCAAAGAGAAATATCATCATTAGGGTTATAAAAATATTATATATGATAATAAAATCAATATAATCAACATATAGATTTAATCTCAAGAGTAATATTCATAAATCAACTATAATTTGGTCAGAAAAAGAAATAAATTTTGTCGTGAATAGTAACTCGTGAATAGTAACTCATGAATAGTAACTCGTGAATAGTAACCCCGACACAAAAAGATAGAAATTCTACAATAAAATATATACCAATATTTCGGTATAATGATATTGAAAGAATAATATTTCTTAAGCTTATAAACAATTTATTTTAATTGTTTACACTTTACTAAATAATGCATTTAATCATCCTAAAATGCCAAACTCTTAAGATTTCATCAACAATAACCAAAACTCTCATCAAAAATCTGCATATAACTCATATATGATATTCAAGCCATAAAATCATATTTTTCAATTTTCTTACCTCACATAACATATTTAATTCATTTACTCATAATTAGACTATTTTCATAAAAAATACCAAATCAGTTTCAAAAATATTTCTTTTCTGAGATTTAGCAGAATATAGTCCCATATTGAACATATATTTTTCTCAGAATTTTTAAAATTTATTTACTATTTTTCATATGGCCAAAACCACCGAATATTTAGACATTTATCATAAATAGTACTTTTATCCAAAAATTACAAAACTCACAGAGTATACTGACATTATATAGATATATTTCTAATAAAAATTTTATCAGTTTTGGAGTTAACCACAAGGAGTTATAAGCGGTTACTTTAAAAATAGTCATTTCCCGTAAAATTCATAACTCTTAATCTATACATCCAAAAATCACCATTTTTGGACACAATCAATAAAACTCATCAAAATATCATTTTAAATTTTTCCAGAATTTTCTGAAGGTCAAAAGAATTATGAATTGAAAAATATAATAACCCTTAAAATTCCTTACCTCAAGAGAGCAGTACTTCGGATGAAAAATCGGAGGAAACTTCTACTAAATAGCAACTCTCAAAGTATCTAAATACTCTCAAAAATATGCTTGATAATATAGAGAGAAAGAAAACTTATTTCTGTTGTGATTTTCAATTCTAACATAAGCACCTATTTATAGGAAAATGCTAGAACGCCAAAGGAGACTAAATAATAAAATATTATTATTATTATTTTTCACCTTCTACGCATGCCACCAACCAACTTTGAAAGCCATCAGCCATATTTGAATAAATTAGCAGCCCACATGTTGTAAAACAAAAGCGGGTCCCACCCATAATTTAATAAAAATTATTTTATTTTCCGAAACTTAAAAAATTCATAGAAAATAGTCCTTTTATCAGAAAATTCGAATCTCGCAATTTTTTATAGGAAATTCAATTCTCTACAATTTTGCAGAATAAAGTTTTTCCAAATTCCAAATAAAAATTAACCGAAATCCATAAACAGACGATTTTACAGGCTATAATCAAATTTCAGTCAAGAAATGGGGTCCACCGACACACAAAATATGTGTTAATCATTTAATACAATAAAAATACTCTTCCTCCTCATATACTCATATATCCCACATTCATTGTAAAACTATCACCATTATTATATTATTAAATATAATAATAAATTATTTTATCAGAAAAGATAAAATATCAGTTTTCAACAATTGTCACTTAAAAAATTTTTTCCATCTATATCCACATAAAATTAATATTTTCTTTATCATATAAATCAATAATTAATTATTCATAAATAATATTACAGAATCACAGTACTGACAACCATGCCGTTCCCAGGAAAGAGGGGGCTTTTCAATAAAAATTTCTCCTTACTGGCGCGCAATTAGATGACCAAACCTCTCCTTAGACAGAACTTTCTAGACATTGCCAATAATGCTATCTAAAAATATTATTCAAATAATATGAATTATTGATCTGATAATAGAAAATACTGTGCAACAACAATTATTGAAACAACAATAATATCAATGCAGCAATTATTGAATCAATAAAATAAAATATTAAACAGTAACTACGGTAATAATTATTCAGTAGTGCCTTCTTACGTAAGAATTAATAATTTCAAAAATACTGGGCAATACCGTGTGCTACTGTGCAATAATGTGTATTACTGTATTTTAACCACCGGGTATTTCAACAGTGTAAACGGTAACAACTACGCCGTTAATTATAAAAACTCAATTTTTGTCGTTATCTTCATCCGACCGTTTTTCGTTATGGGGCCCAAAAATAGCTGCGCCGTCGTACGAATATTCCCCGACAGAAAGAATATTCCACGACCAACGAATATTCCCCGATAACAATGATTATTTTATAACCACTTGTTTATTTTGAAAATTTTTTATATTTCACCCATAACTTTAACTTTTTATCAATTTAACCATTTACTGAATTGTAATTATAAGAAAAATTGAATACTTTTATTTCATAAAATTCGGGGTCTTACAAATAGTAACTCGTGAATAGTAACTCGACATAAAAAAGGTAGAAATTCTACAATAAAATTTATACCAATATTTCGGTATAATGATATTGAAATAATAATATTTCTTAAGCTTATAAATAATTTATTTAAATTATTTACACTTTACTAATTAATGCATTTAATCATCATAAAATACCAACTCTTAAGATTTCATCACCAATAATCAAAACCCTCATAAAAAATCTGCATATAACTTATATATGATTCTCAAGCCATAAAATCATATTTTCTAATTTTCTTACTTCACATAACATATTAATTCATTTACTCATAACTAGACCATTTTCATAAAAAATATCAAATCAGTCCGAAAAATATATTTTTTCTTAGATTTAGCAGAATATAGTCCCATATTGAACATATATTTTTCTCAGAATTTTTAAAATTCATTTACTATTTTTCATATGGCCAAAACAGCCGAATATTTAGACATTTATCATAAATTGAAATTTTATCCAAAAATTCTGAAATTCTCAGAGTACACTGATATTATATAGATATACTTCCAATAATAATTTCATCAATTTTGGAGTTAACCACAAGGAGTTATAAGCGGTTACTTTTAAAATAGTCTTTTCCCGTAAAATTCATAACTCTTAATCTATACATCCAAAAATCACCATTTTTGGACACAATCAATAAAACTCATCAAAATATTATTTTAAATTTTTTCAGAATTTTCTGAATGCCAGAAGAATTACGAACTGAAAAACATAATAACCTTTAAAATCCCTTACCTCAAAAGAGTAATACTTCTGACTTGAATATCGGATGAAAAATCCAAGGAAACTTCTACTAAATAGCAACTCTCAAAGTATCTAAATACTCTCAAAAATATGCTTGATAATATAGAAAGAAAGAAAACTTATTTCTGGTGTGATTTTCAATTCTAACTTAAGCACCTATTTATAGGAAAATGCTAGAACACCAAAGGAGACTAAAATAATAAAAATTATTATTTATTTCATCCTTCCACGTACCAACCAAGTTCAGCCATCAAGCATGCCAACTTGGAAGAAAAACAAGCAGCCCATATGTTTTAAATAAGAGTGGGTCCCGCTCAATTTTAATAAAAATTATTTTATTTTTCGAAACTTCAACAATTCATAGAAAATAGTTTTTGTATCAGAAAATTCGAATCTCGCGTTTTTTATAGAAAATTCAATTCTTTACAACTTTGCAGAAGAAAGTTTTTCCAAATTCCAAACAAAAATTGACCGAAATCCATAAACGACCGATTTTACAGGCTATAATTAAATTTCAGTCAAGAAATGGGGTCCACTGACACAAAAAATATGTGTTAATCATTTAATACAACAAAAATACTCTTCCTCCTTATATACTCATATATCCCACATTCATTGTAAAACTATCACTATTATTATATTATTAAATATAATAATAAATTATTTTATCAGAAAAGATAAATTATCATTTTTCAACCATTGTCACTTTAAAAAATTTCTCCATCTATATCCACATAAAATTAATATTTTTCTCATCATATAAATTAATAATTAATTATTTACAAATAATATTACAGAATCACAGTACTAGCAACCAGGCCTTTCCCAGGAAAGAGGGGGCTTTCCAATAAGGATTTTTTCTTATTGGCGCGCAATTAGATGACCAAACCTCTCTTTAGACAGAACTTTCTAGACATTACCAATAATGCTATATAATAATATTATTCAAATAATATTAATTATTGATCTGATAATAGAGATGATGTGCAACAACAATTATTGAAACAACAATAATATAAAATATCAACGTAGCAATTATTGAATCAATAAAATAAAATATTGAACAGTAATTACTGTGATAATTATTCAGTAGTGCCTTCTTACGTAAGAATCGATAATTTTAAAAATACTGTGCAATACCGTGTGCTACTGTGCAATAACGCGTATTACTGTATTTTAACCACCGGGTATTCCAACAGTGTTAACGGTAATAACTACACCGTTAATTATAAAAACTCAAATTTTGTCGTTATCTTCATCCGACCGTTTTCTGTTATGGGGCCCACAAATAGCTGCGCCGTCGTACGAATATTTCCCGATAGAAAGAATATTCTAGGAGCAACGAATATTCTCCGACAATAATGATTATTTTATAACCACTTGTTTATTTTTGAAAAATTTTTACATTTTACCCATAACTTTAACTTTTTATCAATTTAACCATTTACTGAATTGTAATTATAAGAAAAACTGAATACTTTTATTTCATAAAATTCGGGGTCTTACAACGAGTCTCCCTCGTCTGATTTTGCATGAACTGCAAAAAGCTCCTAAACATTCCATCATTCATCGTTTGCTCGATAACGTTGTTTACAGAAGGAATATTGCCTTCCTGTTGCACGTTCTTCTAGTTTGTGACTAAAGTTGTTCTACAGTCTCATATACTCCATTGTTAACGTTCTCGGCTGCCATTCTCAAATATTGTCATAAAACAAGGGTTAATTAAACAAATTAACATATCACATAATATCCCTATATTATGACCAACCAACAAATAAGCTTATGTAGGACACACTAGCGAATGATTTACTCGTCTCTCCCCTCCTAGTTCTATTCTCCGATCTCCGCCAGAGACCATATCCTTAAGCTCTGATACCAACTGTGACGCCCCCAAAATAGGTATACATCACCCATTCTGAGTCGCCAAATATATGGTACATAAACAAATACAACTTCATTAAAACACTTGTCGCGCAAAATACGACAACACAATACTGTGAGTTTAAATACAAATATTGTCTTCTAGACAATATCCACACTCAAATAAGTCCTCATTACAATTATTGAAACACTATTTTACAAAATAGTGAGGACTGTTAGCACAACTGACTAGAAACATCACTCCACACCCCGACTAGTTCCCTCTATATTCTCGCCTCCTGAGAAACATGGAACAAAAAGAAAAAAGGGTGAGCTCAACTAGCCCAGTAAAGAATATTATGACTAAGATAATATACAACAACTTATCATTAGTCTTCAACAGGGAAAAATTTGATAAAATATAATAGACAACAAGTTTTAGATCAACAACTGCAGCGAAAACAGCAAACCATTAGAAGAGTCAAGTAGAGAATGAATTCTACTATCTTCTAAGATTTAAAAGTCCATCAACGATATTTTATCCCTGTAACATCAATCAATATACATCTTGAATCAAATATTTATCTTTGTACTACAGGCCAAAGATATTCATTTGTATCACTAGTCGGTCATGTTCATCTCAACACCTGTTCATCTTTGCACTATGGGCCAAAGATATTCATCAGTTAATCATTAATCTTTGCACTACAGGCCAAAGATATTCAGTATTGTCATCATTTAGGACTGAGGATGATGAAAAATATTTTAAAGAAAACGAATCCAGTGAGACAGAAGGACAAATATTAGGGATTCGTATTACAGTTTATCCAAGTGTAATAATACTCCATAACAACTAATTGTGAAGTAGAATTCAAAAATAAATCAAAACATGGATACAATCAAAGATTGTAACCATAATAGACATCTTGGACAAAAAGGAAAAATTTTATTTTTCGGTGAATAGTGCTGTATTCGTGAATAGTGTCGTATACGTGAATAGTAACCCCAACATAAAAAGTTCCAAATTTTATAAAAAGTTCAAACCGATATTTCGGCAGAATGATATTGAAAAAAATAATATCATTTAAGAAGAAAATAACATCCCTTACCTCAAGATAACAGTATTTCTGTTCGGAATATCGGTATAAGGCTGAAGGAAACTTGCACTGATAAATAAAAACTCACAAAGTATCTAAATACTCACAAAATACGCTCGATAATATAGAGAGAGAAAAAGTGAAAACTTATGAATTCTGGTGTAATTTTCAATTTTAACTTAGCCCTCTATTTATAGGAAAATGTTAGCACGCCGAATCAGACTTAACCTGCAACCTGATGGCTTTACCTGCTACTATTCACACACACCACATTTGAATAAAAATTCCAGCACATTTCTCACCAACCAAAAGTGGGGCCCACTCAATTTTAGAATTTTTTATCAAAATCATTTATAAACCTAATTTTCGAATCAGTTACCTTTTGAAATTTATAACAAATTATACGCATAATTTTAACGGTTCAAAATTTGTGGACATATGCTCAACTTATATATGTATAACATATCCAAAAATCACAACGATCCAACGGTCAGATTAAAAATTATAACTCACGCAATATATCTCAAGAATAGTGATTTAATTTTTAATACCTCCATTCCGACAAAAACACCTCAACATTAATTCCTTCACATAAAATAAATATATCCATCAATTATATCCACATAAAATAAATATTTTCTTATCATATAAATCAATAATTAATTATTCACAAATAATATTACAGAATCACAATTATGACAACCAGGCCGTTCCTAGGAAAGAGGGGACTTTCCAATAAGAATTTCTCCTTACTGGCGTGCAATTAGATGACCAAACCTCTCCTTAGACAAAACTTTCTAGACATTACCAATAATGCTATCTAATAATATTATTCAAATAATATGAATTATTAATCTGATAATAGAAAATACTGTGCAGCAACAATTATTGAAACAACAATAATATAAAATATCAACGCAGCAATTATTGAATCAATAAAATAAAATATTGAACAGCAACTACTGTAACAATTATTGAGTAGTGCTTTTTTACGTAAGGATCAATAATTGGTGCAATACCGTGTGCTACTGTGTTTTAATCACCGGGTATTCCAACAGTATTAACGGTAACAACTACGCCGTTATTCATAAACAACTTATACTTGTCGTTTTCTTCATCCAATCGCTTTCCGTTATGGGGCCCACACAAGGCTGTGCCGTAGTACGAATATTCCCCGACAGCAAGAATATTCCACGACCAAACGAATATTCATCGACAAAAAAGAATATTTTATAACCACTTACTTATTTGAAATATTTGCGTATTTTACCCATAACTAATCACATTAATCAAATCAACCCTTACTATTTCAAAATAATAAATAGAGAAAATTTAATTTCATTTAATAATAAGTTGGGGTCTTACAACATATCAGATCTGAAGATTCAAATATGAAGAACCATGCAGTTGATGCTGATGAAGTAATAGTGGTTAATTAGAAGGCTAATCTCAAAAGCTCCACAATACGATTCATCAAGAACACTCAAAATCAATAAGTCGAAGAGGTGGAACACAAGTATACAATCTTGAGATTGTTCAAATGCTGACGAACACTAAAGATAAAGAGCTTAAGTGAATAACTTATCAACACATTAATATTGATCATGAAAAGTTGCTAACAATCAGAAGGAATCAAACTTCAACAACAGAGTTCAGTAAACATCAAGAAGATGATCAACAATGCTGATAAGTACCATAAGATAAAGAGCATTCAAGTCATCTTAACATCACCTCAAATACTTTTACAATAGAAAGAAGGATCGGTGAATCCTGGTCTAAGTGACCGAATTGGGGTCGGTGGATCCTGGTCTTGAGGACCGAGTTGGGGTCAATAGATCTTGGTCAGTAGTGACCGAATTGCCGAGTCTAAGTGACTCGATGTCGGGACTTTGTGACTTGAAGGAATCCTAGGGATTCAGTTGTAAATGGTCTGTTGGGCCTATATCCAATAATGGATATCCTACTCGTTGAGTAGAATAGGAGAGTAGGAGTTGTTCAGTTTCCAAACCACTTAAAACCTTTTATATCTTTTACACTATGTTATTTACATTACAAACTCTATAACTGCCATATTTGCTATGTGTTTTGTGACGCCCCCAAAAATAGGTATAGATCACACATCTTGGTTCGCCAGATACATGGTACAGAATACAAATATAAACTAATTATACAACAATGGTGTAAAATACGACAAAACATATGCTGTGAGTTTTAATACAAATATTATCATCTAGACAATATCCACACTCAATGGAGTACTCATTACATTTATTATTATACTATTTCACAGAATAGTGAGGACTACTAATGCACCATCTAGGACCATCACTCCATTCCCCGACTAGTCCCAGCTACGTTCTCATTTTCTGAAGAGAACAATGAAAGAAAGGGTGAGCTCAACTAGCCTAGTAAGAAATATTATGACTAAGATAATACAGAATAAATTATCGTTAGCCTTCAACAATGTTAAACTGATACAATATAACAAACATCAAGTTTAACTGCAGCGGAACAAACAATCCATTAGAAGAGTCAAGTAGAGAATAAAATCTACTATCTTATATGATTTAAAAGATTTTTCATCACTTTTATCGCTGAGACTCAGCTCAATAAATAATCTACATCATTAAATCATCCATGCACTACATACCAATGATATTTTTTAGTATCATGACCACGAATTATCCATGCACTACGAGCCAAAGATAATCGTATTTTCATCAACGGTCCTGATCATGCCATAAAATAATTCATCTTTGCACCCTTGGCCGAAGAGAATCCATAGCTATAATCATACCAAAAATTATCCATCAATGCATTACGGGCCAATGAGGACTTTTTTCATATCATTTGTAACATTACGGTCATGATTATACCGAATAATCCCTGGTCATAATCATACCAAGTCTATCCATGCACTACAGGCCACAGATGACTTTCAACATAATATAAACATGAGGATGATGACAATGATATAAGAATTCAATAAAACAAGTTCAAGAATTAATTTATCCAGGAACCAATAACTTCCAAATTGTCAACATGATACTTCTTTGTAGGGTAAAATTCAAGAATGCTCAGAAGAATATTTCTATGAAAAGATACTGGATGAAACGCAAATATCAAGGATATTCCACTAATTTCATGGAGTATAGAAGCCAAAACTTTAACCAACTGAGTATAAGAAAATATATAAAACTGCAAATGGATTTTTCGCCCGCCATGCGGTAATCCACTTAGACAGATCATGTCTACAATTTAATAAGGAATGAATACAAAGGATCATTTACCATGCATGTGGTAATCCACATAGACATGTTATTCCAACAGAATAATAAAGAATGGAATAACAGAAGGATTCACCATACATGCGATAGACTGCACAGACAGGTTATTCCTAACAGAATAATAAAGAATGGAACCAGGTCATGCGTAAACGCACAGAAAGGATATTCTGACAGAATAATAAGGAACTGAACCAGGTCAGGTGAAATTCGCACCGACAGGACATTCCAACAAAATATTAAAGAATGGAATAACAACAGAAATCACCATGCATGCCATAGACCGCACAGACAGGTTATTCCAACAGAATAATAAAGACGGAACCAGGTCCGGCGTAAAACGCACAGACAGGATATTCCAACAGAATAATAAAGAATGGAATAACAAAATAATTTCACCAAGTATAGGGTAGCCCGCGTATACAGGTTATTCCAACAGAATAATAAATAATGGAATAACAGAAGTTCTCTTCATGAATACAAAAGAAATAATATCCCTTACGAGTACAACAAATAATATCCCTTACCTTAGAAAGAAGAGTACTAGATATAGGAGTAGTGAAGTAGCAGAACACTTTTCTTCTTTCTCTCTCTAGAGTTTCAGTGAATTCGTAAGAAATAATGAAGGAATGAGCTTCTATTTATAGAAGAATGGACTGCATAGTAACTAATTCATGAACGGTCCAGATTGATTTATTTTTAATTGGACGGTCCATATTTAAAGCAAAATCTTTTAAATAAAATATAATATATTCTATTTATAATCTAATAAAACGAATAACTTTATAAAAGTATTCTGTTTTATATAAAAAAAATTTACTATGCAAAACACTATGCAGGTACTATGCAACACTATACATAATAAAATATAATATATTCTATTTATAGAATAACTTTATAAAAATATTCTGTTTTATATAAAAAAAATTTACTATGCAAAATACTATGCATAATAGAATATAATATATTCTATTTATAGAATAACTTTATAAAAGTATTCTGTTTTATATATAAAAAATTTCTGTTTTATTACATTAATAATATTAATAAAACAAAACTGAGTGACTTATCACTTAAGCATCAATAATCAATACCGTGTGCTACTATGCAACCACGCGTATTACTGTAATTTTAACACCGAGTGTTTCAACAGTTAACGGTAAAACTTCCGCCGTTATTTTTATAAAATATTTTTGTCGTTTTCTCAATCCGACAATAATTCTATTGCGGGGTCCACTAATGATTGTGCCGTTGTACGAATATTCCCTGATAAAATGAATATTCTCTGACCAATCGAATATAATATGACCACTTGCATACTTTGTAAAATTTATAAATACTACCCACAACTATAACATTATATCAAATCCACACCATAATATTAAAAAAAAATTATTTCGAGAAAATGAAATCTTATTCTAAAATTTGGGTTTTTACATGTTTGATCATCCATATAACTTAGGTTAAGAACTAAGACATCTAAGTAAATCTTTAATGGGAATGGGAGTTTTCAAAACTGATATTTCGCCGCATATAGATAATTTGGATTAATTAATTATTTGGTAATTCTCAAAATAAGTAATTATGAAAAAAAAATTAAAGATCTATTCAACCCCCTGCTTCTAGATCTATATTGTTCCTTTGGGAAATAACAATATAATTTGTTATGAGTTTTAAGATGTGTCTAGTCTGGAATCTTTGTGGCAGAATTTTCAGCAACAAGTTCTAATATTTAAAAATGTATAATTTAATTATTTTAAATCCGATTTAAGTGATTCTTGAGGCTAAATTGAAATTTTAATTTATAATTTCTGTTAAAATTATTTAATTTAAAAAATAATTATAAAATCAAATTGGTATGAGCGATACAATGGACTGAGGTTTTTAAAATAAATAGTCATATTGGGGTTTATGATTTCTTAACTTTCGCTATTTATTTTTATGCTTTGGAGGTATTAATATTGATCTAAGAAGAATAACTAAAGGCACCTTGAACAGTTTAAAAAATGTTTTAAAATTAGTAGGTTGAATTGTATACTTAAGTTGAAGTGAATATGTTTAGATAGTAAATAAGGTTTCGTGTCAGATATCGTTAGAGTTTGATGTTTAAATTTTATTTGTGGAGTGTGCAATAAGTGGATTTGGCTGTCACGTACGAATTTCATACTCCTTCAGCGATACTTTTTTAGTTTTAATTATTCGTTTTGGTCCTAAATATGTTCAATTTGGCAATTTATAAATCTGGTATGCCCAGTGACGAGAAGAGAGCAGATCCTCTGACCCCAAATTCTCTGTCCCCCCACTTAAATTATGACACATGTCATTTTATTTTATTTTAGAATTAATTAGTGTTAAGTAAGAGACTATGTGTCAAAATGTAAGTGGAGGGACACAAGGGGACAGAGAATTTGGGGACAGAGGATCTGCTCTCTGACGAGAATTGATCAGACTTGTTCTAAAATTCATATAAATTTCATATCATAACGAAATTGATTGATTCTTGATTCCTTAGAAAGCTCTGCTAGTTATCCACATGTTTAGCGAAATAGCATTTTGTCCAACTACGACTCTAAACTTGATTTATATTATGATTTGCAAAACATGTTTGATATGTCCAACAGGATAACAGTTTCGTTGTAAAATTTACCTAGAACTCATTATCATTCGAATTTGAGTGATTCTTAATTTGTTGAAAAGCTCTTCCAACTATCCAAAACTTTCTTGCAATATTAGTTTCATTTTTGATATTCATGCATGATTTATTTCAACTTTAGTAAAACCTGACAACAAATTTTCATAATTCTTACGTTGTTTTTCATGTGTAATTAGTATTATCGGACTTGGGGTCATTTATTGTGATGTTATATCTTGTTATTGTGTAAGATCATACATATTTAAATAACTCTTTAACTTTGTTAAATGGGGTTTATGAGACTTTTGCTATATTCATACGTGCATATAGGCTTGTGGAAGCCATTAGAGAGTGATAAAGTGGTTAGACAGGGAACATTATTATAGCATATTTGAGTTCGGTTAATACTTTGAGATTAAATGTGTGATCTTACCATTCTAAGTTATATTTGATTTTTCTTTGAAACTATCTTGTTGTGGGCAATGTTGTACTAGTTTCTTGGTTACTGACATAATGTTGATATATTTATTTATAGTTCGTTAGTAGTTCAAATTCGTTTATCCATTCGACTCATTTGATTGCATTATGCATATTGTGAGATATTTGTGTAACTCTATATCTCTACTGAGCATTTGACATATGTTGTATTTTTCTTCCGACGGGTTTACAGGGTGGTTTAAGGTTGCTTGTCTTTGACCATATATCTAGGTTAATTTGATTTTAGATTTTGACTAATTTTGATTATTGTGTAAATTTAGGGAAATTTTATTTAATTTGACATGCATGAATTATTAACTATTAAATGCTTTGGAAATTTTATTTCACTGGTGCAATGAGTATTCTCTTATGAAGTCAATATTTTCAGTTGAAGAACAGAGGCAGCTGAGTAACAAAACCTGACATCCATTCTGTTGTATGTATGTATTTGTGATTTTGTTTATGTTGTAGAAACCTATAACTAGCTAGTATGGTAATAAAATTAATGGATACTTTTAGCATATTTTGTTTATGATACTACATTTGATAATGCACAACATAATCTATACACGATTTCTTGCTGCAAGTACAAGACAGACAATAGGAAATATGGCACGCACCACCATGCAGTACATAATTTTCATACATTAGGCAGTGATTCATTCTGAATATATCTAGCTTGATATTTATGCAGTGGGATATGATGCTTGCATGGCCATACCACAATTAAAGCCCTAATTCCTTTGCTTCAACACCTCTTTGCATCTTTATGTACCCTTCTTCGCCCACGAGTTCTTGACCAGGTTCCATCACTGCTAGTGCCATAGCCAACAGCACTAACACCATGGATGCCTCGCTCACTCTGCTAGAGAAGCCAAGGAAACCATGATTTTTAGCTAGTTTATAAATCAAATGTTTTCGTGCTGAGCTGTATATTAGTATATAGATAGATAGATCTTACCCATTTTATCTTGTCAATTTGGTCATGGATGGGTAATTCGGAAGTGGTTAGCATGAAGTTAACTTTGATCAATTGACCAATACAGCGTCGACACACAGACGGGAGGTGATCTCTCTCCCTGCGTGTCAGCACTGTATTGGTCAATTGACCAACTTACCATGAAGTTAACTTCATAGTAACCATATCCGGGTAATTCATTGTCCAGCACCGTGCCGTGACTTGCCTGTTAAAACATTATGATCTAGTCTAGATGTTCCTGCTGCCTGAAATTTAATATTGGCTAAATTTTATATACAACGTACATTTTGAACTGCTATATAGACCAGACCGACCTCTTATTTGGATTTAGATGCTTCATGGTTTCATTCATCCATTTTAAGCTTGTTTTTACTAATTTTTATCATAACAAATTGTTATTAACAATTGAGCTAGCTAGGAAAAGTTGTATACATCTCCCTCCATATGCAAACTTCATTAGGAAAACCTTCAACTAGATTAATTAATGTAGTAAAAAATAATGACACACCATATATATATATATATGAACAGAACATACATACATACATTGCATGTATTCATTAATATATAATGGAGTTTTGAAAGGATGAATTCCGTACATACCTATCAAAAAAACTCACAAATTGCAAAATTAATATGAGTTAGTTGCCTTATTATATTTAGTAATTAATGGGTTGGATAGGATAATTATTTTATGCATGACCATCATTAAGGGCTAATTAATTTCCTCTTTTGGGGTTACAGCTAGACTGTAGTAAACCATTCTATTCTCGATTAAACCACTCTAATTAATTAAGATTGTCTTTCACCCAAAACTAAACTTAAATTGAAAACTGGGAATGGGTCGGGTCCCATTAATTACCAAATGTTCAAACTGTGGACTCATAAACCGTAGAGGATGCCAACCCATTATGTTGGATAAAGTAGGACACTGATTATGGGTCACCACGTTACGTTAGCCCAAATCACTTTATCTCTTCATTTTTTTTCCCTTTTTTAAGATTTATAATTATATACACAAATAAAGAAAAATGTTAAATAGGGATGAATGAGCCTAGCCTAGCTGAGCCGAGCAAACTGAGTTTAGGGACTATTTGATTAGTACTAAATAACTAATCGATTTAGCTATCTAGTGCGTTTATTTTAGAAAAAAATTGTTTAAATGGTAAAATCGGTCAGTCATTCAGACTATTTGGACTGAATGGCTAAATCTCATTTTTTGTCTGAATGGGTTGAACGACGGCTGGTTGATTTTTTTAATAATATTAACTATTAAATTATATTATATTAAGTAATATTAAATAAATTTATAATAATTTTAAATTTTTTCAAAGGGATAAAATAATAAAAATTTGTTATTAAGAAGTTTCAGACATGTTAATTACCAAATAACTTTTTTCATTCAGATTCGGTTCATTCATATTCAGATTCAAATTCAGATTCAGATTCATCCAGTTTTTATCAAACAACCCATTATGTTGTGTTTGGTTGCTGGGAATGGAATAACAATTCCTTATGTAATGACTTAAAACATGTTTGATTAGTCACTTAGAATGATCATTCCATTCCTTTAGTTATTCCCTTCCAAATCTGAAAGTTATTTTTCATTCTTTTCTAAATAGGTGGGTTTATTTCATTCCTATTCAACCTCCTTCCCCTCTTCTCTCCCTATCTGTTGGGCCATAATACTTTTCATACTGGGCCAGGCCGAATGGGCTTGTCCTTTGGACTATGTCACTTTTGTCGTATTGGGTCAAACAACTTGGGCCTTGCTACTTGACTATAATATTGGGCTTAGTCATTGGATCGGCCCATTGTGTAGGTTGTCACTTATCCTATCTTTGACCGGTAATCATCACAAAAGTAGTAGTTGACTGTTATGTCTGCCACCTTTCTGCATGGCATTAATGAGGATGGGACTCCGATTACCGGCGGGAGGTAACAGTGGTAGTAGGTGGGAAAATAAGCTACACACTTTCGGCTGAGATGACCGGGGGTTGAGAGGAGGTGTCAGGAGATAGTGGGTGGCACAGTAAACCGGGTCTTGGGAACGTATGGAGCAAGGATCGCAAAAGGAAAAGAGGTAACAAAACACAATACAACATTTTATTTCACACATATACTCAGACACTAGTCAATTTTTTCCTCCATTGTTAACCTTGTGATCGCCTGTACTGACTCTCACGCCGGAGCTATCCCCCGACGGTCAGGCCGTCAAGCTTTTGGTGTTGACTTGTTGAACTGTGCAGGATCAGAGCGTCTTACGTGATTGGGACGTGGGAGAAGATCTTGGCGTTAACATTGGCGCTAGAAGGAGGGCTGAGTTCTAGTGTCCTGAATATTTTTCAATCACAAACCTTGTTCGTTTTACGTCGGTGTTCATGGGGAAGAGTAGGACACCTACACCTAAGGGGCAGCCAATGGCTGCCAGTGAATCAATACCGCGAGTATCTGTGAAGGACCGTTTGGGACCTGCACTAAGTGTTCATGCCAGCACGGCGTCCAAACAATCGCATGGAGATTCTCGTCTGAAGGCTGGGAGCAAAGCCAAAAGAAGGCTAGTGTTTACAGCAGAGAAAGAGTCCGGTCATGGCCGAAAACGAGTAGAAGGCACCTCGCCTAGAACTCGATACCGAGATGACCAAGACGAAAAGACTGCCCGCTTGGCTAAGATGGCAGACGAAGCTGATAGGGCCATGGAGGTATTGCTGAAGCAACGGCAGGATATAGCTGAGCAGATGTCTCGAATGGCAGAGTTAAGGGACGAAGCGTCCAGCTATGTCCAATCTGAAGAACGTGGGCATCGGAGTGGGAAAGAACCTGTCCATTCAGGACGTGAGTCTCGGGGTCAACCTCGGGAAAGGAGAAGGTCCAGAAGCCCTACTCCTCAAAGATCAAAGAGGGCACATCACCCTGTCGGTTCTAGGGAGCCGGGTCAAAGCGAACGGAGAGATCGATCCAGGGATCGTACTCCAGATAATGCTAAAAAGGCGCTCGTTGTTGCGCATTCCCACCACAGTAGTCGGGTTCCGAGACGAAACAGATCTAGGGGTCGCACACCCGAAAGTCCACTGAGGGCATTCCGCTCTGTGGACCATCATCGTCATAAAAGCCCCTCGAAAGTTGGGGGTTCTATCATAAGAAACCGGTCCACTCAGAAGAGGGAGGAGTCACCGGAGAAAGAAGCATCGTCCCAACCCGAGGGCGTGGAGTATCTGGTAAAAGAGGTGAAAGAGCTTCGGAGGCAGCTTGCCGAGGTACAGAAAGTAAAAGATACTTCGGGAAAGAAGGCATTGTAACGCCCCCAAAATAGGTCCATTCCATCCAACCTATTCTGAGTCGCCAAATACATGGTACAGAAAATAACTACAACTTTATTACAACAATTGTCGTGCAAAATACAACAACACATATGCTGTGAGTTTGGATACAAATATATACCAAATGTGACTCATGTTCCAACCGTGGACATCACCTCACAATGACACCTTACATAAAGGTATAGTCAAAAACTGTTTTAGAAATTAGAATCTTTGGGAAGTGCTCAAGGAAACCTTCGTACATGGGAGGCCATGCTTCTAGATTATGATAGATATCATATGGCCACAGAATTATCCTTGGTTGACCCAATAGACCCCAAAGAAAAACAAGAAGGTTACTATCATATTCTTCCCAATGGTGAGTCTTCTCTTGACTTATCATTATCTCTACTGTCTCTAATTGAGAATTATACTTCAAACAAACACCAAGATTATATAGGTAGTGCTCGTATATATACTCAGCAAGTGGATGAGCATATCCCTGTCTTATGATGACACGAGATTGTATGTTATTAGACATCTGGTATGATAGTGGTAAAACACCCTTCCAACGTTGGGTTCGCCTCACCCTAGATGATTTACCAAATATAACTACTAAATGATGACCACCGTTCTATTCTCCTGTTACCCCCGCTCGACCCAGCTACACTCTTATTACCTGAAAGGAATTGTGAAACAGAAGGGTGAGCACAACTAGCTCAGTAAAGAATATCTTGACTAAAGATAATTAAATTATCAATAGCCTCCATCAATAATAAATCAGAGATTTAGAACATATGGTAAATGATAAAAATTTTCAACCATAGTTACAGCGGAACGAGCAATCCATTAGAAGAGTCAAATAGACTACAAAGTCTATTATCTTCTCCATGTTAAAAGTCCACCAACAATATTTTATCCCTGTAACATCAATCAACAGTTCTTGTCCACAATCACATGTATAACTCATAATCATATTTGTAGTTCTAAATTCCTCTTCTCATCTAGAACAAGATAATTTTCATCACTTGTCTTTACCTGAAACATCAAAGATCATGGTTATACCAAATCACAGTTCCTGTTCATAATCATACCAATAAATTCATCTTTGCACCACGGGTCAAAGATATTCATCAACAGTTCATCTTTACACTACATACCAAAGATATTCAACAACAAGTCATCTTTGCACTACGGGCCAAAGATATTCATCAACAGTTCATATTTGCACTACAGGCCAAATATATTCATATCTCAAAAGAATATATAATCATTTCAGAATTTATATAAACAATAATTATAACCATGTTGATCAATTCACCTTTGCACTTAAGCTAAAGATATTTAATTATAAATTCAATGGTCATGATCATACCAGTCACAATTCAACTTTTCTACCACTGGCCAAAGAGAACCCTAGTCATGATCATACCAATAATCTACCCATCTTTACACTCAAGTGAAAGAGAATATCATTATTAGGGTTATAAAAATGATATATATGATAATAAAATCAATATAATCAACATATAAATTTAATCTCAAGAGTAATATTCATAAATCAACTATAATTTGGTTAGAAAAAGAAACTAATTTTGTCATGAATAGTAACTCGTGAATAGTAACTCATGAATAGTAACTCGTGAATAGTAACTCATGAATAGTAACTCGTGAATAGTAACTCATGAATAGTAACTCGTGAATAGTAACTCGTGAATAGTAACTAGTGAATACTAACTCGTGAATAATAACTCGTGAATAGTAACTCGTGAATAGTAACTCATGAATAGTAACTCGTGAATAGTAACCCCGACATGAAAAGATAAGAATTTTACAAGAAAAATTCTACCAATATTCTGGTAAAATGATATTGAAAGAAATAATATCATTGATAAAAAATAACATCCCTTACGACAATATCCCTTATTATCCCTTACCTCAAAAGAGCAGTACTCTTGACTGGAATAACGCTGAACGAACTTGCACCGTATAGCAACACTCAAGATATCAAAATACTCACAAGAATACACTCGATATATAGAGAGAGAAATAGAGAGAAAACTTCAGTTTCTGGTGTGTTTTTCAATTCTAACCTAAGCACCCTATTTATAGGAAATTGCTTAGAACACCAAAGCAGAAAATTTAATAAAATAATAATATAATTATAAATTTTCCTTAGCCCACCTTTGAAAATCTGGATTCAGCCATCAACATGTGCAAGTGGGGCCCACCAAAGTGTAAAAAACGTTTTTGTTAATCAAAATAAATAAAACTTCCAAAAATCAATTATTTCAGAACTTCAGAACTTCAATAATTCATAATAAATAGCCCTTTTATCAGAAAATTCGAATCTCGCGACTTTGTATAGAAAATTCAATTCTCTACAACTTTGCAGAAGAAAGTTTTTCCAAATTCTAAACAGAAATTGACCGAAATCCACAAACGGGCGATTTTACAGTCAATAATAAATTTTCAGTCAAGAATTGTGTCCACCAACACACAAAACATGTGTTAATCATTTAATGCCACAAAAATACTCTTCCTCCTCATATACTCATATATTCCACATTCATTGTAAAAATATCACCATTAATATATTATTAAAATAATATATTTAAATGAATTATTTTATCAAAAAAAGATAAAATATTAATTTTCAACAATTGTCACATTTAAAAATTTCTCCATCTATATCCACATAAAATTAATATTTTCTTCATCATATAAATCAACAATTAATTATTCACAAATAATATTACAGAATCACAGTACTGGCAATCAGGCCGTTCCCAGGAAAGAGGGGGCTTTCTAATAAGGATCTCTTCCTTACTGGCGCGCAATTAGATGACCAAACCTCTCCTTAGACAGAACTTTTTAGACATTGCCAATAATGTTATCTAATAATATTATTCAGATAATATGAATTATTGCTCCGATAATAGAAAATACTGTGTAGTGACAATTATTAAAACAACAGTAATATAAAATATCAACGCAGCAATTATTGAATCAATAAAATAAAATACTGAACAGTAATTACTGTAACAATTATTGAGTAATGCCTTCTTACGTAAAAATCAATAATTGGTGCAATACCGTGAGCTACTGTGCAACAACGCGTATTACTGTGTTTTAACCACCGGGTATTCCAACAGTGTTAACGGTAACAACTACGCCGTTATTTATAAACAACTTACTCTTGTCGTTTTCTTCATCTAATCGCTTTCCGTTATGGGGCCCACAAAAGATTGCGCAGTCGTACGAATATTCTCCGACAGTAAGAATATTCCACGACCAAGCGAATATTCCCCGACAACAATGAATATTTTATAACCACTTGTGTATTTCGAAAAAAAATTCATATATCACCCTTAACTTTAACATTTATCAATTTAACCATTTACTAAATAGTAATTATAAGAAAAATTGAATACTTTTATTTCATAAAATTCGGGGTCTTACAATCTCCCCTCTTTATGAAATTTCGTCCTCGAAATTTACGTACCTGGTATTTCAAAGAGTTGAGAATACCTTGCTTTCATTTCAGATTTCATCTTTCCTGTCATCATAATTTCTTCATTGCTCATCTCTTGTATTTCAGATATCATTCTAGAATACAGCTTCAAAACAAGGGTTAATTTAACAAATTAACATATCACATAATATCCCGATATTATGACTGACCGTTAAATAAGCTTAGGTAGGACACACTAGCGAAGGATTTACTCGTCTCTCTCCTCCTAGTCCTATTCCCCGATCTCCGCCAGAAATCATATCCCTAAGCTCTGATACCAAATGTGACTCTCATGGTGCTTCAACCACAGCACCTCACAATGGTACCTATCAGTTTGCCACCGCAGAACGGTGTCCCCTACGGAGAGTCTGGCTTTGGTGCATCCCCCCCATCAACAGGAAGTCACCAGCGAGAGTCTCGGGGCTCTTTACTTATAGCTCTGATACCAAATGTAACGCCCCCAAAATAGGTCCATTCCATCCAACCTATTCTGAGTCGCCAAATACATGGTACAGAAAATAACTACAACTTTATTACAACAATTGTCGTGCAAAATACAACAACACATATGCTGTGAGTTTGGATACAAATATATACCAAATGTGACTCATGTTCCAACCGTGGACATCACCTCACAATGACACCTTACATAAAGGTATAGTCAAAAACTGTTTTAGAAATTAGAATCTTTGGGAAGTGCTCAAGGAAACCTTCGTACATGGGAGGCCATGCTTCTAGATTATGATAGATATCATATGGCCACAGAATTATCCTTGGTTGACCCAATAGACCCCAAAGAAAAACAAGAAGGTTACTATCATATTCTTCCCAATGGCGAGTCTTCTCTTGACTTATCATTATCTCTACTGTCTCTAATTGAGAATTATACTTCAAACAAATACCAAGATTATATAGGTAGTGCTCGTATATATACTCAGCAAGTGGATGAGCATATCCCTGTCTTATGATGACACGAGATTGTATGTTATTAGACATCTGGTATGATAGTGGTAAAACACCCTTCCAACGTTGGGTTCGCCTCACCCTAGATGATTCACCAAATATAACTACTAAATGATGACCACCGTTCTATTCTCCTGTTACCCCCGCTCGACCCAGCTACACTCTTATTACCTGAAAGGAATTGTGAAACAGAAGGGTGAGCACAACTAGCTCAGTAAAGAATATCTTGACTAAAGATAATTAAATTATCAATAGCCTCCATCAATAATAAATCAGAGATTTAGAACATATGGTAAATGATAAAAATTTTCAACCATAGTTACAGCGGAACGAGCAATCCATTAGAAGAGTCAAATAGACTACAAAGTCTATTATCTTCTCCATGTTAAAAGTCCACCAACAATATTTTATCCCTGTAACATCAATCAACAGTTCTTGTCCACAATCACATGTATAACTCATAATCATATTTGTAGTTCTAAATTCCTCTTCTCATCCAGAACAAGATAATTTTCATCACTTGTCTTTACCTGAAACATCAAAGATCATGGTTATACCAAATCACAGTTCCTGTTTGTAAGACCCCGAATTTTATGAAATAAAAGTATTCAATTTTTCTTATAATTACTATTCAGTAAATGATTAAATTGATAAAAGTTAAAGTTATGGGTGAAATGTGAAAAATTTTCAACATAAACAAGTGGTTATAAAATAATCATTGTTGTCGGGGAATATTCGTTTGGTCGTGGAATATTCTTTCTGTCGGGGAATATTCGTACAGCTATTTGTGGGCCCCATAACGAATAACTGTCGGGTGAAGAAAACGATAAATTTGAGTTTTTACAAATAATGGCGTAGTTGTTACCGTTAACACTGTTGGAATACCCGGTGGTTAAAATACAGTAATACGCGTTATTGCACAGTAGCACACGGTATTGCATAGTATTTTTGAAATTATTGATTCTTACGTAAGAAGGCACTACTCAATAATTGTTACAGTAATTACTGTTCAATATTTTATTTTATTGATTCAATAATTGCTGCGTTGATATTTTATATTATTGTTGTTTCAATAATTATTGCTGCACAGTATTTTCTATTATCAGATCAATAATTCATATTATTTGAATAATATTATTAGATAACATTATTGTCAATGTCTAGAAAGTTCTGTCTAAGGAGAGGTTTGGTCATCTAATTGCGCGCCAGTAAGGAGAAATTCTTATTGGAAAGCCCCCTCTTTCCTGGGAACGGCCTGGTTGTCATAAATGTGATTCTGTAATATTATTTGTGAATAATTAATTATTGATTTATATGATAAGGAAATATTTATTTTATGTGGATATAAATGAGGGATATATTTTTGTGGTTGAAAATGAAGGAGTTAATGTTGAGATTTTTATCCGTATTTTTGTCGGAATGGAGGTATTAAAAATCAGGGTTTTTGAGATATTTTGCGGGGGTTATAATTTTTAATCCGACCGTTGGATCGTGGTAATTTTTGGATATGTTATACATATATAAGTTGAGTATATGCCCACAAATTTTGAACCGTTAAAAATGAACGTATGATTTATTATGAATTTTACAAGATGACTGGTTCAGAAATTGTTGAATTTTTGGAGTTTATCATTTTGGTGGAAAATTCTAGAATTGGTGGGCCCCACTTGTGGTTGGTGAAGAAATGTGCTGAATTATATTTCAAATGTGGTGGGTGAGAATAGTAGCAGGTAAAGCCATCAGGTTGCAGGTCAAACCTACCAAAATTTTCCTATAAATAGAGGGCTAAGTTAGAATTGAAAATCACACCAGAAACATAAGTTTTCTCTATTTCTCTCTCTAGATTATTGAGTGTATTTTGTGAGTATTTAGATACTCTGTGAGTTTCTATTCATCAGTGCAAGTTTCCTTCAGCCTTATACCGATCAGAAGTACTGCTCTTTTGAGGTAAGGGATAGTAATGGATTTTAAGGGTTGTTATGATTTTCAGTTTCGTAATTTTTCTGATCTTCAAAAATTCTGGAAAAATTTGAAATGATATTTTGATGAGTTTTCTTGATTGTGTCCAAAAATGGTGATTTTTGGATGTATAGATTGAGAGTTATGAATTTTATGAGAAAAGACTATTTTAAAAGTAACAGCTTATAATTCCTTGTGGTTAACTCCAAAATTGATGAAATTTTTATTGGGAGTACATGTATATGATAGAAGTATACTCTGTAAATTTCAGAATTTTTAGACAAAAGTAAAATTTTTGATAAATGTCTAAATATTCGGCTATTTTGGCCATATGAAAAATAGTAAATGACTTTTAAAAATTCTGAGAAAAATATATGTTCACTATGGGACTATATTATGCTAAATTCCAGAAAAGAAATATTTTTGGAACGGATTTGGTATTTTTCATGAAAATAGTCTAGTTATGAGAAAATGAATTAAATATGTTATGTGAAGTAAAAAAATTAAAAAATAGGATTTTATGGCTTGAGAATCCTATATATGAGGTATATGCAGATTTTTGATGAGGGTTTTGGTTATTGATGATGAAATCTTAAGAGTTGGCATTTTATGATTATTAAATGCATTAATTAGTAAAGTGTAAACAATTTAAATAAATTGTTTATAAGCTTAAGATTATTATTCTTTCAATATCATTATACCGAAATATTGGTATGTATATTATTGTGGAATTTCTACCTTTTTCATGTCAGGGTTACTATTCATGAGTTACTATTCACGAGTTACTATTCATGAGTTACTATTCACGAGTTACTATTCACGACAAAATTGGTTTCTTTTTATAACCAAATTATAGTTGATTTATGAATATTACTCTTGAGATTAAATCTATATGTTGATTATATTATTTTTATTATCATATATAACATTTTTATAACCTTGATGTTGAAATTCTCTTTCGCTTGAGTGTAAAGATGGGTAAATTATTGGTATGATCATGACTATGGGTTCTCTTTGGCCAGTAGTGCAAAGTTGAATTATTGACTGGTATGATCATGACCATTGAATTTATAATTGAATATCTTTAGCTTAAGTGCAAAGGTGAAATGATCAACATGGTTATAATTATTGTTTATATAAATTCTTAAATGATTATATATTTCTTTGAGATATTAATATCTTTGGCCTGTAGTGCAAAGATGAAATATTGATGAATATCTTTGGCCTGTAGTGCAAAGATGAATTGTTGATGAATATCTTTGGCCCGTAGTGCAAAGATGATATGTTGTTGAATATCTTTGGCCAGTAGTGCAAAGATGAACAGATGTTGAGATAAACATGACCAACTGGTGATACAAATGAATATCTTTGGACGTAGTGCAAAGATGAAGTTATTAGTATGATTATGAACAGGAAATGTGATTTGGTGTAACCATGATCTTTGATGTTTCAGGTAAAGATAGGTGATGAAAATTATCTTCGTTCTGGATGAGAAGAGGAATTTAGAACTACAGTTATGATTATGAGTTATTCATATGATTGTGGACCAGAATTGTTGATTGATGTTACAGGGATAAAACATTGTTGGTGGATTTTTAACATGGAAAAGATAATAGACTTTATGGTCTATTTGACTCTTCTAATGGATTGCTTGTTCCGCTGCAACTATGGTTGAAATTTTTATCATTTACCATATGTTCTAAATCTCTGATTTATTATTGATGAAGGCTATTGATAATTTAATTATCTTTAGTCATGATATTCTTTACTGAGCTAGTTGTGCTCACCCTTTTGCTTCACAATTCCTTTCAGGTAATAAGAGTGTAGCTGGGTCGAGCGAGGGTAACGGGAAAATAGAACGGTGGTCTCTAGCTGTGGATGTTCTCCCGAAGCAGTATAGAAAAGTTCATTTAGTAGTTATATTTGGTGAATCCAATAGGGTGAGGCGAACCTAACGTTGGAAGGGTGTTTTGCCACTGTCATACAAGATGTCTAACGACATACAACCTCGTGTCATCATAAGACAGGAATGTGCTCATCCACTTGCTGAGTATATCTATGGGCACTACCTATATAATCTTGGTGTTTGTTTGAAGTATAATTCTCAATTAGAGACAGTGGAGATAATGATAAGACAAGAGAAGACTCACCATTGGGAAGAATATGATAGTAATCTTCTCGTTTTTCTTTGGGGTCTATTGGGTAAACCAAGGATAATTCTGTGGCCATATGATATCTATCACAACCTAGAAGCATGGCCTCCCATGTACGAAGGTTTCCTTAAGCACTTCCCAAAGATTCTAATTTCCAAAACAGTTTTTGACTATACCTTTATGTAAGGTGTCATTGTGAGGTGATGTCCACGGTTGAAACATGAGTCACATTTGGTATATATTTGTATCCAAACTCACAGCATATGTGTTGTTGTATTTTGCACGACAATTATTGTAATAAAGTTGTAGTTATTTTCTGTACCATGTATTTGGCGACTCAGAATAGGTTGGATGGAATGGACCTATTTTGGGGTCGTTACATTTTGGTATCAGAGCTTAGGGATATGATCTCTGGCGGAGATCGAGAAATATAACTAGGAGGGGAGAGATGAGTAAATCCTTCGCTAGTGTGTCCTACCTAAGCTTATTTGTTGGTCAGTCATAATATCGGAATATTATGTGATATGTTAATTTATTAAATTAACCCTTGTTTTGAAGCTGTATTCTAGAATGATATCTGAAATACAGGAGATGAGCAATGGAGAAATCATGATGACAGGGAAGATGGAATCTGAAATGAAAGCAAGGTATTCTCAACTCTTTGAAATACCAGGTACGTAAATTTCGGGGACGAAATTTCATAAGGAGGGGAGATTGTAAGACCCCGAATTTTATGAAATAAAAGTATTCAATTTTTCTTATAATTACTATTCAGTAAATGATTAAATTGATAAAAGTTAAAGTTATGGGTGAAATGTGAAAAATTTTCAAAATAAACAAGTGGTTATAAAATAATCATTGTTGTCGGGGAATATTCGTTTGGTCGTGGAATATTCTTTCTGTCGGGGAATATTCGTACAGCTATTTGTGGGCCCCATAACGAATAACTGTCGGGTGAAGAAAACGACAAATTTGAGTTTTTACAAATAATGGCGTAGTTGTTACCGTTAACACTGTTGGAATACCCGGTGGTTAAAATACAGTAATACGCGTTATTGCACAGTAGCACACGGTATTGCATAGTATTTTTGAAATTATTGATTCTTACGTAAGAAGGCACTACTCAATAATTGTTACAGTAATTACTGTTCAATATTTTATTTTATTGATTCAATAATTGCTGCGTTGATATTTTATATTATTGTTGTTTCAATAATTGTTGCTGCACAGTATTTTCTATTATCAGATCAATAATTCATATTATTTGAATAATATTATTAGATAACATTATTGTCAATGTCTAGAAAGTTCTGTCTAAGGAGAGGTTTGGTCATCTAATTGCGCGCCAGTAAGGAGAAATTCTTATTGGAAAGCCCCCTCTTTCCTGGGAACGGCCTGGTTGTCATAAATGTGATTCTGTAATATTATTTGTGAATAATTAATTATTGATTCATATGATAAGGAAATATTTATTTTATGTGGATATAAATGAGGGATATATTTTTGTGGTTAAAAATGAAGGAGTTAATGTTGAGATTTTTATCCGTATTTTTGTCGGAATAGAGGTATTAAAAATCAGGGTTTTTGAGATATTTTGCGGGGGTTATAATTTTTAATCCGACCGTTGGATCGTGGTAATTTTTGGATATGTTATACATATATAAGTTGAGTATATGCCCACAAATTTTGAACCGTTAAAAATGAACGTATGATTTATTATGAATTTTACAAGATGACTGGTTCAGAAATTGTTGAATTTTTGGAGTTTATCATTTTGGTGGAAAATTCTAGAATTGGTGGGCCCCACTTGTGGTTGGTGAAGAAATGTGCTGAATTATATTTCAAATGTGGTGGGTGAGAATAGTAGCAGGTAAAGCCATCAGGTTGCAGGTCAAACCTACCAAAATTTTCCTATAAATAGAGGGCTAAGTTAGAATTGAAAATCACACCAGAAACATAAGTTTTCTCTCTTTCTCTCTCTAGATTATTGAGTGTATTTTGTGAGTATTTAGATACTCTGTGAGTTTCTATTCATCAGTGCAAGTTTCCTTCAGCCTTATACCGATCAGAAGTACTGCTCTTTTGAGGTAAGGGATAGTAATGGATTTTAAGGGTTGTTATGATTTTCAGTTTCGTAATTTTTCTGATCTTCAAAAATTCTGGAAAAATTTGAAATGATATTTTGATGAGTTTTCTTGATTGTGTCCAAAAATGGTGATTTTTGGATGTATAGATTGAGAGTTATGAATTTTATGAGAAAAGACTATTTTAAAAGTAACAGCTTATAATTCCTTGTGGTTAACTCCAAAATTGATGAAATTTTTATTGGGAGTACATGTATATGATAGAAGTATACTCTGTAAATTTCAGAATTTTTAGACAAAAGTAAAATTTTTGATAAATGTCTAAATATTCGGCTATTTTGGCCATATGAAAAATAGTAAATGACTTTTAAAAATTCTGAGAAAAATATATGTTCACTATGGGACTATATTATGCTAAATTCCAGAAAAGAAATATTTTTGGAACTGATTTGGTATTTTTCATGAAAATAGTCTAGTTATGAGAAAATGAATTAAATATGTTATGTGAAGTAAAAAAATTAAAAAATAGGATTTTATGGCTTGAGAATCCTATATATGAGGTATATGCAGATTTTTGATGAGGGTTTTGGTTATTGATGATGAAATCTTAAGAGTTGGCATTTTATGATTATTAAATGCATTAATTAGTAAAGTGTAAACAATTTAAATAAATTGTTTATAAGCTTAAGATTATTATTCTTTCAATATCATTATACCGAAATATTGGTATGTATATTATTGTGGAATTTCTACCTTTTTCATGTCAGGGTTACTATTCATGAGTTACTATTCATGAGTTACTATTCACGAGTTACTATTCATGAGTTACTATTCACGAGTTACTATTCACGACAAAATTGGTTTCTTTTTATAACCAAATTATAGTTGATTTATGAATATTACTCTTGAGATTAAATCTATATGTTGATTATATTATTTTTATTATCATATATAACATTTTTATAACCTTGATGTTGAAATTCTCTTTCGCTTGAGTGTAAAGATGGGTAAATTATTGGTATGATCATGACTATGGGTTCTCTTTGGCCAGTAGTGCAAAGTTGAATTATTGACTGGTATGATCATGACCATTGAATTTATAATTGAATATCTTTAGCTTAAGTGCAAAGGTGAAATGATCAACATGGTTATAATTATTGTTTATATAAATTCTTAAATGATTATATATTTCTTTGAGATATTAATATCTTTGGCCTGTAGTGCAAAGATGAAATATTGATGAATATCTTTGGCCTGTAGTGCAAAGATGAATTGTTGATGAATATCTTTGGCCCGTAGTGCAAAGATGATATGTTGTTGAATATCTTTGGCCAGTAGTGCAAAGATGAACAGATGTTGAGATAAACATGACCAACTGGTGATACAAATGAATATCTTTGGACGTAGTGCAAAGATGAAGTTATTAGTATGATTATGAACAGGAAATGTGATTTGGTGTAACCATGATCTTTGATGTTTCAGGTAAAGATAGGTGATGAAAATTATCTTCGTTCTGGATGAGAAGAGGAATTTAGAACTACAGTTATGATTATGAGTTATTCATATGATTGTGGACCAGAATTGTTGATTGATGTTACAGGGATAAAACATTGTTGGTGGATTTTTAACATGGAAGAGATAATGGACTTTATGGTCTATTTGACTCTTCTAATGGATTGCTCGTTCCGCTGCAACTATGGTTGAAATTTTTATCATTTACCATATGTTCTAAATCTCTGATTTATTATTGATGAAGGCTATTGATAATTTAATTATCTTTAGTCATGATATTCTTTACTGAGCTAGTTGTGCTCACCCTTTTGCTTCACAATTCCTTTCAGGTAATAAGAGTGTAGCTGGGTCGAGCGAGGGTAACGGGAAAATAGAACGGTGGTCTCTAGCTGTGGATGTTCTCCCGAAGCAGTATAGAAAAGTTCATTTAGTAGTTATATTTGGTGAATCCAATAGGGTGAGGCGAACCTAACGTTGGAAGGGTGTTTTGCCACTGTCATACAAGATGTCTAACGACATACAACCTCGTGTCATCATAAGACAGGGATGTACTCATCCACTTGCTGAGTATATCTATGGGCACTACCTATATAATCTTGGTGTTTGTTTGAAGTATAATTCTCAATTAGAGACAGTGGAGATAATGATAAGACAAGAGAAGACTCACCATTGGGAAGAATATGATAGTAATCTTCTCGTTTTTCTTTGGGGTCTATTGGGTAAACCAAGGATAATTCTGTGGCCATATGATATCTATCACAACCTAGAAGCATGGCCTCCCATGTACGAAGGTTTCCTTAAGCACTTCCCAAAGATTCTAATTTCCAAAACAGTTTTTGACTATACCTTTATGTAAGGTGTCATTGTGAGGTGATGTCCACGGTTGAAACATGAGTCACATTTGGTATATATTTGTATCCAAACTCACAGCATATGTGTTGTTGTATTTTGCACGACAATTATTGTAATAAAGTTGTAGTTATTTTCTGTACCATGTATTTGGCGACTCAGAATAGGTTGGATGGAATGGACCTATTTTGGGGTCGTTACACTGTTCATAATCATACCAATAAATTCATCTTTGCACCACGGGTCAAAGATATTCATCAACAGTTCATCTTTACACTACATGCCAAAGATATTCAACAACAACTCATCTTTGCACTACGGGCCAAAGATATTCATCAACAGTTCATATTTGCACTACAGGCCAAATATATTCATATCTCAAAAGAATATATAATCATTTCAGAATTTATATAAACAATAATTATAACCATGTTGATCAATTCACCTTTGCACTTAAGCTAAAGATATTTAATTATAAATTTAATGGTCATGATCATACCAGTCACAATTCAACTTTTCCACCACTGGCCAAAGAGAACCCTAGTCATGATCATACCAATAATCTACCCATCTTTACACTCAAGTGAAAGAGAATATCATTATTAGGGTTATAAAAATGTTATATATGATAATAAAATCAATATAATCAACATATAAATTTAATCTCAAGAGTAATATTCATAAATCAACTATAATTTGGTTAGAAAAAGAAAGTAATTTTGTCATGAATAGTAACTCGTGAATAGTAACTCATGAATAGTAACTCGTGAATAGTAACTCATGAATAGTAACTCGTGAATAGTAACTCATGAATAGTAACTCGTGAATAGTAACTAGTGAATACTAACTCGTGAATAATAACTCGTGAATAGTAACTCATGAATAGTAACTCATGAATAGTAACTCGTGAATAGTAACCCCGACATGAAAAGATAAGAATTTTACAAGAAAAATTCTACCAATATTCTGGTAAAATGATATTGAAAGAAATAATATCATTGATAAAAAATAACATCCCTTACGACAATATCCCTTACTATCCCTTACCTCAAAAGAGCAGTACTCTTGACTGGAATAACGCTGAACGAACTTGCACCGTATAGCAACACTCAAGATATCAAAATACTCACAAGAATACACTCGATATATAGAGAGAGAAATAGAGAGAAAACTTCAGTTTCTGGTGTGTTTTTCAATTCTAACCTAAGCACCCTATTTATAGAAAATTGCTTAGAACACCAAAGCAGAAAATTTAATAAAATAATAATATAATTATAAATTTTCCTTAGCCCACCTTTGAAAATCTGGATTCAGCCATCAACATGTGCAAGTGGGGCCCACCAAAGTGTAAAAAACGTTTTTGTTAATCAAAATAAATAAAACTTCCAAAAATCAATTATTTCGGAACTTCAAAACTTCAATAATTCATAATAAATAGCCCTTTTATCAGAAAATTCGAATCTCGCGACTTTGTATAGAAAATTCAATTCTCTACAACTTTGCAGAAGAAAGTTTTTCCAAATTCTAAACAATTGTCACATTTAAAAATTGTCACATTTAAAAATTGTCACATTTAAAAATTTCTCCATTTATATCCACATAAAATTAATATTTTCTTCATCATATAAATCAACAATTAATTATTCACAAATAATATTACAGAATCACAGTACTGGCAATCAGGCCGTTCCCAGGAAAGAGGGGGCTTTCCAATAAGGATCTCTTCCTTACTGGCGCGCAATTAGATGACCAAACCTCTCCTTAGACAGAACTTTTTAGACATTGCCAATAATGTTATCTAATAATATTATTCAGATAATATGAATTATTGCTCCGATAATAGAAAATACTGTGTAGTGACAATTATTAAAATAACAGTAATATAAAATATCAACGCAGCAATTATTGAATCAATAAAATAAAATACTGAACAGTAATTACTGTAACAATTATTGAGTAATGCCTTCTTACGTAAAAATCAATAATTAGTGCAATACCGTGAGCTACTGTGCAACAACGCGTATTACTGTGTTTTAACCACCGGGTATTCCAACAGTGTTAACGGTAACAACTACGCCGTTATTTATAAACAACTTACTCTTGTCGTTTTCTTCATCTAATCGCTTTCCGTTATGGGGCCCACAAAAGATTGCGCAGTCGTACGAATATTCTCCGACAGTAAGAATATTCCACGACCAAGCGAATATTCCCCGATAACAATGAATATTTTATAACCACTTGTGTATTTCGAAAAAAAATTCATATATCACCCTTAACTTTAACATTTATCAATTTAACCATTTACTAAATAGTAATTATAAGAAAAATTGAATACTTTTATTTCATAAAATTCGGGGTCTTACAGGCATCCCCTTTTTTCGCGGAGATTCTGAAAAAAAGGCTGACCCCACCAAGAAGTTGCCTCACATTGAAAGTTATGACGGATCGGGGGATCCCTATGACCATAGTCAGGCGTTCGACCGACTGATGGATTATTACGACTTTAGCGATGCTGCTAAGTGTCATACTTTTGTCACAACACTCCGAAAGGATGCCAGACAATGGATGGGGTCTTTGCCTTCGGATTCGATTTCGTCTTGGGCAGATATGTGCAATAAGTTCCACGCTCGCTTCGGGAGCAACAGAAGAAGAGGGAAACCAACTGGCTCGCTGGCTCAAGTTCGGCAGTACTCGAATGAGTCTTTGGGCCAATATGTAAAGCGATTCCGTGAAGCAGTCGGCCAAGTGACAGACCTGAATGATCTACAAGCCGTGGGACTGTTTCAGAATGGGTTAGACCTGGTCAAATCAGAAAAGTTGGTGAAGAAGTTGATGTTTCACCACCCGAAGAGTCTCGCAGAAGCCTTCGACAAAGCAGAAGGTTATATCGTGGTAGAAGAAGTCATGAATAGCCTCAAGCGTCCCTCTTCAGATCGGCTTAAGGAGACAGATCGGGACAGAGCAGAGGGGGACCAGAGTAGAAATGAAGGAGATAAAGGTCGTCGTGACGGCAAATCAAAGAAGTACAACGGTAGTTGGAGACAAGGTGGAGAACGCTCGTCCGCTCCCGCTCAGAGGGTAAACAGGACATATACTGCACTCAACGCCGACAGGGCTGTTATCTTGGAGCAGATCAAGAATCAACCTATTTTCGAGCCACCTCGAGATAACTTTAAGCCCGGGAAAAGGAATTCTCGTAAGTATTGTGACTATCATCAAGTTTCGGGTCACGATACGAACGACTGTGCTAGTCTGAAAGATTTTATTGAGAGAAAGGTGCAGGACGGGGCGTTAGTTCATTATGTGGCTGCCAGGACGAATCAACAGCAAAATAAAGTACTTGTCCAGGCAGCCCAACCAGTTCAACAAGTGTTCCCCGCCCCTGGACCGCCAGCAAGGCAAGTGATAGATGTCATCACTGGTGGTACTTCGGGCAAGCTTGTTGGAAAGAAGCGCCGAAGTTATCTGGATTCGGTCATGTCAGTGGCGGGTACTGTAAGACCCCAACTTATTAATGAATAAAATCAAATTTTCTCTAAATATTATTGTGAATAATAAGGGGTTAATTTGATATAATACTTTGGTTATGGGTGAAATGTGCAAATTTTGCAAAATAAGCAAGTGGTTATAAAATATTTATTTTTGGTCGGTGAATATTCGGTTGGTCGTGGAATATTCTTGCTGTCGGGGAATATTCGTACGACGACGCAGCCTTGTGTGGGCCCCATAACGGAAAGCGATTGGATGAAGAAAACGACAAGTATAAGTTGTTTATAAATAACGGCGTAGTTGTTACCGTTAATACTGTTGGAGTACCCGGTGGTTAAAATACAGTAGCACACGGTATTGCACCAATTATTGATTCTTACGTAAGAAGGCACTACTCAATAATTGTTACAGTAGTTATTATTTAATATTTTATTTTATTGATTCAATAATTGCTGCGTTGATATTTTATATTATTGTCGTTTCAATAATTGTTGCTGCACAGTATTTTCATTTATCAGATCAATAATTCATATTATTTGAATAATATTATTAGATAACATTATTGGCAATGTCTAGAAAGTTCTGTCTAAGGAGAGGTTTGGTCATCTAATTGCGCGCCAGTAAGGAGAAATCCTTATTGGAAAGCCCCCTCTTTCCTGGGAACGGCCTGGTTGTCATAAATGTGATTCTGTAATATTATTTGTGAATAATTAATTATTGATTCATATGATAAGGAAATATTTATTTTATGTGGATATAAATGAGGGATATATTTTTGTGGTTAAAAATGAAGGAGTTAATGTTGAGGTTTTTGTCAGTATTTTTGTCGGAATGGAGGTATTAAAAATCAGGGTTTTTGAGATAGTTTGCGGGGGTTATAATTTTTAATCCGACCGTTGGATCGTGGTAATTTTTGGATATGTTATACATATATAAGTTGAGTATATGTCCACAAATTTTGAACCGTTAAAAATGAACGTATGATTTATTACGAATTTTACAAGATGACTGGTTCAGAAATTGTTGAATTTTCGGAGTTTATCATTTTGGTGGAAAATTCTAGAATTGGTGGGCCCCACTTGTGGTTGGTGAAGAAATGTGCTGAATTATATTTCAAATGTGGTGGGTGGGAATAGTAGCAGGTAAAGCCATCAGGTTGCAGGTCAAACCTACCAAAATTTTCCTATAAATAGAGGGCTAAGTTAGAATTGAAAATCACACCAGAAACAAGTTTTCTCTCTTTCTCTCTCTAGATTATTGAGTGTATTTTGTGAGTATTTAGATACTTTGAGAGTTTCTATTCATCAGAGCAAGTTTCTTTCAGCCTTATACCGGTATTCCGACCAGAAGTACTGATATTTTGAGGTAAGGGATATTATTTTCTTCTTAATGATATTATTTTCTTCAATATCATTATGCTGAAATATTGATATGAGTTTTTATCAAATTTGGAACTTTTTGTGTCGGGAGTTACTATTCACGTATACGGCACTATTCACGTATACGGCACTATTCACGAATACGGCACTATTCACCGAAAAATAAAATTTTCCCTTTTTGTCCAAGATGTCTATTATGGTTACTATCTTTGATTGTATCCATGTTTTGATCTTTATTTTTGAATTCTGCTTCACAATTGATTATTATGAAGTATTATTGATCTTGGATAAACTGTTATACAAATCCCTACTATTTGTCCTTCTGTCTCATTGGATTCGTTCTCTTTAAGATATTTTTCATCATCCTCAGTCCTAAATGATGATATTACTGAATATCTTTGGCCTGTAGTGCAAAGATGTATAATTACTTGATGAATATCTTTGGCCTGTAGTGCAAAGATGAACAGGTGTTGAGATGAACATGACCGACTGATGATACAAATGAATATCTTTGGCCTGTAGTGCAAAGATGAATATTTGGTTAAAGATGATTATTAATTGATGTTACAGGGATAAAATATTGATGATGGACTTTTAAATCTTAGAAGATAGTAGAATTCTTTCTCTACTTGACTCTTCTAATGGTTTGCTGTTTCCGCTGCAGTTGTTGATCTAAAACTTGTTGTCGATTATATTTTATCAGATTTTTCCCTGTTGAAGACTAACGATAATTTGTTGTATATTATCTTAGTCATAATATTCTTTACTGGGCTAGTTGAGCTCACCCTTTTCCTTTTTGTTCCATTTTTCTTCTCAGGAGGTGAGAACATAGCAGGATCTAGTCGGGGTATGGAGTGATGGTTCTAGAAAGATGTATTAGCAGTCCTCACTATTTCTGTAAAATAGTGTTTGAATAATTGTAATGAGGATTTATTTGAGTGTGGATATTGTCTAGATGACAATATTTGTATTTAAACTCACAGTATATGTGTTGTCGTATTTTGCACGACAATTGTAATAATAAAGTTGTAGTTATTTTCTGTACCATGTATTTGGCGACTCAGAATGGGTGTTGATGGATTGGACCTATTTTGGGGGCGTCACAGTTGGTATCAGAGCTAAGGGATATGATCCCTGGCTGAGATGTGAGACAAGAACTAGGAGGGGAGAGACGGGGAATTCCTTCGCTAGTATGACTTGACTAAGTTTATTTGGTCGGTCAGAGTATAGGGATAATATATGACATGACTATTAACCCTTGTTTATTGGCAGTATTTAAGAATGGCAGCTGAGAACGTTAATAATGGAGTAAATCAGACCGTGGAGACACCTTTGATCACTACCCAAGGGAACGTGCAACAGGAAGGCAATATTCCTCCTGTAAACAACGTTACCGAGCAAACGATGAATGATGGAATGTTTAGGAGCTTTTTGCAGTTCATGCAAAATCAGACGAGGGAGACTCGTGTGCAGAATACGGGTGGAAATGATAACAACGCGCGGTTTGTCACAGCTAAGCAGTTCAAAGAATTGGGACCACCAGAATTTAAGGGAAAGCCGGATCCGATCATGGCAGAAATGTGGGTCAAGCAAATTACCAAGATATTTGATGTCTTGGGATGCACGGAGGAACAGAAGGTTCCATTCGCCACATTTATGTTCCGCGGTGAGGCAGACTACTGGTGGGAGTCTGTGAAGCGTACCCAGCCTGACGCACTCAACATGTCCTGGGAAACATTTCAAAAACTGTTCAATGACAAGTACTTTCCTGAAAGTATTCGTCATATGAAGGAGGTTGAGTTTATTAGACTGGAACAAAACAACATGACGGTGTCCCAGTACGAGGCGAAGTTTGCAGAGTTATCCAGGTTTGCACCTCATTTGGTCGAAAATGAGGAACGAATGACAAGGATGTTTCTGAGAGGTCTAAAACCCGAGATTCGGCAATATCTTATCTCTCATAAATTTTCTTTATATTCAGATGTTGTAAACAGGGCTCAATTATTAGAGCGAGATAATGAGTATGTGCAACCGAGGGACCACAACCAGGGTCATACCGGTGGCGGCAGTCATCGAAGCAATGAAAACCAGCAGGGAGGAAAACATTCGGACAAAAGCGGTAACCACTCTGGTGGTAATCGTGGTCGTGATAATAGAAGGAGCGAGTCGGGAGGAGATTTCAAGAAGAGAAGGTACAACAATGATAACGTGAAGACGTCAGCACAAACATCAACTGTTTCTAGGGGAGGAGAACGACCACCGGTCGTATGTTACAAATGTGGGAAAGAGGGACATATCAGCCCAAACTGCCCACAACAATCCAAGGTATGTTATAACTGTGGAAAGGAAGGTCATATAGCTCGAGAGTGTTCTGTAGCAAAACCAAGTTCAGCGGGGATGGTGACTCCAAAAGTTATCCCGGATAAGTCGAAATCAGCGGTTCCTGGAAGGGCGTTTGTCGTTACTGGCCAAAACGCGAGAAACCCGAACGAGGTGATCACGGGTAAGCTAATCTTGAATTCTTGCGAAGTTTATACTTTACTAGATACCGGTTCTACCCATTCTTTTATCTCTCCTGCTTGTGCTCAACGTTTAAACTTGACTCCGGAGAAATTGGACTTTAACTTATCTGTTGAAACTCCGTTGGGTGAAACCTTCGTTACATCTACAGTTTATAAATCTTGCATGATCCAAGTTGGCACTATCACATTACCTGTTGATCTTATCTCTTTAAAGATACTTGCTTTTGATGTGATTTTAGGAATTGATTGGTTAACCACTCATCATGCTAAAATTGATTGTTTTCGTAAGGTTGTTAGTTTTCATATTCCTAACCAACCTGTCATACGAATTCAAACTACTAAACCACTAAAATCAGTCACTGTCATATCAAGCCACAAAGCTATTCGTTTATTGAAAAACGGATGTCAAGCTTTCTTAGCCCATGTTATGGATTTGAACAAAGACAAGTCAGATTTGAATAATATTTCTATTGTTAGAGAATTTTCCGATGTATTTCCTGAAGAACTTCCCGGTCTACCCCCGGAACGAGAAATTGAATTCTTTATTGACCTTGAACCCGGTACAAAGCCCATTTCTAAAACCCCATATCGAATGGCTCCTATTGAACTTCAGGAGTTAAAAGTCCAACTACAGGAGTTGTTGGACATCGGTTTTATTCGTCCTAGTACGTCTCCTTGGGGTGCTCCTGTTTTATTCGTAAAGAAGAAAGACGGGAGTATGCGACTTTGTATTGACTATCGAGAATTGAACCATGTCACCATCAAGAATAGGTATCCGCTACCTCGCATTGATGACCTGTTTGACCAGTTGCAAGGAGCACAATTCTTTTCAAAGATCGATCTTCGTTCTGGATATCATCAGCTGAAGATTAAAACTGAGGATATTCCAAAGACTGCCTTCAGAACTCGGTACGGGCATTATGAATTCTTAGTAATGTCTTTTGGATTGACTAATGCTCCTGCTGCCTTCATGGATATGATGAACCGTGTATTCAAAGAATATTTGGATCAGTTCGTTGTTGTCTTTATTGATGACATCCTCATCTATTCCAAAAGCCGTGAAGATCATGAGCGCCATTTGAAGCTGGTACTGCAAAGGCTTCGTGAAAACAAGCTATATGCCAAACTGAAGAAATGCGAGTTCTGGCTTGAGGAAGTAGCATTCCTTGGGCACGTGGTGTCAAAACATGGAGTATCTGTCGACCCGGCGAAGATTGAAGCCATACAAAGTTGGGAGCAACCGAAGTCGGTAACCGAAGTCGGTAACCGAAGTACGTAGCTTTCTGGCTTAGCTGGTTATTATCGGAGATTTGTGGAAGGATTTTCTCGAATCGCTACTCCGTTAACTCAGCTGACTCGGAAAGATACAAAATTCGTATGGAGTGAGGAATGCGAGAAGAGTTTTCAAGAACTCAAGAGGAGACTCATTTCGGCACCTGTTCTGACAATACCATCTGGTTCGGATGGATTTGTTATCTACAGCGATGCTTCAGGCAAAGGGTTAGGATGTGTTCTCATGCAACATGGGAAAGTCATAGCCTATGCCTCACGACAACTCAAAGAATATGAGAGGAATTATCCTACTCATGATTTGGAGTTGGCAGCAGTCGTTTTTGCGTTGAAGATCTGGAGACACTACCTTTATGGGGAGAAAGTGGAGATCTATACAGATCATAAAAGCCTCAAATATTTCTTCACCCAAAAGGAACTCAACATGCGGCAGCGACGTTGGCTCGAGCTGTTGAAAGATTACGATCATACCATCCAATATCATCCTGGAAAAGCAAACGTAGTAGCTGACGCATTGAGTAGAAGATCATATGCGGGTACGAGTGCAATGTTTTTAACACAAAGGCCCATTTTGTATGACTTGCAAAGGATGGAGATAGAGATGAAGGCTCCAAGTACCCACATGATGATATCAAATATACGAGTAGAACCGACTTTAATCGATAAAGTTAAAGCTGCTCAAGCTACGGATATAGAGCTGATGCGTATGAAGAAGAAAGTGCAAGAAGGTGCTATTCCAGAAGCAAGAATCGATGAAGAAGGAATACTTCGAGTCAACTCCAGACTTTGTGTTCCTAACGATTTTGACTTGAAGCATAGAATAATGATGGAGGCACACAACACACCGTTTGCAATCCATCCTGGGAGTACCAAAATGTATCACGATCTTCGACATACATTTTGGTGGAGCAATATGAAAAGAGAGATCGCGGAGTTTATCTCGAGGTGTTTAACTTGTCAACGTGTAAAGGCGGAGCATCAAGTGCCAAAGGGTCCATTGCAACCACTTGAGATCCCGAAATGGAAGTGGGAACACATTACTATGGATTTTGTTACAGGTCTTCCCAAGGTTTCTCAAGGCATAGATGCGATTTGGGTTATTGTTGATAGATTAACCAAGTCCGCTCATTTCTTGCCGATACGTGAGACTTATTCCCTTGAACGTCTTGCTAGTATGTACGTGAACGAGATTGTGAGATTGCATGGCATGCCAGTATCCATAGTTTCGGATCGTGACCCAAGATTCACTTCACGATTTTGGGTTAGCTTGCAGAAAGCTATGGGCACGGATTTACGATTCAGTTCAGCATACCATCCTCAAACGGACGGACAATCAGAGAGGACTATTCAAACTCTTGAAGATCTATTAAGACTTTGTGTCTTAGATCTCAAAGGGAGTTGGGATAAGTACCTACCATTGGTGGAATTCTCCTACAACAACAGTTATCAGGCGAGCATAGGTATGGCTCCATTTGAGGCGTTGTATGGAAGAAAATGTCGTTCTCCAGTATGCTGGGACGAGGTGGGTGAAGCAACATTGTTGGGACCAGAATTGGTACGCATTACTACAGAGAAGATCCAAACGATTCGACAACGTATACAAACGGCACAGGATCGACAAAAGAGTTATGCGGATCTTCATCGGAAGGACGTGGAATTTAATATTGGGGATCATGTATTGTTACGTGTTGCACCATGGAAGGGAGTTACAAGATTTGGGAAGAGAGGAAAGCTCAATCCAAGATTTGTTGGTCCATTTGAGATTCTTGAGCGAATAGGAAATGTGGCATATAGACTCGCATTACCTCCAAGCATGTCTCGTGTTCATAATGTTTTTCACATATCTATGCTTCGTAAATATGTTAAAGACCCGAACCACATTATTGAGTTAGAACCAGACGAGATAGCTGAAGATTTAACGTACGAGGAGGTACCTGTTAAGATCTTGGATAGGAAAGAGCATGTCCTACGCACGAAGGTTATACCACAAGTTAAGGTTTTGTGGAGAAACCATGCTATTGAAGAAATGACCTGGGAGTTGGAATCAGAAATGAAAGCGAGGTATCCTCACCTTTTTGAAACATCAGGTACGTACGTCAATTTCGAGGACGAAATTTCATAAGGAGGGGAGGTTGTAAGACCCCAACTTATTAATGAATAAAATCAAATTTTCTCTAAATATTATTGTGAATAATAAGGGGTTAATTTGATATAATACTTTGGTTATGGGTGAAATGTGCAAATTTTGCAAAATAAGCAAGTGGTTATAAAATATTTATTTTTGGTCGGTGAATATTCGGTTGGTCGTGGAATATTCTTGCTGTCGGGGAATATTCGTACGACGACGCAGCCTTGTGTGGGCCCCATAACGGAAAGCGATTGGATGAAGAAAACGACAAGTATAAGTTGTTTATAAATAACGGCGTAGTTGTTACCGTTAATACTGTTGGAATACCCGGTGGTTAAAATACAGTAGCACACGGTATTGCACCAATTATTGATTCTTACGTAAGAAGGCACTACTCAATAATTGTTACAGTAGTTATTATTCAATATTTTATTTTATTGATTCAATAATTGCTGCGTTGATATTTTATATTATTGTTGTTTCAATAATTGTTGCTGCACAGTATTTTCATTTATCAGATCAATAATTCATATTATTTGAATAATATTATTAGATAACATTATTGGCAATGTCTAGAAAGTTCTGTCTAAGGAGAGGTTTGGTCATCTAATTGCGCGCCAGTAAGGAGAAATCCTTATTGGAAAGCCCCCTCTTTCCTGGGAACGGCCTGGTTGTCATAAATGTGATTCTGTAATATTATTTGTGAATAATTAATTATTGATTCATATGATAAGGAAATATTTATTTTATGTGGATATAAATGAGGGATATATTTTTGTGGTTAAAAATGAAGGAGTTAATGTTGAGGTTTTTGTCAGTATTTTTGTCGGAATGGAGGTATTAAAAATCAGGGTTTTTGAGATAGTTTGCGGGGGTTATAATTTTTAATCCGACCGTTGGATCGTGGTAATTTTTGGATATGTTATACATATATAAGTTGAGTATATGTCCACAAATTTTGAACCGTTAAAAATGAACGTATGATTTATTACGAATTTTACAAGATGACTGGTTCAGAAATTGTTGAATTTTCGGAGTTTATCATTTTGGTGGAAAATTCTAGAATTGGTGGGCCCCACTTGTGGTTGGTGAAGAAATGTGCTGAATTATATTTCAAATGTGGTGGGTGGGAATAGTAGCAGGTAAAGCCATCAGGTTGCAGGTCAAACCTACCAAAATTTTCCTATAAATAGAGGGCTAAGTTAGAATTGAAAATCACACCAGAAACAAGTTTTCTCTCTTTCTCTCTCTAGATTATTGAGTGTATTTTGTGAGTATTTAGATACTTTGAGAGTTTCTATTCATCAGAGCAAGTTTCTTTCAGCCTTATACCGGTATTCCGACCAGAAGTACTGATATTTTGAGGTAAGGGATATTATTTTCTTCTTAATGATATTATTTTCTTCAATATCATTATGCTGAAATATTGATATGAGTTTTTATCAAATTTGGAACTTTTTGTGTCGGGGGTTACTATTCACGTATACGGCACTATTCACGTATACGGCACTATTCACGAATACGGCACTATTCACCGAAAAATAAAATTTTCCCTTTTTGTCCAAGATGTCTATTATGGTTACTATCTTTGATTGTATCCATGTTTTGATCTTTATTTTTGAATTCTGCTTCACAATTGATTATTATGAAGTATTATTGATCTTGGATAAACTGTTATACGAATCCCTACTATTTGTCCTTCTGTCTCATTGGATTCGTTCTCTTTAAGATATTTTTCATCATCCTCAGTCCTAAATGATGATATTACTGAATATCTTTGGCCTGTAGTGCAAAGATGTATAATTACTTGATGAATATCTTTGGCCTGTAGTGCAAAGATGAACAGGTGTTGAGATGAACATGACCGACTGATGATACAAATGAATATCTTTGGCCTGTAGTGCAAAGATGAATATTTGGTTAAAGATGATTATTAATTGATGTTACAGGGATAAAATATTGATGATGGACTTTTAAATCTTAGAAGATAGTAGAATTCTTTCTCTACTTGACTCTTCTAATGGTTTGCTGTTTCCGCTGCAGTTGTTGATCTAAAACTTGTTGTCGATTATATTTTATCAGATTTTTCCCTGTTGAAGACTAACGATAATTTGTTGTATATTATCTTAGTCATAATATTCTTTACTGGGCTAGTTAAGCTCACCCTTTTCCTTTTTGTTCCATTTTTCTTCTCAGGAGGTGAGAACATAGCAGGATCTAGTCGGGGTATGGAGTGATGGTTCTAGAAAGATGTATTAGCAGTCCTCACTATTTCTGTAAAATAGTGTTTGAATAATTGTAATGAGGATTTATTTGAGTGTGGAATATTGTCTAGAAGACAATATTTATATTTAAACTCACAGTATATGTGTTGTCGTATTTTGCACGACAATTGTAATAATAAAGTTGTAGTTATTTTCTGTACCATGTATTTGGCGACTCAGAATGGGTTGGATGGATTGGACCTATTTTGGGGGCGTCACAGGTACCCTCCTGAAGACTGACAGACCCTTCCCAGGTACGATAATTTCCTTTACAGATGAGGATTACCCTTCGGAAACCATCGAACCGCATGAGAGATCATTGGTCGTAACAGCACAAGTGCGTTCGGTGGACATGAAGCGCATGATGATCGACAACGGGTCTTCTGTGGATATCTTATATGCTCATGCTTATCAGAGGATGCATCTTGATGGGCAGAAGATGGAGATCGGACAGGAGGCCCCTTTATATGGTTTCAGCAACGATCCGGTCAAAGTAGTTGGAACCATTGAGCTGCCGATTATCTTCGGAACGGCCCCCCAACAGGTAGAAATTATTTGCAAATTTTACGTTGTGAATGTAGATTCCGCTTATAATGCTATTTTGGGGAGACCCACTTTAACTGTTTTACAAGCTGTAACCTCAATCCCTCATTTCAAAATCAAATTTTCTATGGCTCATGGGGTTGGGAAAGTGAAAGGGGATTTAGATCTGGCCAGAAGATGTTATAGAAATGCCGTTATCACTTCGGGAGTAGGGGTGTCGAAGCAAAAACAGACCATGGCAATAGAGATCGAACCCTTCACAGAAAGCAGCTCAGAACCGTTGGTCATGCCAGCCGAAGAAACAGAAGAAGTAGAGCTCATCCCGGGCAAAGCGGACAAGACGGTGAAAATAGGCTCGGGCCTGCCGGAACCTCTCAGGACGAACCTCATTGAACTCCTGCAGTGTTATATTGATATCTTTGCCTGGGAGCCTCAAGATATGCCGGGAGTGAGTAGGGATATTGCGGAGCATCGGTTAGAAGTGGATCCGTCGAAGAAGCCAGTTCGGAAAAAGAGGAGGATCTTCGCGCCTGAGCGCTAGAGAATCATCGATGAAGAAATTGTGAAGCTGCTAGCTACTGACTTCATCTTCGAGATCGACTATCCACAGTGGATGGCGAATGTGGTGCTGGTCCAGAAGCAGAACGAGAAATGGCGAGTCTGCATCGACTATACAGACCTGAATAAAGCTTGTCCGAAGGATTTCTATCCATTACCCCACATTGACCAGCTCATCGATGCAACTTCGGGGTATGCCTTGTTAAGCTTCATGGATGCATTCTCTGGCTATCATCAAATCTCCATGTGTAAAGAGGATATACCGAAGACGGCGTTCATTACGCATCGTTCGGTATATGCCTACAAGAAAATGACCTTCGGTCTCATCAACGCCGGGGCCACTTACCAGAGGATGATGAACTATGTCTTTAGGCGTCAGTTGGGCAAGAATATGGAAGTATATGTGGATGACATGATTGTTAAGAGCATGTTGGTGTACAAACATCTGGATGACCTGGAGGAATGCTTTCAGACAGTCCGTCATCACAAACTGAGACTGAACCCTGCCAAGTGCACCTTCGGATTAGGGGCTGATAAATTTCTGGGTTATCTGGTTAGTCAGAGGGGAATTGAAGCCAATCCAGAAAAGATTCAAGCGATCCTGAACATGAAGACTCCTCAGTCATTTAAAGATATTCAACGTCTGACTGGAAGGATTACAGCTTTGAGGAGGTTTATGTCCAAGTCGGCAGAAAGGTGTTTGCCGTTTTTTGACACGTTGAAAGGGCCGAAGAATGCCAAGACGTTCCAATGGACTTCGGAATGCGAAGACGCCTTTCAAGGCATCAAGTCCTACTTATCTTCGGCACCTTTGTTGGTGAAGCCCGCTCCTGCTGAGCCTTTGTATTTGTACTTAGTAGTTAGTTCGTTGGCAGTAGGAGCAGTTTTGGTGCGAGAAGTTGGGGGTAAGCAGCACCCAGTTTATTATATAAGTCATGTTCTTCGGGATGCTGAAACAAGGTACCCAAACATTGAGAAGTTTGCTTTTGCTTTAATAACTTCTAGTCGAAAGCTTAGGCAGTACTTCCAGGGTAGGTTAGTAATAGTCTACACAGATCAGCCTTTGAAGAAAATTATGGGCAAACCTGAGGTATCAGAGAGATTAGCTGCATGGACGATAGAGTTGTCTCAGTTCTTCGTTAAATATCATCCCCGAACTGCCATCAAGGGGCAGGCCTTGGCTGATTTTGTGGTCGAGTGTTCGTTTTCTGAAGCTGATGAAGCTGTAGCAGAAGCTGGAGGATCTAACAGTATAGTTACGGTTCTTCAGCAGGAGCAGAGTTCGTGGACACTGTACGCAGATGGGTCTTCTACCGCGGACGTCAGCGGAGCAGGGATTATTTTGACCAGCCCGGAGGGATTCAAGGTGCAGCAGGCCATCAGATTTCAGTTTAAAGCGACGAACAATAAAGCAGAGTACGAGGCAGTGTTGGCGGGATTGCGACTAGCTAAGAGTCTCGAGGTGCAAAGAATAATTATCTTCAGCGACTCTCAGTTAGTCGTTAAATAAGTCTCCGGGGAATACGAAGCTCGAGGTCACAGAATGATCAAGTATTTGGCGGAATTGAAAGAACGGCTTCAGTATTTCCAGTTCTACGAATTTCAGGGGGTCGAACGTAACGACAATTTCATTGCCGATGCACTCTCCAAATTAGCCACTACGGATGTTAACGTTTTTGATGGGTCAGTTTACTTGGAAATTTTTCAACATCCTAGTGTTCATCATGAATCGGTAATGTGCGTTGACCGAACCAACTACTGGTTGACTCCGTATCTGGAGTATCTAGCGGATGGCATCTTACCTTCGGATCAGATGCTGGCCAAGAAAATCAAGTACAAGAGTGCTAATTTCGTTCTGATAGATGGGGATCTGTTTCGAAGGGCCTTCTCGTCTCCACTGTTAAAGTGTTTGACTCCGTCCGAAGCTGAATATGCTCTTCGAGAAGTTCACGAAGGCATCTGCGGCGACCATATGGCTGCTAAGTCATTAGCCTACAAAGTACTTCGTCAGGGATACTACTGGCCTACCATCTTCCAGGAAGCAACTGAATACGTCAAGAAGTGCGAGAAGTGTCAGCTCAACAGTCCGATCCCACATCAGCCACCAGAAGAGTTATACTCGATCTTATCTCCTATACCCTTCGCTGTCTGGGGGGTTGATATACTAGGTCCGCTACCGAAAGCAAAAGGTCAGGTTAGCTTTGTTATAGTTGCCATCGACTACATGACCAAGTGGGTAGAAGCAAAACCCCTTAGGTTAATAACAGAACAGGAATGCTTAAAGTTCATCAAGGAGTCGGTAGTATTTCGGTTCGGAATTCCCAAAGTGGTGATTTCAGACAATGGACGTCAGTTCGTGGGATCAAAATTCGAAATATTTTTGAAAGAACTGGGGGTCCAGCACAGAAAGACTTCGGTAGCTCATCCTCAGTCTAATGGACAAGTCGAAGTGACCAACAGAATGCTGCTGAATGGAATCAAGCGCAGATTGGACGAAGCTAAAGGAAGATGGCCAGAAGAGCTGCTCAGCGTGTTATGGGCCTATCGAACCACCCCAAGGACCACAACGGGGGATTCACCTTTCAGACTGGCCTATGGTACTGATGCCTTAGTCCCAGTTGAAATTGGATCTCCAAGTTTTCGAGTTAGTCAGTTCAGAGAAATATACAATAACGAAGGGCTGAAAGCCAATCTTGATTTACTTGAAGAAGTCATAGAAACAGCCTTGGTCAAACTAGCAGCCTATCAGCGAAGAGTAGCTAAGCATTATAACAAAGGGGTGAAGCTTCGCAGGTTCGAAGTAGGGGATTTCGTTCTCAGAGAAGTCGAAGCAGCTACACCCCAGAATTTGGGAAAGCTGATGCCGAACTGGGAAGGGCCATATGAAGTCATAGAAGTACCGAAGCCGGGGACTTATCAGTTGAGGGCCTTGGACGGATCAGAGATCAAGAATACTTGGCATGCAGGCAGGCTTCGAAAGTATTTTTAGTAGCTACAATGTCAGCACACCGGAAGTCTGTAAATATTTTTAAGTCATCATCAATAAAAATTCTCTTTTTCTCGAACAAGTCTTGTCTTCTTTGCTGCTATTGTCATTGGTGTAAGGAGGTTCGGGTGGACTCGATGACCATTCGATGGTAGCCTCATCGGCAGGTGGTCCCTAAGACGTCGTCAGGCCCTGCGTGGTAGGCGAACGTCATTGGTGTAAGGAGGTTCGGGTGGACTCGCTGACCATTCGATGGTAGCCTCATCGGCAGGTGGTCCCTATGAGTTCGTCAGGCCCTGCGTGGTAGGCGAACGTCATTGGTGTAAGGAGGTTCGGGTGGACTCGCTGACCATTCGATGGTAGCCTCATCGGCAGGTGGTCCTTATGAGCTTGTCAGGCCCTGCGTGGTAGGCAAGTGTCCTCCTTAAGATGTTGTCAGGCCCTGCGTGGTAGGCAATTATCGATCCTTAGACCTTGTCAGGCCCTGCGTGGTAGGCAAGTGTCATCCTTAAGACGTTGTCAGGTCCTGTATGGTGGGCAATTGTCGATCCTTAGACCTTGTCAGGCCCTACGTGGTAGGCAAGTGTCATCCTTAAGACGTTGTCAGGCCCTGCGTGGTAGGCAATTGTCGATCCTTAGACCTTGTCAGGCCCTTCGTGGTAGGCAAGTGTCATTATTCAGACTTCGTCAGGCCCTTCACGGCATCTACCTCACACTTTGGTAACGAATAAGTATTCCTTTACTTTATTACCTAAATTTTTCTAAGTGTTGAGTTCGGAAGGCCACATTCTTTAACTTCGTCTTATCTATTATACGACTTGCTTAGTTGTTAGTTAACAGTTTAAGTTAAGCCCACGAAGAATCTTGTACATTTTTTAAGATTGAATCGATATTAAAGTGTTGATAAACAGTAAATACACCGAAGTCATAAGGAATAATGTTGATATTTTATTTACATAATATTGTTTACAAAATAATAGAAGCTTTACAAGAACCCTACAGCTAAGGGAAAAGAGAATCATCTTCAGGGATCAGCTTCGTCTTCCGAAGAGTCCAGAATGGTCGGGTCAACCTTGGCAGCGACAAGTCTTCCCTTGTCTTTGCTTCGGCATTCGTCGTATCCATCCAAGAATATTTGGACGATCTCCTCGTTCAACTCAGCTAATTTCCGGTATTCTTGTTGAACTTCTCTCCGAAGATCTCCGGTCAGAGGAGGACCCAAATCTCTCAAAGCACGATGTTCACGAAGCTCCTCTTCGAGCTTTGCCCGTTCCTTCAGATGCCTCAAATCCCTAGCTTCAAGATCATGTACCTGTACCGACAGGCTCTTATTGGTCTTCACCATCGTTTTTTTCTTCCCAACAAGGACCTCGTTTTGACGAACCAGGTCTATGTTCGTAGTAACGGTTATTTGGTGGGTGGCCTTGGTTGTCTCCAGTTTTTCTTTTAAGTTATTTACATCCTTCTAGAGGCATTCATTATTGAAGAGAGTGGTACCATAGGCCCTTCTCTCTCTCTCCAGAGCAGACACCAGAGTAGCCTTCTCTCGCCTGGCAGCATCTTCTTCGGCTTCGGATCATCTATATCGGGGAAGAAGTCTCCCGAAGACAGCATTTGCCTACAGACATTTAAAGTGAATTAGTAGAAGAAACAGATGATTCCTAAATATTTCAATTGAATAAACTAACCTTAGCCTGATAACTCATGCCTTCTTCGATCAAATCCCTAATCGAGCTGTTTCCGAACCGATGATCATCGGTCTCCCGAACAAAGGAGTCGAACAGCTGGAAGGGAAAGTTCTCGTTAAACTCCGGCCATACAGTGGGAGAAGATGCAGCTTCTCGCCTGAAGGCGGATGGGGAAGATCTTGGCGGAGAAGGCATTGATGGTTCGGGGGGCGGTGGTGGTTGATCTTCGGAAGGTTGTTTCCTTTTACGAGATAGAAGAGGAGACTCGGGTGGGTTTTCGAGCTCGTCTTCGGAAACATGGATCTCCACGGGAATGACGATAGGAGGATCAACTGCAGCTGGAGGATGAACCCGAAGCTCATCGACAGACAGAGGAGTCACTTTAGTCTTCCTCTTTTTAATACGAAGAGCTTGTATTCGCTCGTTAGCAGGCATGTCAATCAAACTCGCTGCAGAAGCTGATTGAGATCCTTGAGGATTTGACCGGACTTTCCGAACAGCCCTCTTCTTTTGTCGAGGTCGGCTAGGTTCCTCTGCAGTTTCTGATCCCTGGAAGACTTCAGCGCCATGGGCTTCCGAAGCCGGAAGTTCTTCCTGTGAGATGTCGGTGGGGGATGATGATGATTTACCCGAAAGGAATTTATCCAATTCCCTTCGGTCGATCGATATTGGTTTTATCAAAGACAGTTTATGGTCATATAACCATGCTTGCTTACTCAGGAGCCCGAAGCTCCACTCCTTCAGAGGAATCTTCTCGAGAATGCTCGCCATTTCTTTCACGCGCTCCTCTGGAATGTCCCCAAAGTCTGCAGAAATCCGCTCGGAAGTGGTCCATTCCGGGATAGACGGGATTTCAGGCCCCTTCACGAAGAACCATTCTCTGTGTCACCCCTTGTTGCTCGAATGAGTATCCATCAAAGGTCGCTTCTCAAACTTGGCGTTGGGCTTGGGGGACTGTTTGCTCAGCACTTTGAAGCCTCGTTCCCGAGACTTCCCCGCAGAGAAGAGAGTGAAAAAAGAATCAACTGTTGGGGGTATCCCCAACTCATAATAGAACGCTATGAAGGCCAGGATATGGATGTACGAATTCGGCACCAGTTGGGCGAATCCCACTCCGACAAATCCCAGGAGGGTAACGAGAAAAGAGTGAAGAGGGAATCTAACTCCTTTCTCTAGAACAGTTACCGGTACGGCAGTCCACCCATCCGGTCGTTGGTACATCCGCTCGTGCGGTTCCGGAGCTCTCACCAGATGGGTGTCCGGAATCTGATACCGACTTCTGATGGCACGCAGCTCGATCTCGGTAATGATAGAGGGGATATTGGCGTGGGGATATTGTTCTTCACTCTCAAAAAACTCTGAGGGGTTGGGTAAGGGTTCCCGGCAGGGCTAGCCGTAATTTGGGGGTTGGGGTTTGGAACCGACTCGGTAAGGTTGTAACTGGGAGGAGTGATGGAAATCGGAACAGCAAGATTAGGGGTGGAGTTGTCAGAATCTTGGGCCGCCATCGCTACTGAGATCTTGCAGGAAAGAAAGAAATCGGAGAGAAGGAGAAAACACTGTATATCAAATTCAAATTAAGCTGGTAAAGTCGTCAGATTTGGGGAAAATTGGCTTTTATAGCGGTCTTTTCAAATTTTGCACGAGAACCGAGGGCGGCGCATTAATGGGAGGTAATGATGTGGGAGAGGAAGGGGTAACGTCCGATTTTGATTTTAATGAGTTATCCAAGGTGGGCCGGCGCTCGTTGGATCCCTTTTCACTATGGATTCACACTATTTACAGTCTTCCACTAAACATCCTGTTTAATAGAAGACTGGGGGGCAATGTTAGGCCATAATACTTTTCATACTGGGCCAGGCCGAATGGGCTTGTCCTTTGGACTATGTCACTTTTGTCTTATTGGGTCAAACAACTTGGGCCTTGCTACTTGACTATAATATTGGGCTTAGTCATTGGATCGGCCCATTGTGTAGGTTGTCACTTATCCTATCTTTGACCGGTAATCATCACAAAAGTAGTAGTTGACTGTTATGTCTGACACCTTTCTGCATGGCATTAATGAGGATGGGACTCCGATTACCGGCGGGAGATAACAGTGGTAGTAGGTGGAAAAATAAGCTACACACTTTCGGCTGAGATGACCGGGGGTTGAGAGGAGGTGTCAGGAGATAGTGGGTGGCACAGTAAACCGGGTCTTGGGAACGTATGGGGCAAGGATCGCAAAAGGAAAAGAGGTAACAAAATACAACACAACATTTTATTTCACACATATACTCAGACACTAGTCAATTTTTTCCTCCATTGTTAACCTTGTGATCGCCTGTACTGACTCTCACGCCGGAGCTAGCCCCCGACGGTCAGGCCGTCATGCTTTTGGTGTTGACTTGTTGAACTGTGCAGGATCAGAGCGTCTTACGTGATTGGGACGTGGGAGAAGATCTTAGCGTTAACACTATCTATCATCATTTCTTTTCTTTTCCGACATTTTGTTATGCTACTTTATTTTCCTTACAAAAACGTTATGTTTATGTTTATTTTGAACTATTTTTTTGTATTGTTTTTAGACTAATATTAGAGTCAAAATAATATTTTTATAAAAATATTCATATTCTATTTTTATAAAAAAATACATAAAATTTTTATTTTATTAGTAAAAAACATGTTTATAATTACAAAAATTAAAAAAATATATGTTAACAGTATGTATTTTTTTTATAAAAATAGAATATGAATATTAGTATTCATATAATTAATTTTTACCAAAATATATACTTTAAATATAAACGTTTAGTAATATTTTTGTAAAAAATATTACATACTATATTAACGTTTTTTATAATTTTTGTAAATATTATATTTAGTATTTAATTTTTACTAAATGCATACTAAACAATTAATTTTTTATGTATTTACAAAAATATACATACCGTAAAAAAATTACAAAAATAGAAGATAAATATTAAAAAAATTACAAAAATAGAATTATACTAAATACACACTGAAATTCAAATTATTGGGTATTTAATTACTAGGAATATAAATTAGTTATATCTCTACATCATAAAACATGAAATTCACGAGAAGTTGGTAATTAAAATAAGAATATTAATAGTACTAAATATAGTTAGTCTTTTCAAAAATAAAAATAAAAATAAAAATATAGTTAGTTATATTTGTGGCAAACGGGCGGGTCCGACCCAAATTGATCGGGCGAGGTGGGCGGGTCAAAAAGGCCCGATTTTTACTAGGTCAAAATTCTGCAGTCCAAAGTCCGACCCGTGGCATGCGGGCTGAGACCAATTTGTCTATTTTATGTTATTTTTTTAGATTTGGCCCAAACGGGCCGGTAACGGACTGAGCTAAAAACGGACGGGCCAAAAAGACCCAAAAATTTTTAAACTAAAAAATTATAGCCCAAAATCCGGACCGATCCGGCCCGCAGGCTTGGGCCACAATTTGTCAGGTCTAAGTCAACATTCAACCCACTTTTTATGGTATATTTCAAACGTGTATTTGGGACAAACACTACACAAAAAATAAAATGAGACCAACATTTTATTTCTAATTTTTTTTTGTCACGATATCTTCTCACATACTGCAGAGTAATCCTCCAGTATTGTATTTTATATATGTATATATAAATTAATAAAAACTTCAATTCAACGAAAATAATATTTTTTTTATTTTAAAATTAGAAATATAATTTGGCTTTTGAGGTCAAACGACCATATATTAAACTTCATATTGATGTGAATGTATTTAATTTAAGTTGATACAATTATTATAATTGTATAGTAATATATAACAAAAACTATAAATTAAAAAATTTATTTTACTCAAAACTTTTATTAGATATATCAATTTTAAAATTTAATATGTCATCGTTTTATTTGACCTCAAAAATCAAATTTTATATCTAATTTTAAAACAGAATGGGTAATAAAAAGCACCCAAATAAATACAAGACATGTAATTGATCTAAAACCTGCGTTATATTTGTGTTTAGTGACAAATCAACTTTATTTGTCGTACATAATCTCCTTTTTTATATATAGTAATAAAAGAAATTACTACTCCATAATTTATCCCAAGAAGCTCAATTATCTTTTGAATAATCTTATAATCATCTCTGAATCAAACTTCACCGATGATAATTACTTATACCAATATCTATTTAAAATTGGACATGCATTTTTAGCAAAAACATTCATTTTCTAATTAATTACTGAAAATTTTATTTAAAATATCTAATATAGACTTAAATATCAATAGAAAAAAAATTACTCCATTTATTTCAAAATTATAGATACAATTTGATTTTTAAAGTCAAATGACGATATATTAAGCTTTAAAATTGGCATGACTCATATAAGTTTAAAATGAAATAAATTTTTTGATTAATAGTTTTTGTTATATGTTAGTATACAATTATAATAATTGTATCAATTTAAATTAAATAAATTCACATCAATTTAAAGTCTAATATGCTGACTAAAATTAAATTGTATCTCTAATTTTAAAATTGATATAATATTAAAATAACTCCCTAAAAATATTGTCTGATATCTGTTTGGAAATAAAAGATTTATTTATTTTTAAATTTTTTTTTATAAAGATTTGTATAGAATACACTTTGACATAATATAAAATATTAATTTTAAAAATTTAGTGTTAATGAAATTACTTAATACTAGTATTAATGTTTATACTTACTCTGTAAACCTTGATATTAGTATTACTACTAGAAAAGAAAAACTCAAATTTCGAAATATTGAATGAATAATATTCAAGTCAAAAGTCATGGCTAACAGTACCAGTTAAGAGTCATTAATGGTAACTAGATTATAGTGAGAAAAGAGGAAAGGGAAGATAGATGGAGTAAATGGTGACAAAGATGACGAAAAACAGCAAGAAATAGAGGAGAAAGAATGAAAGAAAGAAAGAGGTAGCTGTAGAGACAAGTTGAGAAGAAGAGGAAGAGACTAAACACGGAAAGAGATGACTTAACTCTCGTGAATTTACTGCTAAAACCCAAAAAAAAGCACATACAAAATTGAAAAAACTCTCTCTCTCTCTCTCTCTCCCTCTCTCGTATAACAGCTCATTTTCATTCTTTACTTCTTCCTTTTATATCACGAGATCCCCATTGCCATACCTTTCCCCCCTTCTTTCCCTTTCAGTTTATATAGGCTTTAGATCTCTCTTCATATACTCATCTCCCACCTTTCTTCTTCCCCCCTTATAGTGCAAAATCCTTGAAATACGGATAAGAATTCGGAAGAAATCCTCAAGGATACTTATTCTATCTTCATATATAGACTACATATATATAATGTCGCATTCTGGGAAACCTTTTCATGAAATGAGTCTCGACTCTTTAACCGATCGACTGCAAGACTCATTGAGATTCGAGCAAAACAAGCCCGATTTCAAAGAACTCGATCGGGGTTCACACTCAGCAACAAAACCCAGCACCACTTCCATTTCAAGTCACACAGTTTCTCCTAAGAGATCTAATGAAACTCGTACCACTCACTCGGGTGAGCTTGAAAAGGTCCGATCCGTTGCCACCACCCGTAATTCGAAGCCGGGCCACCGGAGATCAAGTTCCACCGGTGCCCCACTAATATATTCAGGTAGTGCTCCAAGTTTTTACCATAGTAGTAATAGTAGTGGCACTAGTACTAGCAGTAGCACTAGTACTGGTGGCAGCGTTGGAGGTGGTAGCGGTAGTAATACTAGTACCGTCAGTTCAGTCTCGTCGCCAAACAGTATTTTGTATCCAACTGGAAATATTTGCCCATCTGGAAAAATTCTGAAATCTAATATGGGTTCCCGTACTTCAAATCGAACTGAAAAGTTGGGCTCTGGGACTGTTAATTATGGACACGGGAACATAATGAAGGGTGGAGGAAAATTGGAGTGTAATGGGCGTGGAAATGTGCAATATGGTGGAGAAGCAGGGTCGGTAGTCAAGTGGGCAATGATGAGTTCTGATCCGGAGGAGGTAAAAAAGGTGGGTAATGACTTGTATAGGAGAGGGAATTTTTCCGAGGCTTCAATGTTGTATGATCGGGCTATTGGGATTTCGCCAGAAAATGCTGCCTACAGGAGTAACCGGGCGGCGGCATTGACTATGTTGGGGAGGTTGGGAGATGCTGTGAGGGAATGTGAGGAGGCAGTGAGGTTGGATTCTGGATATGGGAGGGCTCATCAGCGGCTGGCCTCTCTTTATCTAAGGTCAGTTTGAGTAATTGTTAAATGCAATTCTTGGTTTTCCAGTTAGTTTGATTTTATTTTTTTGCTGTTGATGTAAGGAATTTGGTGGAGAAATGTGATTGGTGTTTGTTGGTCTATGTTGTGTTTGATAGTGGAATTAGTGCGAATTGAATGTTCTTTTTCTTTGAACTTTCTCTTCATTGATTGGTTTAGTTTGCTGTGCATATAATGCTTTAGCTTTGTTGTTTTGAATTGGCTTGTTGAGTCATATATACCATTTTGTCTTTCACTCTATTATATATCTTGCTGGTTCAATCAATTTTGAATGGATGTTGGATATCTGTGAGGCTAATTCTCTAATTGACTACCAGTGTGAATTAATATTCACGGATTTCTTTTCTTTATTTCTGGTTTTGAGTGGTTAAGTATGTGTTAGTTTTATTTTTGGATTGCATCTGTCGATAGATGGTGGTTGATAGCTGTACCTAGAGCACTCCTAGCTGTTGTTAGTTTTGTCATCATTGTTTTGAGAGTTAAAACAAACTCCTCACCCAATGTATGACAACCATGCTAAGATCTCAACTGAATTTTGCAGCTAAGTTTTGTTGTTTTGTAATTTGTGTATACCCGGTTTCTTTTTCATGATTTTTAATTATTGGGGTTTTACCATTGATTCACTTAAAAATCACATTTTGATTTAAAATTCATTAATTATAAATCTTTCGAGAACAAAATTTGGCTTTCCGAATTATGATCTGTTTTGTGCCTTTTTCAGATTCAAACTCAGAGAATCACAGGATATTGCTTTGATGGCTGCAGGATTTTAAGATGTAGATGACCTACTTAGGAACCTTTCAATTCACTACAGTTCAATAATTGTTCTAGGTTTTACTTATTGTAAGGTCAATCTCTTAGTCCATTGAATCACTACAGTGCAATAAATGTCTTGGGTTTTACTACTTAAAAGGTCCATCTCTTATTCCAACGAATTTACTAGGTTGCTTATTTTTATATTCATGGGATTTGTTTTGGTCTTGTCTCAGACGTCAAGCTGTAGAGTAGTTCCACAAATGGTTGAAATTGCTTTGACCTTGTGTCTACAGGTTAGGACAGATTGAAAATGCCCGACGTCACCTTTGTTTTCATGGGCAACATCCCGACAGAGCTGAACTGCAGAAATTGAATTCATTGGAGAAGCATATTAGTCGATGCACGGATGCTAGAAAGATAGGTGACTGGAAAGGAGTACTACGGGAATGTGATGCAGCCATGGTAGCTGGAGCTGTGTCTTCCCCCCAGGTAAAGATAAGCATGATACATTCTTTTATTATTTCCAATTTTTATGAAAAAAAAATTGGATTTCTGAACAGTTGATGTTACAGATAGTTGCTTGTAAAGCGGAGGCCTTTTTGAAGCTCCAGCAACATGCGGATGCTGACTCTAGTTTATCTGACATTCCTAAATTAGAACCTTGTCCCGCTTCCTGCTCCCAAACAAAGTTTTTCGGAATACTCTCTGAAGCTTATGTGCTGTATGTCCGGGCAAAAGTGGACATGGCATTTGGAAGGTTAGCTTTTTAACACACCAGATAAGGAAAATGCTTGTGGCTCTGGTGTGACTGAGACTGGTAAAATTCTTTCAGGTTTGAGAACGCAGCTGCAGCAGCAGAGAAGGCTTGGCTTATTGATTTTAACAACATAGAAGTTGCAATGTTGCTGAATAATGTGAAGCTGGTATCTCGAGCCCGTTCCCAGGGTAAAGATCTATTCAGTGCAGGAAAATTCACCGAGGCATGCTCTGCTTATGGTGAAGGTCTTAAATATGATTTGTGCAACTCTATACTCTATTGCAATAGGGCAGTTTGTTGGTCTAAACTTGGTTTGTGGGAGCAGTCTGTGGAGGACTGCAATCATGCCCTCAAGATCCAGCCAAATTACACAAAAGCTCTTCTCAGGAGGGCTGTATCAAATGCGAAGGTGAATCGGCTCATATATTTATTTTCAGCTATCTTAATTTATTGGCAATTTTTATTGTGGATGGTATTTTACTTTCTTTCCTCTTTTTCCCCTTGTGGGTGTTATAGCTTGAAAGATGGGAAGATGCTGTTAGAGACTATGAAGTCTTAAGGAGGGAACTCCCAAGGGATAGTGAGGTTGCTGAATCTCTTTCCCGGGCGCAAGATGCACTTAAAAAATCGAGTCGGGATGATATTTATAATATGAAGCCGGTTGTTGCAGGGCCATTTTTTGGTTCTGACAGGGTTAATGGTCTGATATGTTCAACTGGTGGATCGAGAGCAGAGTCCAGCAGAAGCCATAAGAATTGTCACAATCTTTAACATATACTAGACGGTGGCAAGGTGAAGGAGATGATCTGCTGCCCTTGTCATCACGTTGTGGAGTTCTTCATTTGGCAGTTATTGATTGTCGTACAGCTCATACTCTCTCAAGTTCTGCTATCCAATCTTACCTCAATTTAGGCAGGAAATAGCAGTTTTTTTCTTGCAACATAAATCCGCGTTAAGATAGTAGTAATTTCATTCTTTGATAGGTAAGGTAATAATTTCTCAGTTGGCAATTTCTATCGCTTGTTTTATTATCTCTATTGACTTTTGTTATTTGTTCAATTTCTCTAGAAAAAATGGAGAATTGAGGATACAAATGTATAACCTTCTATTTGAATTAAATGACAGATTTATTTATTTATTATTCAATTGTCACCCCCTTTTTATTTCTCTAACGGGGTGTTGATTATATTTATTTTGGGAATTGATATTAATTAAATTAAGTAACTTGTGTTCGTTCATTTTGCCCCATTTGATCATCAGCTAGTTTTTGATCTACCTATTTTTAATCAATTTGTGTTACAATAATTTTGGCCAATTGTCATACTAAACAGTTCATATTAGAGAATAAACAGCAAAACATAAAAAAGTATATGTCGTTGATGATTAATGAACAATATTTATATTGTTAGAATAAATATGTATTTCTGACTGACATAATAATTATTTTACTAACATTATATATGAATGCATGGCCAAAAGGAAAAGAAAATATAATTTAAATATTAGATTATCTTTGTTGGTATAAAATTTTTCGTTTTTATATTTATATATTTTTTCCTCCCTTCCATATCTTCTAAATTCCAGACGAAGCTTTAAAATGGCTTGGAATTTTGGATAGGAGTCTTGCAGGGATAACAAGTTTGATAGACGACGACAGCCCATACATCCATTCCAGTAGAGCAAGTAAATGTGTATGCTTTGGATCCTGCAACTGCAACTATAAAACTTTGTCCTTGACTGATTTTTAGTTATAATAATATTTTCAAATCATTCTTCTTATTATTATAGTTATAATAATATTTGCAAATATAAAAGTTTGTCTCACGTGAGGGAGCCAACTGTCACGTGATTCCAGAACTTTCATTCTTATTTTCAAACCATCGCGCCAAATTTATATCCTAAACGATCAACTATTAGAACCAAGAGAATCCAAAAACTTAACACCGTCACCGCGCACAAAACACACACAGAGATCACGAAATGGCAATGGAGTTTCCTTGTGGAGAATCAGATTTAGGAAACAAGAGGAGGAGGAGGAACAATCTAACGCTACAGAAGTATCTCGATTTCACTAACAGTCATAAGCAATTGGATCTCACCATCAATTATCTCAATCAGGTAATTTATCCTCTTTCTCTCTCCACACATATACATCTGAAATACAATATTCTGAATCTATGAGCCCAGAGATCTATTCTACAATAAGTGTAGATTTAGCCTCATGCGTAGATCATGATGAAGTTTTGTCGATTCATCATTTTCTAATATCTGTTTACTAATTGTAGTGAATTATGTTTGATATTGTTCTTCTTCAGTTGATCGTTTTCATGAACCTCAAAAAATGTTCCATAATATCTTTGATCTTCAGTGAACGGTTTTCATGAGAGACCGCAGCTTCTCTGTTCAACATTGAATTTGCAATTTTTTGATTTATTTATAGTTTTGACTTGGTAATTGTGACAGATTGTCAGGATGCACGGATTTAAGAAGCTGACAACTGAGAAGGCAAGCTTTTATTCAAATCTATAAATTCCTTTCTAATTGTTAATCGTTTCTCTCTCTCTAGAATTACGTACGTGTTTGTTTGTTTGTTTGATTTTTTCGTATTATCACAGAAAGCACTGATGGATGCGGTTGAATCAATTGAGATGATGGATCTGACTCGGTCCACACTTAAGGACGATCGCATATCTTCGTGCGCATTCATCACTCCGGAAGAGGCAATCAAGGACTTAATCGGCCTCAGCTGGATAGAATGCTCTGTCACTTCGTTCAAAACCCTAAATTCGGTGAACTACGATTCAATGAACCTCCAAATTGCCAATAGCATTGCGTCGGCGACGAAATCAGAGTCGGGGAAAAAGCAGCGGAAATTGAGGACAAAGGCACTCAAGGACCAAGTCGACCTCGACGGGAAAGAATGCTCTATCACTTTGTTCAAATCCCCAAATTCTAATTTGCAACCAAAGAAAAAGAAGGCAAAAAAGGTGCCGACATTAATGGAAGGAACGGAATCGGCTTGTTCTTCAGCGATTGATGATCACCGTACTGAGAAGGGTAAGAGTACTGGTGATTGTGCAACTGGTGGTCAGCTTAGCTCGTCTTCTTCCATGGTGATCACCGGACCAATCGTGTGAGATTTCAGTCTGTTTTGAAGTTGATATTCAATCTGATAAATCTCCGTGAACTATCCTGCATGCTTAGAATCATTTTACTTATACTTTTAACCATAATAGTTTTAGCATAAATAAGTTTTGATTGTGCATTGGTGGATAATCAGCAAGTGGAAGATTTCTGGTGATATTCTTCCAGTGGTATATGTTTCCAGAATTTATTAGTATAAGGATCTGTAGTTTTCCTTTCTCAGTAGTAGTGAACGAATTTGCAGTTTGAAATTTTCATGCAATGTATCCTCTGTCATTGTTTCTTTTGATTGAAAATAACATAGATTTTTCAATTACTTTTGTTGTTAAATTGAGCTTCACATTTACGGTTATTCTAATTTCCTTGTCAGTACGTAGAAATTTGAAATTACAGCTTTCTTTATACAAATAATTGAACTTGTTAGCATCCGCTAATTTACATTATTTGATCTAATTTAAATGAAACATTGCCCATTCGGCCCTTGCCTACTACCGTACGTATAACAGCACTTCTAGACTGGCCCTTTGGATCTTATTGTAATTTTTTTTAATATAAAATTTTATATTTTATAGAAGTCTGATCTGATCATAACAAGTAGAAAATAAAATTCATCAATAAAAAAAGAAAAAAGTTTCAGAAGAAGGCAACAACATATATAACTCACATAATAAATATCAGATGATTGATTGTTACATCGAATTATATGTCAGTAAAAATTTTGATTTTGAAAGTGAAGTATCATTTTTGAAACTAGGGAAATTAGCAATCATAAGATATCAAAACATAGATCATCCATTAAACACAAATTAACTTACAACTTACTACCGAATACGAAAAGGAACTAACTAGCGGATATATATAGAGAGAAATAATCCATAATATGTATTTGCTATTGATGAAAAATGGGCAAATAGCATCGTAACCATACATTACATAAATTAAGGGCTGAGATTTAAAATAAAAATTCGCCGTCCGCTAGTTCAACTAGCGGACATAAGAAAGCCTCTCAATCCCGCGAAGCCCAAATCTTAGGAGCAAAACTTGCCTTTCTTTGGGATCCAAGACATTCAGAAGATATTCAGGTCTTTTATCATGTGCTGCCTAATGACCGTTTCTTCAGGATTCTTTATTGATGTATCTGGCGTAAGCTCCTGTGTCATGAGTGCCAAAACTAGTATAAGAGCATAATGGAATGACAGCCTTTGTCCACAACTTCAAAAACAATGGCCTTTGTCAAATTGTGTTTCGGTTTCTCTGTTCTCTATTCTCTGTTTTTCTATAATTGGTTTTTGCGAATTCTTCTTCCGCTAGTTTAACTAGCGGATAGATAATATTTTGGGAACGTTTCGCTGCTTAAATATTTTGGTAATATTTGGGAGGATTGCCTTGCTGTTTAATTGGATTGGTAATATTTGGTAGGATTGCCTTGGTATATTAGAGTTCCGCTAGTTCAACTAGCGGATGTGGAGTGGGCAAATTTTTTAATTTATGTAATGTACAGTTACGATGCTATTTGCCCATTTTTCATCCAAACATGTACAAATACATGCTATGCTATGGATCATTTCTATATATATATATATATATATATATATATAGAGAGAGAGAGAGAGAGAGAGAGAGAGAGAATTTGTAAGATATTACAATATTGATCACATTATCGAACAAGCATTAGGATTCTCATCACTGAACGCAGCACCAGTTTGGTGTCCTAAAATGGAGGACGAATGGGAAGGATAATGAGCATAATTACTACTACTTCCATGACTATAATTAGTGTAACCATGCTTGTAGTAGTTGTAAGAGGAGGCAGATGATTGAGGAGCAAAATAGGTGGATGGACCATTGTTATTGTAATTATGATTACGGAGGTCGGGGTTGTAAGGAAACTGCCAGATTTCGGCTCTCCGGCCGGTTTTTCTAACGGTCTTGAGAACCTTTTTCTGGTCCGCCCATCCGGTGACAGTCACCTTTTGCATGGCCATGTCGATATCTACATTGTCCACTCCTGTATGTATGAATTGAGGAGTTTGATAAATTTAAGGGCATTAATTCTTGGAAAGTACTCGCAATTAAGAAGTAGCAACCGATCGAGGAATTAATTAATTTGATAAGTAGGTAGCAAGGAAATTTAATTAGGTACCTTTAAGCTTTTCAAGAGCTTTCCTAATCTTGGCTTGGCAGCCAGGGCAATCCATATGTACTTGCATTTCAGTGGTCTAAATTAACAACAAATTAATTAAATGGCGGATGCTTATATAACTGATTTGTATATGACCACATATATGTGTATGTGTGTGAGAGGGGCCGGGAGACATATATATACCATGGATAAATCATAATTTTGGATAATGTTTTCCAGATGTATAGATGGTCTTCATGTACAGGAGAGAGAGAGAGCTTACCGTCATGATGATATATATCCGAGTATGAGTATACGCTGAGGACGTACGTTTAATTTGGTTTGAAAATGCAGCTGGTAGATCAAATGATGTACTTGTAATTATATAGAGAATGAAAAAATATTCTAATATACGCTACTTCTCCGCCGATTCTATTTCCATGTCTCCTCCTCTAATTATTTATGGCTAGGTTAGGTTAGGTTGCTTCTATTTGCCACTAATTAATCCAATTGAAATGCTGTAGAAACTATGGGCGCCACTGATTGACTTTTACTCTCGACAATAATTTAAAATTTAATTGGTTGACCATGCCATGCAAAACGAGTAGCGTGGAAAGTAATTCTACATATCCATTACGCGATGCGAGAGAGGCGGAATGGACGGTTGGGAGTTGCATCTCTCTCATGTGATTACTACGGATCTCAATGGATCATGTCCCTTTTTATTTTTAATTTCTCTTTTTCTGGCTGACCAATCTTCGTTTTCCCACACCCGTAAGCATGAGCTCTTAATGAAAAGAAATAATGATACAAATTGTAAGCATTAGCTCTTAATGAAAAAGCTAATGATACAAATTGATACCTATTTTTTTTTATTAAAAGCAGCAGACTAAATGGGCGATTTTGGATGCCAATTTACAGCTCACAGTAAAATAAACATCATATGGTCATATCATTGTTTTCTCATAAACTTATTATCAGATACGAATCAAACAACCAGGTCTCTCAGCCAGTGTTCTGCATCCCAGCTGCGATTCCCTTCATGGTCAAGATAAGAGTATCTTCCAGTCCAGGAGCGTACTCGCTCATAGGGTTCAGCTTGAGAAGTTCTGCAGCAGCTGGTTTGCTCGATTCCATGATTTCCTTTGATAGATGCGGCCTCACCTTCACATCAAAACTGGGGTCACGTATCCGCTTCAATGTGTAGGCTTGGAGAACGTTCAGTGTTGTGATATATGAGTCACGAAGTCGGAGTCTCTGCTTCAAATATGGATCTCCTTCCAAAAGATCTTTGTGCCCCGCAATCTACAAGACAAATCACTTCTCATAAAAAATTGCAATTGCTTCATTCAAATGAAAGGTAGAAGAAGTTGAGGAATGGTGGACAACAGACATTCTTTAGTTATAGTCCCTTCCTTCCAAAACTAGAGATACACTCGTAAAAAGACGACTTTTAACGCAACATCAGTTAGAATTTAGTAGCGACGTCATTTTTCAGTCTAAAACTCAAATTTTGGAAAGGACTTGAAATGAAAATGCATCTCTAATATTGGTAAGGAGGATATAAAGATGGTGTGATCATGGTATATAAACATTTTGTACAGTATGTGTAATTTTTCTGCCAGACTGTTTTTTTGCATTGAGATTTTTTTTCACAAAAATAAAATAAAATTGTATCCATCATAATATGTATACAATCGGCATTTCCAAATTTCTTAGCATTCAATAGTCTTAAGCAAATCAGAAAAAGCTGGGGAAAAAAGGACAGGCAAACTTATATATCTACTACTACTAAATTTTTCTTAATGATTACCTGAAGGAGAAGGCTCTTAGTTTCTTCGAAAATTGCCCTTGAATGCACTCCAAATGGCCATAAATCTTCTGAGACTAGGAGCTTATCATACAAAGCAGCAATCCCTGGGTCTCCCTTGGCAAACACCATTTCAATCAAATCAATTGTCACTCTAAAGAAAGGCCATTCATTGTACATCTCCTTGAGCATTTGAAGATTTCTTATATCCTTCTCAATGACATGCTTAAATGCAGCTCCAAAGCCAAGCCATACTGGGAGATGAAACCTCGTCTGGGTCCATGCAAAAATCCATGGGATTGCTCGAAGAGATTCTATTCCACCACTCGGCTTCCTTTTTGATGGACGACTACCAATATTCATGCGACCATACTCCAACTCTGGCGTTGCCTGAGTATTATAAGGACATGCAATGATAAACCAATTTTCTTGTATGCTATGCTTCATGGTGCAGATAATAGAATATAATAGAACCTCAAGAATACTTCAGAACCAGAAAGAAATATAAATTTCACAGGTAACTAATGCTAATTAGCAACACAGTAATAAATTAGCTATCAGTGAAATTATTCAACAGAGAGATTTAACAAAACAGTGACCGAATGGAGATAGTCAGCGAAAACTGAAAATTGTTTTGAATATTAAAAGGTTTTGTTACTATATTTCAATTTTAGTAAAAGGAAAAGAGATGAAAAGATATGAAGGAAACTTACTAGGCGGAAATATTCAACAAATCGAGGTTCTTCAAAGACTACGGAACGATATTCCTTTGTAGCAATGACTGCCATCTCATCCAGTAGTGCACGCCATTCTGGCTTTGGTGAGATAGGAGGATGCATTCCGTGCTCAAGCGTAGCTGCCGTGAATCTTTGAAGTGTTCTAAAACACAAGTGCTCCTCACCAAATGATTGTTCAATAACTTCACCTTGAACGGTCACACGCAGCGACCCATGAATCGTATCTGGTGGTTGAGATAGTATAGCAAGATGGGTTGGACCCCCACCTCGTCCAACTGTCCCTCCGCGTCCATGGAACATTGTAAGCTTTACCCCGAATTTCTTTGCAACCTTTATAAGCTCCTCTTGAGCCTTATATAATTGCCAAGCTGCAGAAAGACGGCCAGCATCTTTGCCTGAATCCGAGTACCCAATCATGACCTCTTGTTTTCCATTGATCCGGTTTCGGTACCAATCTATTGAGAATAGTCGAGCCACAGCAGCAGGTGCAGCCTCAAGATCAGCTAGTTTCTCAAACAAAGGCACAACCCTAAGTGGAATCTTGACATGGCATTCCCGTTGTAGAAGCTCTACAGCAAGAACATCAGATGGAGCAGTTGCCATTGAAATTATGTAAGCACCGAAGTTGTCAGATGGGAGTTCGGAAATGACATGAAAGGTGTCTAACACATCAGCAATTTCTTCAGTTTTAGGAAGATCAGGACCAAACAGAGGGCGTTTGCCGCCGAGTTCAGATAAGAGCCATTCCTGTCTTCGTTCCTCTGGCCATTCTCGGTAGGATCCAATCTCCAGGTGCTTTGTGATAGCATCCATCACATCTGTGTGCCTATCTGATTCTTGCCGGATATCAAGTCTCACAAGTGAGAGCCCAAAGGTAGAAACTTGCCGTAGGAAATCAAGAAGGCTTCCATCAGCAATTGACCGATCACCACATGAGCAGAGTGATCTGTAACAGAGCTCAAGAGGCTCCAGAAACTACAGGCAAAATAAATCCACAATTAATACCTTCAGATTTAGATGTGTATGCACAACATATTTATGTACTACTCCCTCCATCCCACCTTAAATGACTATATCTTGTTGTTTGAATTTTGACACGGATTTCAAGATATGCCATAAACAAATTTCAGTATGTTCTTAAAAATTCAAAATATAATGTAAACACATAATGAAAATGCAATAATATATTGAAAACATAAATATGTTTTTGGTATCTCATAAAATTCATGCCAAAATACAGCAAAAGAACCCGTAAACTGAACCAGGATGGATATGACACATATGAAGAGACAAGTCCTGAGATCTCATGACAGAAAAATAATCAAAATAATCACATAAAATATGAGAGGCAAAGGGAAATATATTTTCCTCCTACAAAGTAAGGGTAATACATAAACCCTGAACTCATGACAGATTTTTTTTTGATGGTAAACCTGTAAATTGAACCGTAGGCTGATTCAGAGCCTATGCTTATGTTTGTCGGTAAAGTAGTTTATGACTATTTACCTGAGCCTGTACTAGGAGATAAAAAATTACATAATTCATTATTGATGGGTTAAATTACAATATTACATAAAGTAACAGCATGCAATCCAATTTTTGATGGTTAAATATATAGAGGAACTTTACATTAATAAATTACTAAAATTTTTGATCCTCAAATTGGATTGCACGCTGTTAATTTATGTAATATTGTAATTTAACCCATCAATAATGAATTATGTAATTTTTTATCTCCTAGTACAGGCTCAAGTAAATAGTCATAAACTACTTTACCGACAAACACAAGCATAGGCTCTGAATCAGCATATATAATGTATATATTGTTGGATGTTAATTCAAACTCCACCAGATTTTTGTTCCTAGTTTTCAGCTATTAATTATTTTTGAATAAAATCCTTCTATCTGAAAGATATAATTAAATCAGTTTAGTTTTAATTTTGAATCATGTTGTTAGGCTTATCCTTTATTCTAATGCCTATATAAAGGCCATCTTGCTATCATATGTAATGCACCACAGATAAATAAAAGTTCAGTTCTTCTCCTTCCTTTAAATATTCATTATTCTGTTTTTTCTTGCTGCTGCGTTAACATATATATTGTTCGGAACCTAATTCACTTCAACAAACATTTCATCAATTATATGAGGTACAGATTCTAATTTTAGAATAATCTGGCTCATTCTGCCTTCCATTTGTCATTGTCACAGCTCGGACTCTGCAACATAACATGTAGATACTCTTTGTTATGGTATCATTTCAGTGGAATTTAGACAGAATGTATAATATTCTAGATCCGAATGACACATAGCCAAACAGCTAAACATGGTCACTAGTGAATGACATAGAAGCAACAAACAAACCTGCTCAACCAAGCAAATAAAAACAGTTCATATAATAATCAGAACAAACAGACCAATTATATACTGCTCTCTCCACACACACAAAATGATATGGATTGCAGTCATATTTGGCATGTTTTATAAAGTTTATAGAATGAATTGACCTGCTCAACATTAGTGAAAGTTGCATCCTCAGGAATATCAGAGATCCCATTTGATAATATTTGACGAGAACGTTCACGCGTGTGATACAGCTTATCCCTCACATCACCAAGAATAACACGATAGGGCTCATTTGGTGGGATTTGTTTCCAGAACTCTGCAAAATAAAGATTGATGAGGATAAACCTCAGCATTATAAATCAAAAATATTGAGATTTTTTCCCCATGACCAATTGTGATCTAAGCAGGCAATATCTTCTATAACCCAGTCTACTCCACATACACATATAGTATACAAAAAATACCAACAGCAGAAAAGGAAAAAGCGGATTTGAACAACACCCAAATTAAAACATAAAACAAACTAACACAAACTGTTTGTGAAATTGCGCAAGCTGCTCTCTCGTAGTAGGTATCTAAAATTTAACATAAACATTAGTCATTCTTAAAACCACTTCTTACTATTAAATATTTTCAAAGATCTAGAGACATTCAGGCTTCGTCTGGTACTTGGAAATGCGGAGGAAAAGAAAAGAAAGGGAAAACAAAAATAAATATAAAAAAGAAAAAAATCTATCTCAACAAAAGTTATATCTAACAATCTATAAATTTAAGAAATCTAATATAAGGAACAATGTTAAAATATAGTGTAAAAATGAATCAAAATGCTTGAATTAGATTTTCTTTTCCTTTTCCTTCCTTTCCCCTCAAGTTTTCCAGGTTCCAAACGGAGCCTCCGGGAATTTTACAAGATCTTCAAGCTTTTTCATTTGAATTTTTAATCACTTTTTGATAAAAGTTCAAAACAAATTCCAAAACTGCAAAGTACATACCAATATAGTGTTTTGCATCTCTCTTTGATGTCCTATGAAGTTCATCTGCACGAGCACAAAGTTCATCGCTGCACCGCCACATTGATAACTGCGAAGATAATAGTTTGGAAACAGAGAAGTGAAACATTGGGCATGAAAAATCCACTGTGTCAGTAATTTTCTCCATGAATAATCATTTATGAGAACCATAAGATTCCTTTTGTTACCTCGAACATAAGATCCTCTATCTGGGAAAAGTACATATTTGCAGCCATCATCCTAGCCAATAAACAGACATCCCGAGTAACTTCAGGAGTCACCCTTGGGTTTCCTGGAGTCCACATCAAATAAATCTAAGTATAGCAACGGACAAGAATTTTGGAGACGTGCATTATTCGAGGTCAAACAACTTTGACATTATTTTGACTTGTAAGCGTGATTGGAAAAATAAACACAGCCTTTGAAGACCTGCTTAAGATTCTCTGTAGTCCATATCGTTATATCTCAGACTAGCAATTGAACTTGCAGTCAAGATAACAGGAACATGACTACTGCATCTAATGTTTCACGTATTGGGGATAAAATACTATTCATACAGGTCCCTCAAAAATACAAGATTGTGCACATCTTTAAACCCTATAACGCAACACTGTTTTCTCAAAACTTCTAGACATTTTTTGGTCCTTCAAGGCTGCAAAGATTTTCAAGTGTAAGAAGTTTCGATTAAATTAAGTTTAACTCGCACCATGAAACAAAATATTTTACTGTTTCTCCATTCTTAAACTATTATTGAAACAGACTAGTTAAGAAACTAATGATTTAGCCTTGTGGGTAGGAAGTAGAAGTGGAGGGCATAGACGAGTGGAGGTAAAAGAGGAAGTCAATAAGTTATTGCTCTTGCTTGTTAGAAAGGAAAAGGTGAATGGAAGTAAAACCGAGGGCAGCCCTCCCCTTCCCAGCGCACAAAATTCTTCCACCATAAAGTTGAAGGAAAGAGATTGACTTGGGGACATACTTGATAATACTCAATTTTATTTGTTTAATGTTTTCTGATAAGTATGACGATAGTAGAAATAGACCTTTTTGAATACAAGGTCGGTGTACAAGGACTGATACTTACAGGTATTATGGTAAAATTACAAACTACTGGGTCTCTTCACCACCCCTACTTTCTATTCCTTCCAGCTGTACCAAATAATATAAGGTAAAGGAGTCCTCATAAAAAATGAAGCATAAGTTAAACAAAGAATATTTGAGTCTTGCCAAAGAAGTTTCAACTATTTTCTACCCTCTATTTAGTCTATAAAATTAAAATCACCTAGGTGTTTCCATACTTGACAAATGAAAATTTTGTATAAAACTATCATCAAAAAATAATTATTTGTTGAAAGGGTATACCATCACGATCACCACCCATCCAAGAAGAGAATTGAATAAGAGGGGCATTGTAAGGAACTCGTTCATTTATCCCTATATTCTTTAAAGCAGTGTCCACACGGCGCAAGAATTTAGGCACTCCCTTCCAAATTGTCTCGTGGAAGTAGCTCATTCCTGCTCGCATCTCATCCTGCGGAGTTGGTGCAGTTCTTCTGATTTCATCAGTGCGAAATGCAGCTTGTATCTACAAGCAACATTGAAAGAAGTTGGTCAACAGAAGCGAAAAGAAAAACACTAATTTAAGCGAGGATTGTTTCTTATATTCATACATATTTAATGCAGAAAACTTATTTACAAAAAAGTTCGCAGACCAGTTATGTTTGATTGTGACAAGCTCAAGGTGGAATTTTCTGAAAGTTCTATTTGTATATTGCAATGAGGTAAACTCAAGCAAGCACTACATTAAAGTCATCTTTAGTAATTCTGTTAGAAATCTAGTATATAGTACAAAATAGACAGACTTTTTTTATAACACAAGTAATGCCCACTTATATTTCCATACACCCCTCTAAGCTCCAACTATCAGTAGTTCTCAAGAAGCAAATGACTGTCAGGTGAAACCTCACTATGAACAAGAATGAATGTGTGTGTGAGAGAGAAAGAGATGTATATTTTGTTTCTTATAAAAACACGTCAATTTAGTCTTAAAAACTTTCGCAGCTGTCAACATCCATCTTTAAACATGTGTCAATAGTTTAATGACTATGATGCAACATTCAAATCTCATTTCATATATATATATATATATATATATATATATATATATATATATATATATATATATATTCAAAGTTGCATGGTAGGGCGGTGGAAAAAAAATAGGTGATGCTAGGGGTCTCAAAAAGTGTCTCAAATGATGTGTCGCCATAAGTTAGTAGATCATATGTGATTGATTATGCTATAAATTATGATTAAAATATTCAATGTCATGTCATTTAAGATCCATTTGAGACAAAAAAATTGAGACCCCTAACATTACTAAATAAAAAACTTGTTTTCCATACAAGGCTGGATATACATTAATCACAGTTCTTTTAACCTCCGCCCTCACCACCCAAAAAAGACCATGTTCATATTCATGCTGAACTCTAAAAAATCAGTAATGAGGATTAAAGACATTATGGATTCCAGATTTCAAACTTTTGTAAAGATAGAGGGAGGATACCTGATAAGATAATAGTGGTCGCCAAACTATGCTTCCTATACTCACTAATTCTAAGATTCCAACAGAATGTACTATAAATCTGTTCAGCTGTAATTTGTAAATATGTATATTGCCCACTAAATGACAAGTCATAACAAAATTCTCAAACTGAAAAGTGGAACCCAACATTTAAAATACGCACCTCTCTCTGAAGAGCCTCATCAAGCTCCTGTTTATCATCAGGAGTGATGTCTTTAGCATACAACTGAGCCAAACAATTCCGAATCCTGGAAAAGATATGAAGGAAGCAAGTGTTAATAGAAACCTTGGTAAAGGAACATAACTATAGTTCTGTTGCCTAGATGGAACCGTGAAAACAGACCTTGCATGCTTCTGAAGCAAAGATCTGCGGACAGACTGTGTAGGATGTGCCGTGAGGACTAAGTCCACTGTCTGGTTCTTCAAAGAGTCAAAAACTTCTTCTGGGGTCTTCTTCAATTCCCCCACAAGTCTCTTGAAGGTCTCTTCAATATCTGATTCGGTTGTTGCATTGGCCTCATCAGCCAAATCACCCTTCTTCAACTTGATCCTTCGTCTGTAAGCTATCTGAACCTCTTCAGCCAAGTTGGCTAAGTTAAGCATGTGGGAGAAGCACTTGGCAACTACAATAGAATCCCCGGCATCTAAGTTCGTCAGCATTCTCCCAAGCTCCTCCAATTTTTGGGGGTCATTGTTACCTTCATACTCAGCAGATAGCTCATAACAGTCTTGTACCTAGTCAGTAGTTGATAGAACCACCAAAAAAAGGTAATAAATAAATAAGAAAACATAAGAGCAGACACTTATGCTTAAAGTTCCATGGGAACGTTGGTTTTGACAGTAAGAAAAAAATAAATATTATAAAAAATAGAGAAGGAAAAAAGTAGTATTTATAGCTGGTAATTCATGAAGCAAGATAAAGTCAGTAGGCTTCACCAAAACAATGCAATCTAGATTATGGAAAGCAAATGAAGAGTTGCTTTAGAGGTCAATGCAGAACCATTATCTCAGACACCAGCATCAAACCAAAAAATAGAAAAAAAAAGTCCAAACTTCTATGAAGTTATGGAAGAACATTATCTTACACCAGTAATCAGAAGTGGTTTTATTAGTGAAAGTGTAAAGCAAGTGTAAATTTAATCCTAAACAGAAAAATATACAAACAAGTAATCAAAATTAACTGAAGAATGCATAAATCATAAACATCAAAAAAGGATAAAATATAACACCTTTTTTACTTTTTACTTTTTATTTTGGTCCAACTGCAAAGCGGACATCTCTAGAAACCGAAAAGAAAAACAAATTCGCACTCAAAATCAAGTAAAAAGGTACAATCTTGGACAATAAACAAGAAAAGATGTATACATTCACAGTAATGCAGAGTGGGCATCATACAAAACTAACTAAAATTTCATCAAACAAATAAATATTCATGATAACTCAACTGGGTTTCCCATAAATTAACTCAATCATAACTAATCATAAGCTAAATAAAGACATATATACTTAAAATAGTGAAAACAAAATTAAAAAAATCAAACTCAATACCGTTTCTCGAATATCCTCTCCATGCAAGTACTGAAGAATATCCAGAAATCGATCCAACAGCAAAGCATCATACTCCACCAACTTGTCATCTTCAGATACTTTTCGAGGTGCCAATAGCCTCAATTGGGCATCAATTGAAGCCATCTTTTCCAAGTTTCTACTTGCCATTTTTCACTCTTTTCTTCACTCTAATTCTTTTAGTAATTGGCACAGCAACTTTTCAATTAATCAACGAAAATAACTATGAAGGGCACGAAAAGTAGACTGATTTTCAACCACAATTCACAGATTGAACTGGGTTTATGGAAATTTAAGATGAACTAAAGCATAGACGGATTGAGATCAAAATAATGTGCAAGTCTGAAATTTTCACAGACAGAGAAAAAGGAATGCAATGAGCATGAATTTCGTGATATCCAGGTGAAGATGAAACAGGAAAGATAAATAATTATGTTCTTTCACGAGAAAGAACACAAGATTACAGAGAGAGACTAATAAAGTGAAATTGGGAGTCTCTGTCTTCTTGAAAGATCCCACATGTTCGCTTATTTAAAGGGGTGGATTTATGTTTCAATGTCTTTTTTTGGCAATCTAATTTTTATTTTTATTTAAAAAAATGGATTTAGGCAAATATTCCGTACACCAACTAGAGTCTCATTTATCATATATTTTTATACGAAATACATCTTTTGTTTTTAATTATATTTTTTTAAAATTCAATATTAAAATTTTAGTCATTAATAAAAAATATCTAAAAATACTATTTATTATAATATTAATTATTTCATTAATTTTAATAAAAACAATTTCTTTTAAATTTAATAATATCTCAAATTAATTTTTAAAAATTAATAATGATCTTATGATTTTATAAATATTTTTTTTATATAAATATGCAACAAAAATATATGTATAAAAATATAAATTTTATAAATAAGACTATTTTATATAGGACGGGATGAGTAATTCTCATGACGTTTTTTATTTTTATATTGGTATTTTGATTTTCTTTATAAAAAAATTTAAAGTGGAATTGGGATTGGAATATGCTTATGCTTATGCTTATGGATATTTAGAAGGATATGCAATTCGAATTAAATTTGAAGGGTGATAATGAATTAATTAAGTAGTCATTCAATTGGCGTGGGAAGGAATCAAATTCTCTTTAATTATGGGGTTTATCTTCTTTATTAGTGCTTTTCCTTTTATTAGGAACATCTAATCCTTTTACATTATTAGTACAACAATTTGGGAAATAAAAAGGTAATGGGATTCTAATTCTATTCCCATCATTCAATGTTTCTCCTATTCCAATTAACATTGCCCCCCGGGAATACAAACCCCCTTTTGTTTCGAGGAACAACACTAGTACTAACTTAATAGAGGAATCGTATTCAAGGTTTGATTTTTATTTGTTTTAGAGTCATGCTATAATATATGTACTCTCAAAGTTTTAATCGAATTATAAATGCGCTTTTATGTGAACATAGGCATAAGATTAAAAAAAATTACGAATTATCTCGTCAAAATTAATTATGTCTTATCGCACAGACTTTTATATTGGTCGCAATCAAATTTCGTAACATATTTGTGAAAATGTATATTATTTTTTTTTTATTTTATAATTTAAGAACTTATTATACTATTCGTAACATATTTGTGAAAATGTATATCATTTTTCATTATTTTCGTTAATGAAAAATAAAAATGTCATTAATGAGTGAATGTATCTATAGACAAGTTTAAATATAACAAGTTAACATATTCCTTTTCTCTATAATATATATATATATATATATATATATATAGTTAAATATTATATTAGAACGTGAGCATCTCGCTTTACTAAGGGTGTGAGTTCCTGCCTTTTAATATTTTACTTTAACATCTTTTATTATCATTATCAGTAATGTCTTAGCCTGACTGATAATATGTAAATATAAAGTTGTAGGGTGATAATATTTTATTGTGAAGTTTGTATTTTTAGCTACAGAGTGTAAGATCATATATTTAAATTTAATGTTGAGAGATTCAAAATTTATTTAAATTATTATGTAATTCATTGTAAGCATATCACTTCAAATTATGGACGTTAAAAAAACATAGATTAGATATAAAGTATTTTTATTTTATTTAAAAAAAAAGATTATAAATACACAAAGAAAAACACTCATTATAGAATTATGTGTAGATATTCGTTTAAAATCTTAATATAAGTTATTGGTTAATTTTGTTTCACTTGAAAGAAGTAGATAATCAAATAGAGATAGATACTGTGAAGACGAAGAAGCCTCTGCCAAAGATCAATACAGATACTGACCCACCCCTTCTTGTTGCTTGATTTTCCTTTATATGAATTGGGGGTGGATGGGTTTCTAACCATAAGCACATTCGGCCTTATTGTATTGGGCTGAGAAATTTCCATTCATTCTCTTATGTAGGCCTCATATATGACTTTTTAGCTTGTTTGGGCCTATTCAGTCCAATGGCAAAAAATTTCCTTAACAATAATTAATAATCTATATCCATTACTGACATGGAAAGTAAGAACTTGATGAATCACTTAATTAGTAAAAGATAACATTAAAAAAGACATAATAATAATAATAATAATAATAATAATAATATATTCGATATCTCAGGTTCCATTCTCATTTAGGTGAGTGAATGATGTACTTGATTATCAGATTAATTGTACTCTGAATTCAAAAAAGAAGAAGAAGTAACATTAACAACCTAAAAAATAAAATTAATTCAATCCTCCAGTTTTATCACATGCGTTAATTATTATTATTCTTGAATTAATAGTTTTTTAAATCAAAGATCCAATTAATGTAAACTTTTTAGGGTAAAAGGTATTACACCCTCTCTATTCTTATTCATTCAATTAAATTAAGATAGTGCTTTGTTGCCCCTCCAACACAATTAGTGCTTTTGAGGTAAACATAAACAACTCATTTTCCATTTTTTTAGGCCTGGTAACGCCCCATCCCTGGCCCAGCTAATTAGTGTCAATCCTTCATTCGACCCGACCCGACCCGACCCATGAATTGAAACCTATAAAGTAACTAAACTTTTTCTTTTTTTAATTCACAAATTAAACTCTACACACTTAGAACACTCTTATGCCTTGAGAAAAAATTGCTGCATTATACATTACAACATATAAATATGTTATTAATTCACTACATTTATTTACACTAATATAAACATAAAAACATTGTTCTGGTACATTGAAAATTATAGACAATAGAAATTTTGAAAACATTGTACATATAATAGCTAGATAAGCGAGTAGGGGTACGGTAGAATTGCATAACAGATCGGTCTGAATTTGTCAAGTTTTGGCAGTTGATCATGTCAAGTCTTGAATTTGGGCCTTCAAGGCCATGTTTCTTCCATAAAAATCTTATCTGTTAAGGCCTGTAGGCCAGGCAGGCCGAGACTGGTCCGTTCTCATACACTTATTTTTGAATCAATTACATATTCTATTATATTTTTTATTTTATTTTTACATATTTGGATCGGTCCATACTTGAGATTTCCGGACTTGTCGACCAGGCCTTGGCCCTGGCCCCTTAGGCCTTACTGCCTTAGCTCATACCTTATAGCCTCATAAGCTTATTTATTTTAGGAACAATTACATTTTCTATTACATTTTTAAAAATAATTACAACAATAGTGCACTCATAAAATAATTATAAAAGTATTACATTTCCTATATTTATTTACAAAAATAATACATTTGTCCCAAACTAAGGGTTCAGAGTCATGATTTACGTAGAGAGAGAGAGAGAGATCACCAAAATATGTTTGATGAGTTTCAATTTCTACTCTCATCTAATCTTCTTTCTTCTCAACAACCAATGTTGTTACTTTTTTTCTTTTTCTTATTCTTCTTTACTTTCACTATCCTCTCTAATCTCTATGAAACTATGTAAGCTTCAGTGTAGGTGTATTTAGTTAGAGAAAATTGTGAGATCTGGAAGTGTAGAAAATAAGAAGCGTTTGCATTTGTGTTTCTCCTTTTCCTTGGTAGAAAGTGGTCGCATAGATCAGATGTGAAGATCCTGCTTCCTTTACACAAAATCTTATCTCTCAATTCCAAGACTCCTTGAAATATGAAATTAGGATGACCACGTTATTCTTCGTAGCTTCTGTCACTTTACATCGCTGTTAAACTTCTAGATATTTCGTTCACTACTTGAACATGTATCTGTTTTTGGTTAGTTGTAAAGTTTGAAGCTTATCCCTTTCATATGTGATTTACTGACTCAAACACATAGTTTTTATCATGGAGATTATGGGCTTTTTTCTTCTTCTTTTTTTTAAGTAGAATATGAGTTTAACATGGAATTATAAGGGGGTGTTTTGGGTGTAGTTTTTTCATAGTGCAGTTGGTAGCCAAACATTCGTACTAAGGTAACCAATTTAGTTTTGTTAAGTTACCAATTTATTTTTGAATGTGATGCAATTAGTAGCCAAACTTTCATAAAATTGGTTGCCAAACTTTTAGACCAAGGTAACAAATTCATACTCTAGGTGTTGAGGTAGATTTGGTTACCTTGATATAAAGGTTTGGTTACCTTGGTATAAATGTTTAGTTACCTTGGTACAAAAATTTGGTTATCAATATTACATTACACATCACTCTCTTATATCTCTCTTTCATATGCAATGTTCTATTTTTTATTTACCTTCATGAAATTGATTGCCAAACTTTTAGATCAAAGTAACAAATTCATACTGCAAGTGTGGAGGTAGATTTGGTTACATTGATATAAATGTTTGGTTACCTTGGTACGAAGGTTTGGTTATCAATATTTCATTACACATCACTCTCCTATCTCTCTCTTTCCTATGCAGTGTTCTATTTTTTATTGGTTACCTTGGTATAAACGTGGACATGGTTGTAGTAGAGAAATGAGGTCGAAGCAGAGAAGGTTCAAGAGGAGGAGGAAGAGAGAGAAACTGATAATGGCGAATCGGTTGAGGACGAAGAAAATGTCATATTGCAATTCAGAATCTTCCTCATCAATGTGTATATCGCCATATTCATTTCTTTGGCCACCATCTTTTACAGTTTATTCAGTGTCCTCAATGTCCTCCTTACTCTGACTGCTTTGTTCGTCTCCGCCATTAAAAGGGAAGATATACAGATAGCGTCTCCATTTAGCAGAGAAATTAGGATGAAATGGTCTTCGGATTTGTTTGTTGGCGTCGTGATTTTTGAATATTTGGGTTAGTTGGTAACTGTCAAACTAAGTGGAGTAATTTTCTCCTTGAATTAAGGGTTTTCTTTTTTTGTTGGATGTATTGCACTATTGTTGATATTATTATACAGTTTTTCACTGTTAATATAATTATTTGGTTCATGCACTATTCTTATAATTACTTTCTATTTATTGTATACTTATATAAAAGACCCTTTATTTTACTCCCTCCGTCCCAAATTATCTGTTGTTTTAGCAAATAAATTTTATCCCACAATATCTGCTTTTTCAAGATTTCAATGCATTTTTTCCCTTTATTTTCTAAGTTTGCCCCTTTACCCTAATTAATGATAGTTATTACTCTCATTCATGCCTCTCCTCTTTTTTAAGCATCTTTTCATATTCCCACCAATAAGGATTCATGCGCAGAAAATAAAAAAGTCAACACATAAGGTATTTTAGTATTTTTATCACATATATTGGTATGTGTGTGAAACTCTAAAAAAGCAGATAATTTGGGACGGACGGAGTATTTGTTTTCTTTTGGTCCAATCCATCATGACATCATCTTCCGAACTTTTGTATTAAATGTTTCAAACATTAATAAAGGAATATAAGACAATTTGTTTTTCATTTTTTTGTATTCAGGATCTGTTCCTGACTTAACTTTTGAAGTCACTTTTGTGCAACTCTAGAAATAGCGAGTATAATAGTACTTCCTCCATCCCATTATATCTGACGTTTTAGAGTGTTTTATTTTTCCCAAAATATTTGACGTTCTCCAAAACCAAGACTCTTTTGCCTATTTTTTTCCTTCTTTAACCTTCCTTCTCTAGCACAATTAATACTCCTATAGTCCAACAGAGCGGGCAGAGGAGCTCCACCACCATTAATACCCTTCCTTCTCCACCTTCCTTCGCATCCTGATTGAATCCGGCAAAGGAGCTCCACCATGGCTAAGGCTCTCTCCGCGTCGCATTTCTCAAAATCTGGCAATCTGTCGATGAGCGCCTCCACCGCCCCGGCTATGACGGCGTTGTGCTTGTGTTATGATTTCTGCTCGCAGATCCGGTGATCTGGTTCCAGCGACGACGGGTGATCTCGTTCCAGCGACGATCGGTGATCTAGACTACAATCCCATTACCATTTGGTAATCCAAAATTCATGCCTTTGTAAATATCGGGTGTAGATACTATAATTCCATTACCATTTGGTAATCCAAAATTCATGCCTTTGTTACTGGGATTACTGTTTCCGGGTTTAGCAACTTGGGCGTGATTTTCTTTTGGTTTTTCTTCCTCAGATCGCCTATCAATTTCATGGCTTTTTCTGTGCTTTATGATGAAAATTTCCGTCTTGAAAGATTCTTGTTCTGGTTTCTTTTTTTCTGGTTCGATATTGGATTGGATTTGAACGGGTGGGTCTGGAAGTGGAGAGGGAGAAGAAGAACTAATGCTTTTCTTGTTGAAACAACTACCCATTTTCCTCTCCAATGAGATGGAGTAAATATCAGATTGAAAAATGGAAAGAGAAAAGATTTTTGGTAAGGGGAGAAGTGAAGGGTTCGGTAACCGAGAAATCCAAAATGGGGGATAGTTTGAGTATAGAGAAATCCAAAATGGGTTGCACCAGAGCGTCTTTCTTGCAATTTGTTTTGTATTATTCTCTGGGACGATTGAAGCTCTCTACTTCTCTGCGTCTCTATTTTATTCCCAAGCGAAGATGAACCGACAGAAGAACAGATAGAAGAATTATTAATTAAGGGTAAAACAGTAAAACTGCATCTATTCTTAATCTAAGTGAAATACTCTAGAACGACAGATATAATGGGATGGAGTATAATACAATTTTGAGGTGCCCACTTATCCATATCTCCACTAAGGTGAGTCAGAAAATTAAGCCACCTAAAAAAATTCAAACCTCAACTCATTATCGAACGATCCAGGTGGATCAGGTGGATTGGCGTTGGCCCATTGGTCCGTAACTTGCCCACTTGCAGCATGGCTTAACGATCCAGGCCAGGCCTCAGGTCGGTCCAAGCTTCAGGCTGAAGGCCAGGCCAGTTCGAGCTTTTTGGAAGGCCAGGTCAGACCGGATATGAGCTAAAAAAGTGAAGTCTGTTAGCAGTTTGTAGGCCGGACCAAGGCCAGACCGCAAGCCATTTGTCAACTCTAGGGTAAGGGTACAAGAGGATAGAAAGAGATTCATATTGTTCCTAAAATGGGTCCTTTACAATAATATACAATATTTAGTAAGTAATTACACTATTAGTGCATTACCAAAATAATTATAAAAATAATAACTATCCCATATTTATTTACAATATTAGTGCAATTAGGATTAGTGCATTAGGATTCCTTAATTTAGGGAGTTAGTATAGAATTCAATTCATAATATTAAGGAAACCTAAAATCAAGGATGAATAATTGTCATAATTAATTATTCAAATTCAAATATCTTGGATCTAACAATAAAAATAAATTCCCATCAACCCGACCCGCTTTTGGCAGGCGGAACACTTGTTCGCCCTGACGACCGCCGACGACTCTGTCACTGCCGACACCCCTCGTCTCTAGAAGATTCAGGCAAAGAGACTGCCGAAGAAGACAGCAAAACTAGCACCGGAGCCGGCGAGGGAAATATTGAGTTTTCGACGGCGGAGTTGACAGATTTCTCTTGCTCCAGTTTTATGGATATGTCTCGGTAGCACTTGGAACAAAAATTCTGGGTGGCTGTGGGTGGTCTGGAGCGTTTACTTGCTTTTGTATATATATATATATATATATATATATATATATATATATATATACATTCATATATATGAACTGCATGTCGAACTCTGTTCGATGAGCCTAGACTTCGGTCTGGAGATGAACACGTTGATGAGAGAAGGACTGCAATATATAGAGATATTAATTACTTAATTTAATAAGTAAACTAATACTAATTCCCTAAATTAAGAAATCTTAATTGTATACTAATTTCTTATATTAAGGAATTCTAATTGCACTAATATTGTAAATAATATGAAAGTGTATTAATTATATAAATATTTATGAATACACTATTGTTGTAATTATTTAAAAAAATATAATAGAATATGTAATTGATCCTATTAATAATTGATTTTTACTGTGGTGAAACTTAAGTGAATTTTTTTCGGGTCAGGGTCAAGGTCAAACAAAATTATTAGATTTAATCGTATATTTATTTAATTAGTCTAAAATAAATGATAGTCCAACATCTATTGAATTTTTTTTCTTAATATTAAGATTTGAATGGGTACAAACATATTTATTAGAATTATTTTTTTTGTTATTAATTAAATTTAAAAGATTGAAACTTATTATCAGGGGAAAAAATGTATAAACGTATTAAATACAAATCTTAATATTAAGAAGTAAATAAAAGCAGACGAACATAACTCTTATTTTTAAATAAGTATTATATTTATCCAGGGCCAACATTCAACTACTAAATCCCTCCAAAACACATCAAAATCCAATTGAAGTGAGGCAACCAGCGACAAAGCTACCAGCCTAAGATGATGCTGATTTCTTAGAGTGTGGGATGGAGTATAACAGGGAGAGAGAGAGGATCTAAAAAACAGTAAGTATGCACTAAAAAGATTGAATGAATATTTTTATAAAACATACGCCATTTATAATATTAAAAACAAAACAAATCGTCAAAATTAAAAATTAAAAATTAAAAATCGACGTCCGCCACTAATACTAGCGGATATTTAAAAAAATCCCTAATCAGAATAACAATTTGATTTTACCAATAAATGTCTATAATTTATTAAACAGGGTTTAGGATTTATTAACATTATTACCCCTGTTTAACAAACTTTAAATCCTGATTAATAAACCCAAAATATTTATTAGTTAGTCGTAAACATTTATTAGTAAAGTCAAACCTTATTCTGATTAGCATACGTTACTATTAGTAACGGATGATATTATTTTATTTTTTTACTGTTCGCTACTAATAGTAGTGGAAGGATGTCAATTTTTATTTTCTAATTTTGATCGTTCCTTCATTTTTTTAATAATATAAATGGTGTATACGATTCATAGCAAATATATAAGAAATAAACCAAGTGTCATTACAAGTTCTTTTCATGCCGCAACAACTTGTTGCGATATGGGAAAAAATAAGTTCAATCTCGGCTATTCAACTAGGATCATGATTGTTGGAATAATACTCATAGTAATCGATTGTTATGAATGGACACTCGTGTGTGTGTGTGTATATATATATATATATATATATATATATATAGAGAGAGAGAGCATGGATCAAGTGTATACCCCTTATCTTACTCACCCGTGTTCACCTCTTTATAGCCGACGGTTTCGGTCATACAATCGTTGTCTATATTTTTAGCGAAGCTATATGTTGTCCGACCAAAACCGTCGTCTAAAGGTGGGTGAGTACGTGTGACGCCCCCAAAATAGGTATACAACACCCATTCTGAGTCGCCAAAATACATGGTACAGAAACAACTACATCTTTATTATTACAACACAAGAACTGTGAGTTTAAATACAAATATTGTCATTTAGACAATATCCACACTCAAATAAACTCTCATTACAATTATTGATACATTATTTCACAAAAATAGTGAGGACTACTAAAGTAACTTCTAGAACCATCATTCCATACCCCGACTAGTACTCGCTACATTCTCGCCTCCTGAGAAAAATGGAACAAAAAGGAAAAGGGTGAGCTCAACTAGCCCAGTAAAGAACATTATGACTAAGATAATACAGAACAAATTATCGTTAGTCTTCAACAGGGAAAAATCTAATAGAATACAATAGACAACAAGTTTTAAATCAATAACTGCAGCGGAAACAGCAAACCATTAGAAGAGTCAAGTAGAGAATGAGTTCTACTATCTTCTAAGATTTAAAAGTCCATCATCAATATTTTATCCCTGTAACAACAATTAATAACCATCTTTAATCAAACATTCATCTTTGCACTACAGGCCAAAGATATTCATTTGTATCACCAGTCGGTCATGTTCATCTCAACACCTGTTCATCTTTGCACTACGGGCCAAAGATATTCATCAGTTAATCATTCATCTTTGCACTACGGTCCAAAGATATTCAGTAATATCATCATTTAGGACTGAGGATGATGAAAAATATCTTAAAGAAAACGAATCCAGTGAAACAAAATAACAAATATTAAGGATTCGTATTTCGATTTATCCATGTCCAAAAATACCTTATAATTATTCATAGTGAAGTAGAATTCAAGAATGATCAAAACATGGATACAATCAAAGCTAGTACCCAGAATAGATATTTTGGACGAAAAGAAGAAAATTTTATTTTTCGGTGAATAGTAACTCGTGAATAGTAACTCGTGAATAGTAACTCATGAATAGTAACCCCGACGTGAAAAGTTCCAAATTTGATAAAAATTTCCAACCAATATTTCGGCATAATGATATTGAAGAAATAATATCATTTTTGAATAAAATAACATCCCTTACCTCGTACAGACAGTACTTCTGGTCGGAATACCGGTATAAGGCTGAAAGACACTTGCTCTGATGAATAGAAACTCTCAAAGTATCTAAATACTCACAAAATACACTCAATAATCTAGAGAGAGAAAGAGAGAAAACTTGTTTCTGGTGTGATTTTCAATTCTAACTTAGCCCTCTATTTATAGGAAAATGTTAGCACGCCGAAGCAGACTTAACCTGCAACCTGATGGCTTTACCTGCTACTATTCCCACCCACCACATTTGAATAAAAATCTCAGCACATTTCTTCACCAACCAAGAGTGGGGCCCACCAATTCTAGAATTTTCTACCAAAATGATTAACTCCGAAAATTTAACAATTTCTGAACCAGTCATCTCGTAAAATTCATAATAAATCATACGTTTATTTTTAACGGTTCAAAATTTGTGGACATATACTCAACTTATATATGTATAACATATCCAAAAATTACCACGATCCAACGGTCGGATTAAAAATTATAACCCCCGCAAAATATCTCAAAACCCTGATTTTTAATACCTTCATTCCGACAAAAATACTGATAAAAACCTCAACATTAACTCCTCCACAAAAATATATCCCTCATTTATATCCACAAAAATAAATATTTCCTTATCATATGAATCAATAATTAATTATTTACAAATATTATTACAGAATCACATTTATGACAACCAGGCCGTTCCCAGGAAAGAGGGGGCTTTCCAATAAGGATTTCTCCTTACTGGCGCGCAATTAGATGACCAAACCTCTCCTTAGACAGAACTTTCTAGACATTGCCAATAATGTTATCTAATAATATTATTCAAATAATATGAATTATTGATCTGATAATGGGAAATACTGTGTAGTGACCATTATTGAAACAACAGTAATATAAAATATCAACGCAGCAATTATTGAATCAATAAAATAAAATACTGAACAGTAATTACTGTAACCATTATTGAGTAGTGCCTTCTTACGTAAGAATCAATAATTGGTGCAATACAGTGTGCTACTGTGTAACAACGCGTATTACTGTGTTTTAACCACCGGGTATTCCAACAGTATTAACGGTAACAACTACGCCGTTATTAATAAAAACCATATACTTGTCGTTTTCTTCATCCAATCGCTTTCCGTTATGGGGCCCACAAAAGACTGCGCCGTCGTACGAATATTCCCCGACAGGAAGAATATTCCACGACCAAACGAATATTCCCCGACAACAATGAATATTTTATAACCACTTGCTTATTTAAAATATTTACGCATTTTACCCATAACTAAGCTCATTAATCAATTTAACACTTACTATTTCAAAATAATAAATAGAGAGAATTTAAATTTCATTTATTAATAATTTGGGGTCTTACAGTACGGGTGAATAAGATAATGTGGACCGTATATATATATATATATATATATATATATAAAGGAAAAAAGAAGAGATAAAAAGAGAAACAGAAAGATAAGTGCAAAATGCATGGGATGTGGCCAATTGATATTACTCCATTATTTATAGCAAGTACCACGGAGCTGACATAGGGACGGCCAAAACACTTGGATTATATATACCTCCTCATGGCCACTGGCCACATCCAATGTTAAAGTCAAAAGGTAGAATTTAAAGAAGAAGAAAAAATGATCAATCAAAATATCGTTTCATTTTCTTCTGATACAAGTACGCTTGTTAATTACTAATAATGATAAAAACAAGAAATAGTGGGCAAAACGTTTGGCTATACGGGGCGGGACCATTCCTTTTTCTTCTTTGAGCTAATGATTTGCAGAAGAAAATACTACTACTATTTAAAGTGAGTGTGGGCCTAAACGGGTTGTCTATTTTACGTGGGCCAATTGGTTCCGTGGTAAAGCCCAGGGAGGACACGGTAATGGTGGAGGGTAGTCAGTCAGTATGGCCCACATAAAGGTCACGTGGCAGTTTTTAGTCATTCCAGATTAAATGCAGAATTATTCAAATAAAAAATTCTGCATCAAATCATAATCCGTCCCTTCCCTTGTGGGCCAGCCAAATACAATGAAAAACTTAATCCCAATCCCAACAGAATCCTTATTCTTTAAGATAAGAAGATGGGAACAAGAATCCAAAAATAAATATCTACTATACTACGGTTCAAAAATAAAAAATAATTTATGATTGGTAAAGAAAAAACACTAAATTTCACGTTTGGAGAAGTAAGTAAAACAGTGGGATAAATTATTTGAAAACAAAGCATGAAATCTGAGTAAAGTCAAACAAGTTGATGCTACTTATTCCTTAATTAATTAACAGAACATAAGTGTAATAATTACTACTAGTACTTTATACCATTCTCATCTCATCTGCTCTTATCCTTCTTTAGTTAGCAGCACTTGACTTAACTTGGCAGTAGAAAGAAGAAGTTGGAACCTAGCTGAGCTGCTAGTGAGAATGCCATGCCATCAACGATTGGTGCTAAAGGAACTTGATCCACTACAGTTAGAAACAAAAAGAAGAGAAAAACAGAGAACTACAGCACCCACCCAGGACCCAGCCATATAAAAAATTAGATAAGATTTTTTTTACTAAAATACGACAACTAGTAGTCTAGTATTATCAGATAAGATTTGTCCGTACCTTGCCATTTATAATCTCACATTCGGTCGTGGAGTGACTAGTACTAGTATCTATCTACTTTTTCTTCCCCCCTTCCCCTTTTCCAAGCCCACCATTACCTTACCTACTTTACTTACCACTTTAACTCACCCCAACCCAATCTTTCTTCCCCCGTATAATATCCATTTCAATCTCTCTTAAAACTCACTTATTCATGGCTCACACCACCATTAACCACCTCCCCGATGTAATCCTCTCCAACATAATCGCCACCGTCTCCCACGTCCGCTCCCGCAACTCCGCCGCCCTCGTCTGCCGGAAATGGCTCCACCTCGAACGATCCACCCGCTCTTCCCTCACTCTCCGCGCCAACGCTCGTGACCTCTTCATGCTCCCATCCTGCTTCCGATCCGTAATCTACCTCGACCTCTCTCTCCTCTCTCCTTGGGGCCACCCGCTCCTCTCCGACCCCCCCGCCTCCAACCCCGCCCTCATCTGTTATCTCCTCCGACAAGCTTTCCCTTCTCTCAAATCCCTCACGGTTTACGCTCGAAACCCATCAACCCTTCACCTCCTAGCCCCTCACTGGCCAAATTTGAACCAAATCAAACTAGTCCGTTGGCACCAGAGGCCCCAATTGCCATCTGGGTCTGATTTTGCCCCTCTGTTTGAGAATCTTACATCCCTTAACAAGCTCGATTTGTCCAGCTTCTATTGCTGGACTGAGGATCTTTTTCCGGCGCTCCAATTGTACCCACGCATCGCAATCAAATTGACCTTCCTCAATTTGCTAAACCCTTCATTTTCCGAAGGGTTTAAAGCGCGGGAGCTTGAGGATATTACAAAAGCTTGCCCCAATTTGAAAGAGTTTCTTGTAGCTTGTGTGTTTGATCCCAGGTACATTGGCTTTGTTGGGGATCAAACTCTGTTATCCATAGCTGCCAATTGTCCAAAACTGTCACAGCTACATCTTTCCGATACCTCGGCTTTGCTGAATGCCAGAGTGGATCCAAATGATGAAGGGATTACTGCTGAGGATGCCCGAATCACTGTTCCGACGCTAATTGAGATGTTTTCAGGTCTTCCATTGCTGGAGGAATTTGCTCTAGATGTTTGTAATAATGTTCGAGAGAGTGGTCCTGCATTTGAGATTCTTCATTCGAAATGTCCCAAATTGAGGAAGCTTAAATTGGGGCAGTTACATGGGATTTGTATGCCGGTGGAATCGAAGCTGGATGGGATTGCACTTTGTCATGGGCTTGAATCTTTATCAATCAGAAACGTGGCTGACTTGACGGATTTTGGGTTAATTGCTATTGCCAGGGGGTGTTCGAGGTTGGCCAAGTTTGAAGTGCAGGGCTGTAAGAAGATTACGGTGAGGGGAATGAGGATTTTGGCTTGTTTGCTTCACCAGAGTTTGGTTGATGTCAAGATCTCTTGCTGCAAGAATCTGGGTGCCATGTCGTCGTTGAAAGCATTGGAGCCAATCCAGGACCGAATTCAGAGACTTCACATTGATTGTGTTTGGGATAGTGTTGAACAATTTGAGAATCTTGATGGAATTGAATTCAATTTTGATTTGAACAAATTGCATGGTAGTCCTGGTTCCAATTTATCTGCTGAATTTGCAAATTTCTTTGAAAATACTCCGAGTGAAGAAACATGCTACAAGAAGAAAAAGTGCAAGTATTCTTATGATCAGGATTGTAATTATGATCATGTCCAAGGCACTAGCAATGGAAATGGCAATGGGTATTATGGTAGAACATGGAATAGGCTGCAACATCTTTCACTCTGGATTTCTGTTGGTGAGATTTTGAGTCCGTTGGTAACAGCAGGTCTCAAAAATTGTCCTAATCTGGAGGAGATACGTATTAAGGTTGAAGGAGATTGCAGGGACTGGTCAAAACCATCACAGCACGCATTTGGATTGAGCTTCCTTGATCAATACCGTAAGTTGTCAAAGATGCATTTGGATTGTGGAGACATGATAGGGTTTGCTCATACTGCACCATTCGGACACATGGATTTGAGCCTCTGGGAACGATTCTATTTACTTGGAATTCAAAAGTTGAGCCTCAGTGAGCTTGATTATTGGCCACCACAGGACAGGGATGTTAACCAAAGGAGTCTCTCCTTGCCTGCAGCTGGATTGCTTCAAGAATGCCTTACCCTAAGGAAACTTTTTATCCATGGGACTGCTCATGAACATTTCATGAGGTTCCTTCTCAATATCCCGAACTTGAGGGATGTTCAACTGAGAGAAGATTACTACCCGGCCCCAGAGAATGATATGAGTACAGAGATGAGAGCAGATTCCTGTAGTCGATTTGAAGATGCAGTCAACCTACGTCAAATTATTGACTAAGACAAACTGACGCCAGTAAATCCTAAACTTCAGATAACAAAAATACAAGTTTGAAAAGACCGTACGAGTTTTGAGAGATGTCATCCGGATTCAGATTTTATAACATTCAATTTTCATTTATGTATTCCAAAGAGAGTGCATGACAACGCTTTAAACAAGGCTGGATTTTACTTTTGATTGCATAAAGAGGGGATAGTGGATTCTGCCATTTGAAGCAAAAAATGAACCAGTACATGTACTTTTATAGAACTGCAAAATCATACAGAAGTTTTACTATAATTTGAGCCGAAAACAAGTTGTAACACCTCTAGTATGCTGTTTTTCTATACAACAGATTGCTTGCATTAGCTGAGTGAGTACTCGCAGTCTAGCAAGCGGGTGAGGATATCCTCACAACTTGGTCGTTCCTGCGGTTCTGCCCAACAATCTGCATCAAGGAAATTAAGGCATGAGTTTCTCTAAGACAGCCTAACAATGTTCAATTTAGTATAATCTAATAAGGAACACCTGCAATTAGTCTGCCTACTGGGCCTTCTGGGATCTCTAATCGTGATCCCTCATTCGCAACTGCATAAACAACCTAAGTAGGCGAAACAAATGTCAGTATCTCAACTTGTAGCTTTTATACCAAATGGTAAGCAGAGATGTAAACTAACATTACACTACTAAACATAGATGTATGTCAACCTACCCTCTCTGGTGGTGTTCCATACCATGGCCTACTTAGAGTGCATAGCTCCCATATTATCACCCCCAGGCTGAAAATATCACATTTCTCAGTGAAAGGTTCGTTTCGGATAAGTTCTGGAGCCATCCACTCCGGAGTCCCTGCTGACGAGGAATCCTTCATGGGTGTTTCTATCATCATCCTCGAGAGCCCAAAATCACAGATCTTAACCGTCCAATGCTTATTCACAAGGCAATTTGCACTTTTTAGATCGCGATGAACTATCTTCATGCGGTGTATACACATCAACCCTCTTAGTTGCCAGACATGAACAGTAAGTCAGTTTAAAGTTGCAATATGGTTCTACCAGGATTATTATCGTATGATATTGCTCCAACATAATTGAACATTATAATCATATCCACGTGATAAATGCGCGTCTACATGATACATGAGAGGACAAGAAGACATAAAATTTAGCAAGAAAATCAAATTCAAAACAAAATTTCAAATTTTCTGTGGGAAAGGTGAATATTTCAACCAAGGAAAGAATGTCGCACGATGCCGAGGCACAGAAAAAACCCACCTAAAATGGTAGGCTAATAAGCTACACAATAAATTTAGTCCGATATTGTATCAAGTTCATCAACAGGATGTCAACAATATTAGGCAGTCGGTCAATATAACTGCTTCATTGTAAAAGTTTTGCATCGCCTTCAGCATATAAACACAAACGCTTCACAACGGGTGCTTTGATTTCAAAGCAGACTTGGCAACAAAAGGGTTTCTTTGATGTCAAAGCAGACTATTAGTGCTGCTTTCAGAGAACGGTTAAATTGTTTGAAATCTTATTGCAACACATTTACGCATGCACAGCAGTCCTTCAGTTACCCCTAGCTCAAAATCAAATACCACACAGAAAGTGCAATGTAGGTAGTCTTATGTCAACTACGAAGGTGGAGGTTCTAACAAACTGATCATTTCTGTTCAGTTTTTTCAATCACACTGATATCAAGAAAGAGGAAACCTTTCAGAAGTGGATCTAGATTAACTTGTTTGAATTACAAGCCATTGGCCTTGTAAAACTAAATAATTATGTTTCAATTTATTTATGAAGCAACTTGAATCTCTGTTGACACAAAAATGGCTGCATACAAGGCCTCTCAAATTATTGTGTAAAAAATTATGACACCAGTTAAGCAATTAGTATAACCTAAAGGTTTTTCAACATTTATGATTGATGTGTCTTCTTCATGATAACTGGTCTACATTGCCTCCACTGAAATTGTGTTAGAATTGTTTCACCATGCTGTTTATGTGAGCTTTATCCAAAAACTTTATCACAGTGGACATCTATACCCTGTATCACGAGGCTTATCAAGCTGAGCTTCGAGTTGATCAAGATTGACTTGTTAAGCAGTGAGCATGAGATAGTAGTTTAAGCTTGATTAATTTAACACTGAATGAGCTTGAACTTGTTTTTAAAAAGTTGAGATCTAAAGAAATGCACATGTAAACATCACAATGAAGACAACTCTAGCCAAAATTTAATCTTTTGCAAGTGCATATAAATTTCCGTAAGCAGATGAGAACATCACTCTCGTTTAAAGATGATACATTCAATAAGAATAATATTAATAAAAAAATGAAAAAAAAATGGTCAATAAAATCATAAGATGCACATTAATAAGCTAACCTGCATATAAAATGGTCAATAAAATCATAAGATGCACATTTAATAAGCTAACCTGCATATATCACGCAACATTTTAAGTCTTCTCCTCCAGTTCAGTTTCTTCTTCAGACCACTCAAATGGATCAAGTAATATAATGATCCCATCTCCATGTATTCAGTAACCATTGATAACCGTGGAGGCTTCATGCATGCTCCAAGAAATAATATAACTAAGCAGTAAAGAGGATAGTATAGTCAAAAATGAGTAATTACTTTTTTTTCCTCATAAAGTTTGAACATAACTAGTTTTCTTAATTTATTTCTTAAATGAGAGAAATAACTGTACATGCAATTCACATATTAAAATATTCATATATTTCTCCCATCACCAATTTGGCCCAACCCATGCTGGCAGGGTGGAGTGGAGGAAATGTTTATTTGTGAAACTCTAGATTTTCTTATTTGAAACTCTCACAGCTAGCAATCTATGGATAGGACAAATCTGAGAGAAACAATACAAATTAAACTAAGATAATGAGGATAAATACCGTTTGGATGTCGAAGTCGGCTGGTAGAAAACAAGAGAAACAGCACAAGAATGATAGTGCAGTTAGAAAGAGAAAGATGGTACAGTTGGAAAAACATATAACTAAGAGAAACTACACCTATCACTTTGTCCAAGGTAACATACCTCAGGATAGATATTTCATTACAGAAATCTTCCATGTTTTCAGCAGTCAGATCTTGCTCCAAAAAAACTTTAATCGCAACATCTGTTCCATTCCAAATGCCACGAAAAACTTCTCCAAAGAATCCTATGAATTAACGGCCAAGAGATGAATAATAACAACACAACAATTATCTAAACATATAATTACATACTTAAAATAAAAACACCATAATGATTATCTAAACATATAATAACATACTTATATATAGGGATCAATCCACAGCTGGTATTGGCTGTGGACCTTTCCCAACCAACTAATTTGTTGCCGTTAAAATACAACGCAAATGTTTGCAATTTAAAAGAGTTGGTACACGTTATTCTTGAAAGCGGACAAGATGGTCACGCAAAATTCCTTTTATGCCTCTACTTCAATAGCAGTAAATATAAGTCAAGATTCTATCCACTATTAAGAATATCCACTATTAAGAATAGCGGATGGGAGTCTTTGCATCCTAATAAAATACGTCTCTCTTTCTCTCTATCTAAATAATGTTTGCTCTCCTCTCTATAAGAGCATAGGATAAGATGCATTATCTGAGTTTGCATAATCACTGGTACGTCAACTAGGTTTGTCTCACTCTATATCAAATTTTCTGTCTCTACAAGACTACAAGAGTACATAAAAAGATGCATCATCTGGATTTGCAAAACCACTGGGGCATCAACTGGGTTTGGGTACCTTGTGCCTTAACATGGTGGAGACTATAACAAAACAAGACTACGACAAACAACACAACTATGTTGCATGGTAGTTTATACCTAGACTTGCAATCATTAACCAAAAGCTTGAAATTCTTTTTTATCCTGAAGTTGCAGGATGAGCAACTAGCCTATATTTTCTCTTTTTCATAAGTAGCAGCTAGCCTACATATACACAAAGGGGCAAAAGGGTCAAAATTTAAGCTTTCTCTTGTTCGCTAATAAGAATAGGCAAGTCTTTTAAAACTGCGACTTTTCAGGTTGTATTTTAGCGGCTGCATACAAGTTGGCGGGGGAAGGTCAACATTCAACGCAGATGTGGATCAGTCCACCCCCCCCCTTCTCGCTATACACACACATATGTATATGTATATATACTACATATATAATATATTGCTCTATACTCTCATAGCAGTCTTTGTTCAACATTCAACTGAATAATGGAAAGATGTACCTACTACCAGTTAGATTATACTTGGGATTCACTCCCAAAAAATGTATAAACTTCATAACAAATTGGTTGTAATTCTTAAAATTTTGGACAAGAATTTCAATAGGTAATATGGTTCCATGTCTTTGGTGTTTTATTCAAATTATTTATCAGGTAATTTCTTGGTATTTCAGTCTCATTAATTGAGCATATCATTGTGGTTTGTGTGAGTACGTGTGTGTGTACAATGCATATATATACTCGTGTGTGTGTGTGTGTGTGTGGCGTACTGCCTTAAGATGCAATAGAGCTGTATATTGCATTAGTCAAATTTTGCCCTTTAGGCCGCGTGTCATTACTAATGGACAAGTTTTGTGGATTCATTGAAGGTGTGAAGCACAAATCTTCATTAGCCCTTTTCTTCTCTAAGCTCTTTATTTTTTTGTTTTAGAGAAATCAAATGAAAAGAGAGAATACAAGCATGGAGGAACAAGTAGTCCACCCATCCTTTTAAGTGGAAAAAAAGAAATACTCAAGAGAGCAGCTCCCCAATATCTAAAAAGATTAAAACACAATATCCTCTAAAGTACCCATGGCTGAGGGCCTGAGGCCTATTAAGACGCAAAGAAAAAGATCCTATCTCTGTTAAATTTCTCTTTCTATTGAATCCATATATTTTCTTCTTAAAATGCTCTAAATCTCACTGTTCTACCAATGTTTCGATGCTATTTCGTTACACTTTTCTGCATCATTCCATAATAACTTAATTGATTTGGAATTCAATCAAGTTTAGGATCAAGGTTGATCCTAACAAAATCATTGCATCCCCAATTCATCACCTCCATTGCCGTGCTCAATGAAACGGTTCGTCCCTAGTTATAGACTTGTGGTCAACCTAGGAATGATGGCTGTTGGGTAAAGTAAATGTCAACCAAACCTGGTGATTTATTTCAAACTGACGAATACTAACATATAATCCAAATGACCTGATCTAGTCCACATACTTAACAAACTAGCCCATCAGTTTGGCATGTTACAGCGCCTAGATCCATTTAATATTACTGGAAAGGAACGGTTTCAATGCTACCCATGCATAAACCTTTGTATAGGCCCTAGCAGTTTAAAAACATTAAGAAGAGAGGTTATTCCTCCCGGAGCAAAATGATCAAAACCCCCTCGTCTGGTAAATTTGGTGATAGTTAAGTCACCAAATTTAAATTCACCCATTAGGTTCAAGGACAATCTCCTACTGCATGAGTGGAGGCCGCAGCCTCCTAGTTAGGATTTTTTTTTTTTTTTGGGGGGGGGGCAACAAAAGGCTTGCTAAAATTTCTCTAATCCGCCGTATTTGACATGATGCACGAAGAGCAATGATATGATTGAATGGCTACCCTCATAAAAGCATGACATACTTGGTCTTTTGAAAAACACCAACAACATTCAGTAAATGGTTGAAAAACAAAAAAAAAAATTTGAGGCCTCCACTTAAGGGGCATTAATCAGTGTAACAGTTGATACTCAATTTCGTAGAACCGAAACTCTAGTTTCAAAATTCTGGAACAAAACTCACAGAAAGAGCTTCGATACTAAGAACCCTGTTAGTTGAGTGAAGATGGAACAAAGAATTCTATATTTGCAATCCTCAAAGGGTAGAATCATTCACAAGAATCTCCTAGAAGGGAATATATCAGTTAAATGGTCGCAGCAATAACTTCAACCCTCACCCCTGGTTTCAAGATGATGGTTGGTCCATGTGGGTCAGCCAACATATAAAATTTCAGTGGCAATAATTAAGTGGTATTATATCACCCAAACGTTACTCTATCAGAGATACTAATGACATAAAACATGCATTTCAAAAGAAACACGATAACAACTACCTGCCTCTCATTCCACTGGTTGTAAAGCAACCTACAGTTATAAAGTTAATCATATTTATGTAACTTGTAGAAAACCTACATCAGAGGGTGGGTTTTGATAACTAGTTCAATAAATAATGCAATTTTTTTGGCAATACACAGTAGAGCAGAAAAAATTGAAGACGAAAATACCTCAGAGAATACTATGAAAAATAATGCTCACCGATCCCAACACGAGTGCCAACAGTTATTTCTGAGAAGTCGATATTCCATTCATGGAAAGGTAACAGAGGCTTATTTTGGAACATAGGTGATTCCAGAATTTTGTTCCACGTTGTGACCATTTCATCATTTGCCCCACTTCTCCCAGATGCCTGGCTCCTATATTCATGTGGAGATGAAGGTAATGATATTGCCTTCTGTGAACTAAAATGCTCCTTGGGAAAAGCATACAAAGATGACCTTCCACCAGATATTTCATCACGATCATCAAGGTTAAAATCAGATACCTGAAGTAATGTACCAGAAAAATTACAATGATAGAGAAATCAAATAAGGAAAAACACCAGTCTCCATAAATGAAGAGTTGAACATGCCACAGTACAACAATCAACTGAATAGTAAGGAATCAGAATCCTGTTAAATTCAAGAGAGTTAGGTATACTTTATTTTCTAAACATGTCTAAATAAGAAGTAAATGTGCAAATATGCTGACCTTACGAGAAGGAGCCAATTAACATAACATGATAACACAACATAGTTCAGAAAAATCAGGAACAAAAAAACTATCAAAGTGTTAAGTCTTTGATCTTATGTCATTATCCTTCGGTGTAGAAAAGGGTGGACAGGAATTTTATACCAATTTGGGACTTCTTGGACGAGTTTGCATTGACGTAGCTTCTTTCCTAGCGCATATATGGGCTGTGTAACTTTAATTTTTCAGTGGAGGTTTGCTCCCCCAGTAGAACACGTAGATTTTGGGTTTTGGAGAGAGCTTGTTTATGTTACACGAGATACAGTCCTACCTGCCATTTCCTTGATATAGCTCTATTCATAGAACAAAAACTGTTCACACTGGTAGAGATACAAAGGCTCTTTAACCGACTGTAAGTTAAGTTTACTGGTGCAGGAAGTCTATTGAAATATAAATCGACCAATTGTATATATAATCTTCTTTCCTACCCCCCTCCATCCCAATTTAGTTGTTCCCTTTTAAGGTTTATTTTATACAAATTTAGGACATACCTAATACACATTTATAGATTATACTTTACATATTTGTAGTTGATACAGTACTATATAATATATATATATATATATATATATATATATATATATATACAGTCCCCTTCAGTTGAGGGATCCCTCAAATAGTGTTATTTGAAGGATAGTGCGCTCAACCGTTGGATCTGTTTTAATAACTTTATGTGGCTGAGATTTTACAAATAACCCAACACATCCAATGCAATGGTTATCCAATGCAACACATAAGATGTAAAATCTCAGCCACATAAAGTTATTAAAACAAATCCAACGGTTGAGCACACTATCCCTCAAATAACACTATTTGAGGGATCCCTCAACTGAAGGGGATTGTATATATATAATATATATATATATATATATATCTTCAAAATAAAGGAATATAGTGAAAATGTACTATACAAATGAGATTTTGGCACAACTTAATATGACTACGCATATTCTCAAAAGAAGGGTACAAGAAGTAAATTGGATTGAAGGTAGTAACAAATACCAGTAATTTTATTTGTTAGAATTAACGCCTTGCTCTTAGAGAGTATTATGAAATAGAATCATAACCCTAAACATCTACAATACCTAAGACTCCATCTAACACAATTCAAAGACCAATACAATATATTGAGCTAGTAGTAAAGCTCATAATCAGTCCTATTACAAAAGATAGACGAGACAATAGGAGGATTCAGAGTGCAAACATGTAGAAGTTTCAGTTCATAGCAGAGTTGCTAGATTCTCTCATAGACCTTACGAACCGTGTATTGGTACTTGCATATAGAGTACTCTTATGTACCAATCAATTATCTAAATTTAGAGTGCCGAAAAATTTCTTTGTTGTTTAACTATAATTGCACAAAGATCAATATTATAACTTAGTATTGGATGCTCAAACATTACATTTGTACTAAAATATTTATAAAACAATCAACAAGACTTGTTGATTCAACTAAAAATCTTCTAAAAAATTTAAGTTTATTAAATTTAAATTCTAAGAGAATTTCTAACCATAAGAACTTATATAAAGATACCCTAGCATATTGCGTTTTAACTATGTATCATACTGCGCACCCATATTTGAACCGCGTACAAAAACATACCACGTTTCAGTGGTTCATAGTGCCTTCTATTTTTCAAAATAGTCTTTGTTCCAGGGTGGACTTCTAATTTTCTCCTGCTTTCTTCTATCCTTTGTTCATTTATCAATAAACCCTCCCTTCTACCACCCTCACCCTTAAGTTGTAGATCTTTACGTTCAATTAATCATCCTTCCCTAATTTGTACAATCCTTGCAATTTTTAGACTTTTTGGGAAACTAATGTGTTATGTTATCAGAACCACGTTATAGACCAAACAGAAAATTCAATTATAAATTTTCTGAGATGGAAGAAATTGGCAACGGAGGTACATTGACTGAAACGGAAATTAAAATGAACAAAGTTAAAAACACCATAAACATCAATACATCTACCAAATAAACAGTAATTCTGTTAGAAGATTGTTAGAAGATATGATAGAGATTTATCATAATTATAACTTCCATAATCAGTGTATACATATTACTGTAATTTAAGAATTACCATAATTGTAGTTGGGGATACTTGTGTGTATATATCACCACTCTATGTAAATAGAGAATTAAGATTCAATGAAATAAAATAATTCTCAATTTCAACATGGTATCAAAGCCTAAATTCATAACAGTCCTGTTCTTATTTTTCCTTTACTGTCTAAAATGCCGATCATAAAATATAGTAGAAATCTTGCAAGATCAGCTTGTTTGGAGAATTTGAGGTCATATTAGAGTTCTACAGTGTCAGGCGACCGCAACGGATGTGTCAGATCTTGCACCCATAGGCCATAGTCACACGCGCCGCCACGCGCTGTCCCACTCTCCGGCTGCCGACGCCACGCGCCGCCTTCTACCGACGCGTGAGTTGTTTTCCGGCGGTTTTTTCCGGCGCGGCTTCTTGCAGTGTGATCGGTTTTCTCTTCCCTTGCCATCAACAGTGGTCTAATAAGGATTAATCCAGATTTGTTAAGGTTTTCTTCCTTTGCCATCTACAATGTTCTGTGGCTACTGTACTGCTTTGCTTCCTTTGGTGCTAGGGCTCTGGTTGTGATACTGCTCTGCTTGTTTTTTCTTTTTGAGCTTTTAAACCATCCTTGTTGATATTTCCTCAGATACGTTTGTTGCTCCTACCACATTATCATGGCAGAGTCTAGTTCCATTAATAGCGGTGGTGCTACTGACACAAATAAAGGGCAATTGATTAGAAATCATCATTTTAACTCTGCTTTGGTTCTCAGCCCATTTAAGTTGGATGGAAATAATTATCTAGCTTGGTCTCAAGCATGCCGTATGTCAATTGAAGCTAACCGTATGCAGCACTTCATCAATGGTACAACAACCATGCCTACCCAAAATGGAGTAGCGAAAAAAAAAATCGACACTTACTAGAGGTAGCCCGCACTCTTATGTGAACACCCCTAAATTTCTATGGGGAGGTGTTGTTCTGACTGCTGCATTTCTGATAAATCGACTTTCTTCTAGAATTATTGAAAACAAAAGTTCAATCTCTTTTCTCCAACACACGACAAGTCCTTCTCTTTTGCCTCGAGTTTTTGGTTGTGTGCTATGTTTATGATCAATCTCCCACTCAGGAAAAATTAGATCTCAAGTCTCTTCGGTGTGTTTTCATTGATTATTCTTCAACCTAAAAAGGTTATAAATGCTATCATCCTCATTCACACAAAGTCTGTCACTCGGGATGTAACTTTTTGGGAATTGGAACATTTTTATTCTTCTTCACCTTCTCCTCAAGGGGAGGATGTTATTGATGAGGAGAAGCTTCCTCCTAAAGCTGGCATTACAAGTTCTATTACACCATCTTCTCTTGTTCCTGTCCCTGTTGTTGTTTCTGATAATTCTACACAGGAGAGGTTACAGTTACAAGCGTCAAATGCTAGACAGAATGAGCTTGTGTTGAGAACCTCTGTTCGAAGAGGCAAGAATAAGGCGACCACTTCTGCACCACTACACCAACCCTGCTCAGAACCTAATCCTGATAATGCTAATGGTGAGACTCCTAATCCTACTTGTTCTTCTGATGATACTGACATTTCTATTGCTCTTAAAAAAAAAAGTTAGAGCTTGTACTCAACATCCTATCTCTAATTTCTTAGCCTATAATAAATTATCTGTATCCTACCACTCCTTTGTGTCTTCCTTGTCTTCAATATCTGTACCTCAGGGGTAGAGAGAAGCAATTAGTAATGAGAATTGGAAACATGCTATGATAGATGAGATAAATGCCCTGAAAAAGAATGATACATGAGAATTAGTTTTCTCTTCCTTACGGGAAAAAACCAGTTGGTTGCAAATGGGTATATACAGTCAAACAGAAGCCAGATGGGACAGTTGAGAGACTCAAAGCCAGGCTAGTTGCAGAAGGGTATACTCAAACTCATGTAATTGATTACCAGGAGACATTTGCTCCGATGGTGAAGAAGAACTCTGTTCGTACCATAATCTCATGTGCAGCAAACTTTGGCTGGGATATTCAGTAATTGGATGTGAAAAATGTTTTTCTTCATGGTGACTTGGAGGAAGAAGTATACATGGGAATTCCCCCTAGTTTTGCTTCATCTGTCACCAAGGGAAAGGTATGTAAACTGCAAAAGGCTCTATATGGTTTGAAGCAATCTCTCAAAGCCTGGTTTGGTAGATTTCACAAAGCGATGATAAAATTTGGATACAAACAGAGTCGGGCAGATCATACTCTATTTGTCAAACAGAGAAAAGGTAAGACTACCATTCTTATCATTTATGTTGATGACATTGTGGTGACAGGGGATCATAGAGAAGATATAGTTAATCTTAAAATGAATCTAACCAAAGAGTTTGAGATTAAAGATTTTGGTCCTTTGAAATAGGTCCTTAGTATTGAAGTTGCAAGATCTACCAGTGGAATTTTTCTCTCTCAAATGAAGTATGTCCTTGATATTTTAACAGAAACTGACATGTTGGGGTGTAAGCCTGTTGATTCTCCTATTGAAGTTAATCATCACCTACTCATCTAGTAGGTGGTACAGAACTTACAGTTGATAGAGAAAGATATCAACATTTGGTAGGACGATTGATATAAAGTTAGTATATGCATGATCCTCGACATTGTCACATGAAAACTGTTTACAGAATTATGAAGTATCTCAAGTCTGCTCCTGGAAAAGGTTTATTGTTCGCACCACATGGTCATATGAGAGTTGAAGCTTTTTTCTGAGTCAAATTGGGCTGGCTCTATAGAGGATCGCCGTTATACATCAAGTAACTATTCATTTGTTGGAGGTAACCTTGTTACTTGGCGTAGTAAGAAACAGTCCTTGGTAGCAAGATCTAGCGCTGAGGCTGAATATCGAGCTATCGCCATGGGTATATGTAAACTAACGTGACTTCGAACCTTGTTAGAAGATTTGGATGTTACAACTAAAAGGCCTATGCAGTTATTTTGTGATAATAAAGCAGTCATTAGTATTGCAAACGAGCCAGTACAACACGATAGAACGAAGCACATTGAGATTGACACACTTTATCAAAGAAAAATTAACTAGTGGTCTTATCTGCTTACCTTTTGTCAAAACAGAACATCAGCTTGCTGATATTTTGACTAAAGGTCTTAATAGTAAGATGTTTCATCCACTATGTTTCAAGTTGGAAATGCGAGACATCTATACATCAACTTGAGGGGAATTGTTAGAAGATATGATAGAAATTTACCATAATTATAGCTTCCATGATCAGTGTGTACATATTACTGTAATTTAGGAATTACCATAATTGTAGTTAGGGATACTTGTGCATATATATCACCACTCTATGTAATAGAGAATTAAGATTCAATGAAATAAAACAATTCTCAATTTCAACAAAATCATATTCACAAACACAAATCAGTAGTGAAAAATAAGGTGATAAAATTATTAAGGCGTTCCACAGTTAACAATTGCCAGAACCAAAAAAAAACATACATTTTTTAGCAGATCTTGACCAGTGCTTTTGTCATCCGAAGAGTAAGGATACGAACTATTATCCCCTTGTTCTCTTAAGAGGCGATTCTGCTTCAATGTTTCATTCATTGCTCGTACAGCCCTACATAATCCATTAGAATAGATAAATCCTTTGGAAAAAGAATAAGAAAAAAAATTGGCACAGCAATTTAGTACTATGAAAGGAATCACCACTCTCATTTGCCAAAAGACTTCCTCCAAGTCTAACCCTTTCATAAAGCCTTTTCTTTTGATTAGTTAAATTACATTGTTTTCTATAGAATTTTAAGGACCCTGCATCCTTGTATATATGACTTGAAAGGATCATTAACAGATACATTTTTAAAAGTTAACTCTACAATAATTTTTTCTCATGGGCTTCTTTGGTCCTAATTTATTTATGGTTCCATTTTGCTAGGATTCATTATTAGTTATGAAAATATGGTAAATAGTTACAAATCCTCACACGTAAATTGATCAGTTTAATTAGTTGCTTTCGAGGAAGTACAAACACAAAGAGACCATGACAATCTTCTCTCTGGAACAATTAAGGAGGCAATATGTCATCTGCCCAGCATAAGTACAAACCAGAGTTTCTCAAATCATAAATCATCGCTCATAGAGGTGGAAAAGTTAATAGACTACTCTTTTTTTAGGGCGCTGTATAAGAAGTCATTTTTAGAATGTATTCCCATTATTCTGCTCTGTATTTCCCTACAACAGAATATTAAGCCAGTTGTTTAGTAAACAAATGGAAATAAGGTCAAACTATCTTCACGTTAGAAAGAGCCATCTAACAGCCATCACCAAAAATAAAATTTATGAAGACATTTAATAACCTTTAATCTACATCCGAATCTATATCCCAAGGCTCAAAATGAAGTCAAAAGACCCCGTCTGAAGTATCTTAAGCAATCAAAAATCCACCCTGATAAAAAATACATTTTTGGTTTAGCTATCGTGTTCACCAACCACCTCACTGGCTATTGTTGAGAAGAGAAACCCTTTTAACAATTAGATCTTAAACAAGCAATAGAAACGTAAGCATATGAAATCCATGTATTAATAGATAGCAGAGGATGCTTCGGATGAATTCTAATTTTGCGACAATGATATTAGGTGAAGGATAACCCTTAACAAAGATAAAAGGCTAGAGCCTCTACAAATTTTTTTTAACTCTGCTTTTGCATGTACAATTGATCAGAAACTGAGGAAGTTTAGTGTAATCATCCAAGTTCAGATCTCACATGATTGAGTACTTATACTATGGGCTTATAATATAACGTTTTGATCAAAAATGTTTATTTACAATGTTTTAAATTCAACTAATAGTTAACAACTCATATGAGGAAAGACAACACAATTACTAAAAATCATTATAATCTTTTGGCGTTTACTTATAATGTTTTAAATAATACTTGCCAACTCATAAAATTAAAGACAACACAAATACTATGTTTGTTTGACGAAATTATAACTTTTAGTAAATGATTTTAAAAACTGATTTACCTTTTCTGCAATATGGCTGCTGCAGAATTTCAGGTTTAGAGGAGGTGTGTTTCAATATTTGTACTGTCCATGTGGAACATATATTACGACATTAAATATAAAAATAGCAAATCAAGTAAATATAAAATGTTGTAGGTATAAGAATATACAAATACAGAAACCATATATTCAAATTAATTCGAGAGTAAATCGACTAAATTAAATTGCACTTGCGCATTCAATTTATGTTTCCTTTTCTGCTGAGAGAGAGAGAGAGGGAGAGAGAGAACCTTGCAAGGTAGTCTTGCAAATATCAAGGACATGATCAAGATATCAGATCCTATAGGAAGACTCTCATCAATGAAGTCGAGGACAAATTGGAGCCTTAACAGTGAAAGAAATTAGGATTGCGGCTGCAGAGTGGTGGGGGAGGAGGGTCAGACAAGAGTCTCCCTAAGCATCATCTCTCTCTCAATGGTTTTCCTTTAAGGACCCTGTTTTCTTTTCATCCATGAATACAACCAATATATTTGAAATTTACAGTTCTGTCCCATGACCATCCGTTTATATTTAAAACTTGCAAATCATTTTATTATCAGCTCTGTCTAGGGATAATATGGTCTTTATGACTAATCTTGCTTTACTACCTCCATTCATTTGATATTTGGCTTTTAAATCCCCTAGCATTAGGCTCAATAGTTTATCATGGGACTTTTTCTTCAAATCACAGTTGTTGCTATACTCATACCACCATGTTCAATTTTAACTCCAACCCTTGGAGTTGTAGAATACTAGAATGTCATATTTGATTAATTTCACATTATACATTTATATTGAATGCGACTTTATTGCCTAAATCAAAATTTGTAATATTCACTCCATAAAAAATAAAGAAGACACAAACTAATTAGGTTAAAAGTATCAGGAATTTAATTACTGATATTTTCACATTTTATAGATAAACCAGATTTGGACATATAAACATATAGGTCAATATCGTTCAATCCTATAAAAGCAGCTCCGATGGTATGATAAAAGTCAATGCTAGGCCACCAAATCACTTTGGACATCCAAAAGAATCAAACCCCAAGCTGCAAAAGGGGGAAAAAAGAAGACAAAACATACCACCATGTCTAAGAACATGGAAATCAAGAATCCAATTTTCTGTACACCTAGAAAATTAGATTTGAAATTTTAACTTGACTCTCCCCAACTACAGACATGCAAGTATACAGCTCCTGACTTCACACTGTTTCATATTTTGCACCATCTACCCCAACATAACATTTATGACTTCATATTTCAAAAAATAATAATAATAATAATAATAATAATAATAATAATAATAGTAGTAGATTCTCCTAATGAACCCCTAGGGGTGGGAGAAATAGCAGAGGCCTCAAAGGAAAACCCCCTCCCCAGTTCCAATCCCCATACTTGGGGCCAAAATTACCTATCAGAAAAAATAGTAGATTCTCCTAACTAGTTAATAATTACGAAACACCCCATTCTATTTTTACGAAACACATATTGATCCATATTTTAGATTTCATTTACTCTAAATATAGAATTACTTTGCATGTCAAGATTCCAAAGATTGAATTAAATTTCTCATGTTGGACATCTAAATGAAATCTCAACTACTAAATTGATTTGCTTAAATCTGAACACTCCATTCGAGTCCATGTAACTAAGCCACAATCTTTCTTCCACTCAATTTACACACTCACATTCACATTCACAATCCTCCGAAGGTTTTTACTCCAGTCTTTTATCATTTCGATCTTATCTTCAGATAATTCAGCCACAAGAAACCACTGAAACTAAGTAACGAAGTCATTTGGACACTAGTGATGCAAGTATTTGACATTATTATTCAATCTTGGGTTTAAAACCAATAGTTATTCTTTTATACTAAAACTCAAATTTTGGTGTAAGATACTTTTTGTGTGTTCCTGGGTTGTGCTTCCTACTCTTGCCATTCTAATGGTGGTGCATTCTATCTAGACTTGCTAAGTAAAACTTCAATCCAGATATCTCTAAATTAAGAAACGATGATACGTAAAGTTCAATAAAAGACGGAAGTTAATAAGTTTAGCATATGAAATAAAACAAAATGAGGTAAGCATCTAATATAGAAAGGGCTTGCTGATTAGTAAAGGAAACAAATATAATAATATGACAAATAGGTTGAACATCAACCTTACGATGTCATCACCAATCTCTGGAGTAATACTAATGCTTCTTCTTCTTGGTCTACGGGTTTCTGATGTCGACACTCCTTCTGACCTGTAGCTACTTTGGAACAAAAATCAATATTCAGCACCTTGTAAACTTCCACTGTTCTAGAAAGCATTTTCATTGAAGTTTAAGCATACCACCACGAAAAGGAAAATGCAAGTAATAACTGGTATAAACAAAGCTCCAAAACAAAATAAAAACAAGAACCACTATATCCGTCAAAACTTCAAATTATTTACATAAAATACTGAAAAAAATACTTAAAAGATGACACGTTAGAGCAAAGTGGCAAGTCACTAATTCCTTTAAAAGCAGAGGCTATTAGCGAATGGGCCCAACAATGTATTTCATGTTCTAACTTTCCCCTGCACATGGATAGATAAACTGCAGTGCATATAATGCAGAAATAACATAAAATGGATTGAACCAGATGCAAGCGGGAAGATTCAAATACAAGAAAAATCAGAACTTAGTATCATGTTTAAGCATTCAACTCAAAACCTATTCGCCGAGTGGAATAGCTCATGACTTATATATATATATAATATATATATATATATATATATATATATATATATATAATACCAAGCCTTAACTTGTCTGACGTGTGACTTTATATTCTCAGCCATATCTTTGTTCAAAGGAATGCAAAACGAAAAATTATGGGCTTAAAGTAAAGGGCAATGCCTACAATTTTAATTATGAATAGGTTAGAAAAAAAATGTCAAAACAAGAAAGATATTCCCTAAACACGCCACTAATATTCAAGCAACTACAAGCTAACAATCCAAATAATTTTGGTGAAGTTTGCAGTCACACCATTTATAAATTTGTAATCATCAATTAAGCATATAAAAGAAAGGATACAACATTGTAAGAAGCACCTTGATGTAGCAATATCATCAGAATAATCTCTAAATGATTTGCGGTCACCACTAAGCATGGAGCGTCCACGTGCTCGAAATGAAGGATGCTCCGGACTATAAAAGCCAAAAATAATACAAATAAAATAAAGATATAATAATAAGGTACAATAGTGACTTTTAGACATAGATATATGAAGAAGTTCAAACAGTAAGACGAGAGAATATGACTAACTGGGATAACGTACAACTAAAGTGGAAAAACTACAACATCCCATCTTAGCCCCCAAGTCCCTACGGAGGTCTGAAAATTTATGGTGCATAAATATAACTAGATTTATCATTAAGGTGATTCTATTGCAGTAATTTTAGAATCATCGAGGATTATTAATTGTATGGGTATTTTGGTAACTTCATATTCTAGATTCTAGAAAAGGGCTTCCAAAAAGGCTTTGAGATCTGGGTTTTAGTTGATATCTTTGGTCTTGCAAGTCCAAGTCTTAACAGTCAACATGGTGTTTGACTTTACTTGATCATACAGTCTTAGGTTGTTAATAAAATACTAGACTTTATTCATGGAAGAGAATTAGATTTTGAGAAAATATGTACTTTTTGTTGTGTGTGTGTCGCTTGCTGGCATTGCATATCCCTTGCGAGGGAAAGCATTCTTCTACTACCTTTTATATCTCCACGCTCTTATTCTACATCAACGGCATCATTTGGATCCATAGATGTGTCTATTAACACGAATACTTGCGAGCAAAGAATCAGACACCCTAATTCTCCATGACATTGTTGAGGATAAACTTTCGAACAGTATCACATGATTTGGTTTAACTAGTAACAACTTTTTAAGAATTTATCTCAAGCCTTTGAAATAGAGAGATTTTGGCTTCTCAATGCCTTATAAACCTTCAAAAAACTAAAAATTTCTTACTACAAGAGGCAACTATATTGACTTCGGCACTTGATGTTTGTTCTGATCTTAAACAAGAGAGTAAATCATATTATTATCCATGCTTCAACTGCATGGCTAACCAGTTCTCACCAACTGAAGTTAAGAAGTAAAACTTCATGGATTATAAGCCGATATATATCAGAAAAAAAATGTTTAGTAAAGTATGTAAACCATCATATACCAGATACCTCATAACACCTATCACATAATGTATCATAATTTAGGAGTGGAAGTTCATAGTGGTGATTGATCTAAGCAAGAATAAGAGACAACAGCTCAAGAAGAGAGAGCTGATACCAGTGTTAAGAATACAGGTAAGATAACCCTGCTCAGGATTCTTAGAACCAGTAATTTAAAGTTTTATCAAGACGGCAGTATGCTGACATGCAATTAAAGTAGCTCATAAACCCATAGTTCGTAATATCACGATAAATTCCTAAGTAAGTAATATTAGGCTAATTATGATTGTATTTCGGGGTTACAAATGATTTTGGACATTTGCAGGATCTAGAACAATAAGGTGTTGAAGATAATTATCAGCCACAAATCAAGAAGACTTTCAATAGCTACAGTGTGACTTAAACCATGAAACATTTAGTCATAAATTTTGGTCAAGTTCTAAACTACAATATCATTTTTTAAACTTAATATTGAATTCCAAAAAAAAATCATCTATATGATACTAATGGCAATCCATGATGCTCAAGCATCGAGAGTAACCTTGAACTTGCAGTCCTTGGTTCAGTAATGACCTTTCTCCGGCTCCTTCGCCAAAATGTGGTTGCAATATTGGGTTCACTGTGCGATAAACTGAGACAGTGAAAAAGATACAGTAAGAGCCAAACCCACTTAAAAAAAATGCTCCAAGAAAGCTCTAAATCTTATTGAAACAGAATAAGAAAAGAAGGAATAGTAGAGAGAATAGAAGATCATTCAACATTTCTTTCCAGACTAAAACTAGGGATTCTCAAAATGAGCACCAAAACTACCTCAAGTTTCTGTCAATTGATGTGGAACGCAACATCATACTCCTCAAAGAAGGCCCAGGAACATTTAAAGATGCTTCTAGTCTCCGCTGGTATTGTAGGCCGTCATCTTTATCAGTACTGCGGAATATAGGAAAGAAAAAATAAACCATCTAGAAGGCAACAGCCAAGGTTCCAACAAATTCAAAAAGTCAATAACACTCGGAAAACTTTATCTGGATGTAGATGATCACTGGCAAAGTACAAGGGAAAAGTAATGCTTCAGTCAAACATGTAACTTCAAATGGACAGTTATTATAATCTGTTTCTAACCTCTCAGGATCAACCCTATCTGAAACCCCATACAAAGGACTATTCGGTTCTAGTGGCGAATCACAAGAATCATTTTCAGCAGAATCACTCTCCCCAGCTGCAGATACATGGGTCATAAAAATTGCCTTGGTAGATCGTGGTATCAATTGGCCAGGAAACCGCATAAGATCAACCAGTAGGTCAACAGAATTTAGGACTACTATTACAGACATATGCTTATATGAGTCTACGCACTCAGACGCTCCTTCATTAGGAAACCCCTGTATGAAAATTTATTTAGAAAGGGAAGAATCAAATAGGGTTCAGAACGATTTATTGTTACTATATGACAGCCATATTTAAGGTCATTTAATTAGATCTGTCAAAAAATCTTTCTGACAAATTAAATATGTTGTAAGAGATAAATAAGTAACATAAAAATAAGTAAACCATTCTATAACATAAGTAAAGCTTACCACCATTAGCCTACTTTCAAGACCTACAGCATCCGCAAGAACTTTGAATAATATTGCTCGAGGACGGCATGAACCATGCTTTATTTGTCCTAGCATCTGAACACCTCTATTGACAGACACATGAGAAGTTTCCTCAAGTGCAGCTTTTGCTGAGCTTAGGTCCAAATTTGGGCGTTTATAGAAATCAGACACCTAAACAAGAAATACCAGAAATTTAATATAGAAGAGGATATTAATCCTTAAAAGAAAAACATAGAAGAGTATATCCTAAGATCAGCAACAAAAACAGGTAGTAATCAACTGACCATAGGATATTTACAGGCTGGCAACATCTTCCTTCCTTCATCCAAGAAGGAAAGGACATTAAAAGTAACTGGTAGTGAAGCAATTTGAGTTTCAAAATCTCACCTCTCTATCAATCCAAGGCAACAATGTTTTCTTTCCATTACTAATCAACAAATGGATTCAGAAATACTTATGATAAGACACCAAACTTAACTGGTACCTCATATAGGCTATTCAAACCAATATTAGTCATGTCAGGTAAAGGGTAGCACATCCACATTAACAGACAAATACAAGGAGTGGACTGTGCACAAAATTATAGTAAAACAGATGCTACAAAACACGAAGATGAGCACAGTATGCTTTTCTTCAATTGTTGTAGATACCCTTTCTTAGTTCAAACCCTCAAATGGGCATCTAAGATTTTGCTTAGCATGTGTACAAAGAAATCCTCTACAATAAAAACTCACAAGTCTCATAAAAGATGGATGGCTCGGTTTAAGGCCAATAGAAACTGCAAGTATGGAGCCATATAAGGTTTTGTGTTTAGATTGTTATGTTTTGTGCAGGCTGCACCTTGCCCAACAGTTTGGCATCTACTGGTCTGACCTTTTTTGATTCGTTAGAGAAAATTGGGTTTGTCCATCGTCTTTGAGAACTTTTATGTTGATAAGAGCGTTTCAAGGAGGAAAGAAGCATTCATTCTCTAGAAGCATGTCAGCCATCTTGCAACTTTGTTGTGTGTTTCATAGCGAGAAACACCTAATCAAGACATAAACCACTACCGTAAAGCCCAACAGGGATAAAGGTGTCCTATTCTCGACTCCTAGAAGATTTAATTTAAGACTTATATTCCCCATTGACAATATTTTGATACAAGAAAACTCAAAACAAACCCGACACGATTTCTCCACCTACAAAGCACTTCCTTGCCATTACCTTACGAGGTTATTTGCAATTCACACACAAAAAAATAATAATAATAATAATAACTACGTATAAATCATTTTCACTGGATTGCTAATAAGATACTAAAATTCCAGATATAGATGAAGTTTAAAAAAATATTCTCACCAATCCGGCAATCTTTTTTATCATAGCCGCAGGATTTGAGCTTAAACCTTTAACCAGTGTCACAATCAATTGCTTTAGCATAGAAAGCTTCTTATCTTTCTCTGCATCTACAAGTATGATATCAGCTCGTAAACCCTCAAGCTCTAGAGCAGAGAGCTCATCCAAAGTAGGAACATAGTCAAAAAGATCTTTGAGACTCTTCTCCTGGACAGAATGACATGCCATCAATTGAAAACCGACGCACTAATCACAAACCATCCAAAAAATTCATACAACTAGTATAGTTTCATATAAAATATAAATAATCAAATGAAAATTACAGAAAATATTATATGCACGGCAATATCAAAATTATATCATGTTTCTTCTACAGCAACAGTAAATAATACAAGAAGGTATGTGTGCAATTCCAAGGCACTTTACATTGATATTAGACGAGTGGAACTGCATCCCCGGCACACTTGCTATATAGAAGTCACGACTTTAATGAAAAGCTAAGATCCTCAAAAGAATACTAGTGAAACCCTTTAAACATTGTGTAGCCAAGATGTGTAACAAAAATAGAGCATTGTCCAAACAAAAGGGTACATATCCCAACCAAGCAGACCAAGCCCCTATACATCCATAAACTCTACCAAAGGGTACAAGCAATAAAAAATCTTAATCCCCAAAGCAAACTCCTCCAAAATAATTCATCAAGGATACAGTAGATCCACGATAAACCTAATTCTGGCAAAATAAATAACAAGAACTAGAACTAACAATTGACATCTCTCTGTCTTCAAAACATTAACTACTACTCTCTTTCCAAATAGTCCACGGCATATGAGGATGCTAAAGCTACAATGGGACCTTATCAGCAAAAAACCCAATATTGCATGTATAACAAGCCACACTTATTTATCCAAATATTTGTCTAACAAACTCTAAATCGCTAACTCCAAGTTTATCATGTCATTACGAACACCAGAAGAAGGGATAATTAACACGGATTAGATATAAATGATAAACGTGCCCATACAGTATGCAGATATCCCTTGACTTCCCCGTGGGGGCTATGGAGTTGGGGACTGTAACAAACTACATAAATCAAATATGAATGCAGTATAGTAACTAACCTATTGTGCCAAAAATTGATGCATTTTGAATTTCATCAATGAAAATTACTTTTACAATCTTATACGGTTCAAACTAGATGCAAATAATGTCAGAGATACAATTAGAAGGAACCATAAAAGCAACAATCTAAAAGCAATAATAACAAGTTAATTAACCTCAAGGGGTAGGAAATAATGGCAGAGGCCTTGAGGAAGAACCTCAAGGACTGGTTCAATCCCCATAATTTGGGTCAAAATTTAACAGTAAATTAAGTGTTAGTTCTCACTGGAATAACAGAGTAGAAACCGTCTGGAATAGGTTCAGAAAGCATTCCAGTGCTCCATAGGATCTGTGCCGCTGTATGAGATGAATATCGATCAAATGCATTGTTTCTCATTGATTCTCTACGATTTAGAGTTTCTTCTTTGGAATGCAAAGAAGCAGATCCAAATTTTTCAATGAAATCTGCAGGCCACCAATTAGTATTAGAAGGACTTTGCTCTGAGGGCCCTGCTTCATCTCGTGAGTCTTCCATTTCCCTGTATTTGTCAATGTTAATATCATCTCACACTCACTTATTACCCCATATAATCCCTTTCCAGTCCAGAAGTTATTTTAGATTCATTGATTAACAATATTCTTTATTTCACACTCCCTTGAGCTGGATGCCATGTGAACTGCAAAGTAATAAACCCAAAGATTCAAAGTCAAATGCAATATGAACCTTCTTCATTGGCTATAATAAAATATCAGAATATATATAAACATATTACTATAATTATATATATATATATGTATATATTCTGATATATGTACATATAGCAATATATAGATATTATATATTAATCAAAACTTTAATATAAATATGCAAGAGGCAATCAAACATTTGAAGAAAGAACTATAAAAGACGGGTAAAAGACGTTAATGAAAATCTAGTCAGAGTTTCAGTATTACCAAAAATGCACCAACAAAAAAACATTTCCTCTTCTAAAACAAAATAGATATAACCAAAATATTAAAATATTTATTTTTTATCCTCCCTATAACAAATGAAGTGCTAAAGCTAGTGCTCAAATCATATGAAAAAACAATTTAAGACTGGAAAAGAGAGTAAACATGAGTTCCATATCCATATGATTAATATAGAGTAAGATGTGCTGATCGGTCTAAAAGAGGAAAGCAAGCTCAAAATTTCTGGTTAACTTAAACTAGAGCTTAGTGTATAAAACTATGGTAATTTTACAAGAATATTCTCATGCAAGATAGCTACAGATTTGTAGAGGTAATACGTACTGGGAAAAAAAAGGAAAAGGAAAAAGAATGGAGGCAATCAAATGGAAGAATTCCAGGTAAGCTGGCGCGAGCAGAGATATCATCCTTCAAAAAGTTTTCAGAGAATTTGCGCCTTTTTCATGGCGGACAATATTGTGATTTATTTCCCATATCAAATTCAGGAATTTTTCCTGGCAGCCAGATCCCACATTCTGATTTTTTATTAGACTACATTCTCTCTCTAATCTATCTATTTATATTTATATATTTTTTGCTAATTTTGATCTCTATTATCCAAACGTAGAAGTTAATTTAACTGGAATTTCTTGTTGACTGTTCTCATATGAGCTGAAATTATGTTGCTAAGTATAATGTACAACATATATGTGTGTGCGTGTACATAACAAATTTCCCACACCAAAGATTCAGCTCTTCGGAGCTCAATTCAGTATGCCTTAGAGATCATTTGACAATTTAAGTTGAGTAAGAATTGCAAATTGAATTTGACTTCTACATATTGGCCTTCTGTCTGCCTGAAAGCTAAAGACTACACATATCAAACAATGTGGACAGCCAGGTGGCATTAACAAATTTGGGCTCTTGATTACTAAAATATCCGCAATGCGCAGCATCCAGATGATTAATTATAGCTACCATCAACATAAACAGTTGTGATGTCCACATCCAGGTGAAAAAGGAAAACAAAAATAGCATGCAAAGAAAGCATTTGGATGTCGGATGTATCCACTTCCACAACATCCAACTTCTCAAGTCCAGAAAGAAACATAGATCCCAATTCCAATTAACTTTACCCATAATAGCAAGTACTCAACCACACTCCTTCAAATTAGAACGGAAGCCCACCATCATCACCTCAAACAATTAATGCAACTAAAACCTAAAATCAAAATCACTTGTATAATACTCAATCCAATCGTACCTCCTTAAACAACAATCCGATCATTAATTCACCTAAACCTCCCAATAATTCAATTCCAACTCTAGTTTCAAATTCAAGCATTCTCTATTCAAGACCCTCCTTCAATCAAATTCTACTCAAAACGTGATCAAAACATTATAAACGTATAAATACATGGACGGATAGAGAGAAATTAAGATGAGCTTACCGGCAGCAGATCCGAGCAGTTGAATCTTCACCTCTCCTTCCTCCGCCAGAACATAAATAACATATAAATTCCTAACTCTTCCGTAAAAACCGGTTCATGTCTGCATCAAAACTTTAGAGAGAGAAAATCAAAATAGACTGATGAGTAATGACTGTGCGCGTATACGTTAGAGAGACAACTGTGAAAGTGATGAGAGAGATGCAAAGTAATGTGAGAGAGAAGGCGGGGGTTGGTTTCAATATTTGGGTTATGTTTATGTTTGTATTGAATTGAATTTGATGATATTAATTGATGAGGAGAGAGAAATTAAGAGATTTTCTTTTTTTTTTCTTTTTAGAGAGAGAGAGAGTTGGGGGGTGGTGTGAGTCACGTGGTTAGGGGGAGAGGGGAATGGGGTAGCTTGCCTCTGGGCTCCGACAGCCAGCTGGCGAAGAGGGTGGGCTTACTAATATCCACACCTTAGTTCTACGCGTGAACCCTTTAAATTTTTCACCCATCAAACGTCCAATCATAAACTATTCTTTTCGATTAAACAAATAAAAGAAAAGAAAAAGGCCAAGGAAATAAAAGTTGTTTGCTTACTTTTTTATGGTTAAATAAGATTGTGAATTTTGGTACGGACGGGCTATAAATAGTCAATCACCTCGTTTCAATTAGTTGTTCATTTGACCCACCTACTACTAACCATGCTTTAAACATTTACTACAACACCAAACGGAACAATAAACATTAATCGGAAACGGAACAATATAATAATATTACTCCATTATTCACTTTTTGAAGTCAATCAAATTCTTTAATTTTAATTAATACAATAATAAATATGTGTTTATTATTTCATAATAATTATTATTTATTAAATACATTATTTTTATTTTATTTTTTCATATATTCCTTTTATTTAATTTAATCTAAACGTATAATAAAAAGCATCCCACTGGGGACTGGGGAGGGGATGGGACATATATAGACACTGTTCTGGTCTAGTGGTCTGGTCTGGTCTGGTCTTTCGAATATAGACAACATCAGCAGCAAGTAGACATCGTATATCTGATAAATATTGATTGATTGCAAGTTTGTAATTGTGTTACCTCAGCCTCAGGCTCAGGTTCAACCTCAGCCTCAGGACATAAAGTCATAAAGTATAATGTTTAAAGCACGAAAGTAGCCTCAAATTCAAATTTATGAATTATTTACTTACGTATAATGTTTCTGAAAGGAGTCTCAAATTCACAAAGGCGGGACTTATGCCAATTCCCCGAATATATATTTATTATTATTTATGTAGCATCACTAATAATATATAAAAAATTATGTAATTAAATGATAATTTAAATATGGATAATTTTATCATTTTATCATCTTTTTTAATATGCATAAAATATCAACGAGGATTTTTATCCTGTGATGGAGGGAGTATATATATAATTAGGGGTGTAAACGAGTCGGATCTCAGCGAACACCTTCACGCTCAAATTCGGCTCGACTCGAAAAAATTGAACTTGGATTCGATAAGTGATTTATATTTTTGCGCCAGATTTGACTCGGATAATTACTCGGACCTACTCAACTCGTAAGTACTCGACTCGTTTACAAAGCGAGTTACTCATGAGCCTTCAAATCGAGTTTAGAATATAAACCATTTCACTTAAAACTGAACCACTACATACTAAATTGGGTTACTTAGCTAATATTTAACGTAGCTAAAAAAATCAATTACACCAAATTATTTATCATGGAATTTGTAGGAATTACAAGTTAACCCAATTTATTACACATCTTTTTGAAAAAAATACGACTAATACTTACTCACAATATAAATCATTTTCTTTCATATTATTGTTATTCAATAACTTGGATACATAAGTTAAAAAATTTATTTAAGAAAAATTATAAAACCTGAACACCTCAATAAATGACCGTAAAATATATAATTCCGTGATCAAATCATGAATCGATTAATTATTACTTTTGTATATTACGTATTTTTCTATACCATGTTTTTCCTTTTAAATAAGTTGAGGCGGTTCATATTAGTCCGGGCTTTCCCACAAGGATTTTCCATCAGCCCAAAATGGTAGATCCAAGTATTTCAGCCCAAACTAGTAAGTTGCACCCAACCTAACTGGACTTGAATAAAGAAGACCTGAATAGATTGGACTTGGGTTCTAAAAAGTAAAAGGAACAATTACATATTATAGTACATTTTTAAAAGTAATTACAAAAATCATACATTCATAAAATAATTATAAAAATATGACACTTCATTATATATATTTACAATACTAATACAATTAAAAGTCCTTAAATTAAGGGATTATTTTTAATGGGGATCTCAAATTAGTTTCTATCTTCCTTCGGTCTCTCCCTCTCTTTCGTCATTCTCTCTCTCGCTATTATCTATCTCTATCTCTCACAGTTCTCTCTCTCCTTCTGTCCTTGCTTCTCTGCAACATAGTATCTCAATAACTGGGTCCAGCCATTTCATTACGAACTGCTGCTGCTAATGGACCGGGAAAGAACAAGCCTTCTCCATTGCTTCAGGACCTTGACATGGTGATGGACCCCTGGACCCTTTTGAAGAACGGAGCAGAATCAAGCCCATCTTCAAGCAATACTACTGTAATTGGCCACAGTGACCATGCTAATCTCAAGGCGTCCACTTGGCTGAAGGGAAAGGAATACATGCATGACACCCTGCTGCTTCTTTTTGTTTTGTAGCCATTTGCTACAGCTAATTGTTTGGTGGAGGATATATATATATCATTCCCATTCCTTCTTCTGATTTGTGTGACTTTATTCATTCTTCTTTTCTTCTATTTTTTCACAGTACAGTTGGTAATCAAACTTTCATATTAAGGTAACTAAACTTTGGTATAAAGGTAATCAAACTTTCATATCAAAGTAACCAGTTGGTAGCAAAACCTTCATATCAAGGTAACCAGTTGGTAGCCAAACTTTCATACCAAGGTAACCAAACCTCTATACCAACGTAACCAAACATTCATACCAAGGTAACCAAATCTTTTTTACCAAGGAAATCAATCCACCTCCACCTTGCAGTTTTTTCATAATGCAGTTGGCAACCAAACTTTCATACCAAAGTAACCAAAACATCCGTACCAAGGTAACCAATCCACCTCGACACCTGCAGTTTTATTAGGTTACCAATTTATTTTGAATGTGAGCCAAACTTTCATAGCAAGGTAATCAATTCAGTTTTATTAGGTTACCTTCATAGTGCAGTTGGTAACCAAACATTCATGCAGTTGGTAGCAAAACTTTCATTGCAAGGTAACTAATTCAATTTTATTAGGTTACATTCATAGTTCAGTTGGTAACCAAACCTTCAGACCAAGGTAACCAATTCAGTTTTATTAAGTTACCAAGCCTACGTATAAAGGTTACTAATGCAGTTTTATTAGGTTATCTTCATAGTGCAGTTGGTAACCAAACATTCATATCAAAGTAACCAATTCAGTTTTATTAAGTTACTAATTTATTTTGAATGTGAGTCAAACCTTCATGCAGTTGATAGTCAAATTTTCATAGCAAGGTAACCAATTCAGTTTTATTAGGTTACCTTCATAGTGCAGTTGATAACCAAACCTTCATGCAGTTGGTAGCCAAACTTTCTTTGCAAGGTAACCAATTCAGTTTTATTAAGTTACATTCATAGTTCAGTTGGTAACCAAACCTTCGTACCAAGGTAACCAATTCAGTTTTATTAGGTTACCAATTTATTTTGAATGTGATGCACTTGGTAGCCAAACCTTCATGCAGTTGATTGCCAAATCTTCAGACCAATGTAACCAATTCAGTTTTATTAAGTTACAAATTTTATTTTTGAATGTGTTGCAGTTGGTAGCCAAACCTTCATATAGAGGTAACCATTTTAGTTTTTGTGGGTAACCATTTCTAAACTGTAAGAGTTACATCTATTTGTAGGGCGAATCTTCTTCTTCTTCTTATCGTTGGCAGTGTTATATAGTTACAGTCATAAATAGGGTGAATCTTCGATCTTATTCTTCTCGTTGGCAGTGTTATACTTTTGTTGAAGTTAAATGAAACATAATCTGACAGTTCATGCTGTGCTTTCCACCCCTTCCTTTTTTTGCAGGATCTGAAACATAATCTGATCGTGTGCAAGCTTAAGATTCGCGGCGGAGATTCGTGGCGGAGATTCGCGGCGGCGGAGGAAGATGACGAGGGAGGAAGATGGCGAGAAAATAATTTTTCGTGGCGGAGAAGGGCGGCGGCAGAGGAGGAAGATGATGAGGAAGGAAGATGACAAGAAAATATTTGTTTGTTTTTCATCTATTTGATTTGAATTTTGAATTTTGAATTATGACAGTCATGATTTTAGGTTTCCTTATTAATGTGAATTGCGTTAGTTTTGTAATTATTTTGTTGATGTATGATTATTGTAATTACTTTCTAAATATTGTATAGTTATGTAAAGGACCCAAAGTAAAATCATCCACCAGGGATAGGCTACGTAGTGGTCCCATAAAAAACACAAAAAAAAAAAAGAAAAAAAAAGATAACTACAAAAAAAAGTATACAATTTACAAAAACACTATTTACATAGACGAACGCAAGATTTATGCATAGGTATAGTATATAATAAAAAAATATAAATCTAACATCGTATAATAATAATTATATAAATAAATATTGTAAACCAAATGCACTGATATAAAATAAAATGAAAAAAATATAGATTATTAAACAAAGTAAGACCAAACCTATATAAAGTGACAAATTAACCCTTAAATGGGACATTAGACCATGCATAAATCTAGTGGAAACTCATAGGCAAAAGAGTGTTGGATTAATTTTTATTAATCTTAATTGGGACCACACATGTATATTATTAATGTGTATTATCATGTATAAGTCCAAATTTAAGTGATTTAATTAAGTTTTAAGTAGGCTTAAGGGTATGTTTGTCATGGAATTAATGTGTAGAGATCGGACTTGTATTTTTAAATTGATGAGGGGCCAATTTAAAAATACTAAAAGATAGAAACTGCCATTTAACAGTTTCTTCACACGGCAGTCTTCTTTATAAGGGATCATGGTCCCCAATTGAGCGTATGTTCTTTTCTCTTCATTGTTTTTTCTATATCCCCATCAACAGAGAAATTCAAGTCTAAAATACGCATCAATTGGAAGATCTCAACCCGTTTGATCAAACAATATCATGGAATCTGGTACGCTTCCGTTATGTTCTTTCTTCTTCTTCTGTTTCAACATGGGTTATATTTATAAACATATTTAATTTCAGTAATTAATTTCCATCAATTGGTATCAGAGCCACCCATGTTTGATTCATATAGAATTTATGAATTTTGGAGATTTTATAAAAAAACAGTAGCGCCATAGTTGGTGACCTTAAGAGAAAAGCCTCCCCTTTTCAACTCATATATACCGATTCCTTTTGCATCTGCTTTGCATAATAGCAACAAAGTAGTTATATAAACAAACCAATAAAATAATTTTGATAGTTTAGCCGCCATTGGATTGCAGTGTTGCCGCAGAACAAATATCACAAATTATTAATTATTAATTATATATTGACTTATATAGTAACGGATGGGATTTTGTTGATTTTACAAAATCTGATGATAAAAGGATAAAGATATACTTACCCCACATGAGAGAGAATCCTTAGAGATTTAGAACTGCATGGAGACTATGACTCATAAATCATAAAATTTTGGTTCAGTTATGACTTTGAAATTTTATAATTTCACTAAATCATCAAATTTGTTTTTTTTTTTTTTTAGCATACCCACTTGAAAATGTCTAGGATTCAATATCAAATTAAGCAAAAAGATGGAGTCATATTGGAAAGAATTGTGACAGACATTTTAAACGCATAAAAAGAATAATAATAAAAATATTTGTTTGATTATTTAATGTGAACATGGTAGTTTATTAATTTTTATATTTGTTCTCTATTCAGCTTTAATGTCTACTACTGCAATATCTGCTAACATGAATAATTACATGTCACTATTATTATGTTTAACATGTCAGTTGTTATCTAAGTCATGAATTGTGGTGTGAATAGTATAAATTTTCACTGTTTCTGGCTATATAATAATAATAAATATATATATTTTAAATAATAATCAATTAAAACAAGATGTCACTAAAGTGACCTCTCTTGTCTAGATTGTTTTGTATGGATTGTTTAAATGTTCGTATATGTGTAATTCATGCAAATATTAACCAATCCAAAGATGGGTTCATATTTGATCGAATTTCATATATATTTGTGATGATAAACATGTGATACTTATCAAGGTAACTTAATATGAATAATGAATTCATGCAAACATGGATTTATTATTTGACATTATTATTGTCAATGTTTATTTATTTTAATAAGAGTACCAATTACAATTAATATCACTGTCCAAAGGCATGATATTAATGTTGTGCTAGGTATCTTAAAATGTTGTCATAAATTTAATCAATTTAAAAAATATATATATATATATATATATATATATATTGTTTGATTATTTAATGTGAACATGGTAGTTTATTAATTTTTATATTTGTTCTCTATTCAGCTTTAATGTCTACTACTGCAATATCTGCTAACATGAATAATGTTCCAATGTTAAATGGAACAAACTTTAAGGACTGGAAAGAGAACATATTAATTGTTATTGGCTGCATGGACATAGACTTGGCATTAAGAATGCCGAAACCGAATGACCTCACTGAAGAAAGTACTCCCGAGGAAATTGGGTATTTTGAAAAGTGGGACCGTTCGAACAGGCTAAGTCTTATGATCATGAAGCGTGGTATTCCAGAAGCTTTTAGAGGTGCAATTACAAATGACAATATCACAGCCATTGAGTTTCTTTCGGAAATTCAGAACCGTTTTGTCAAAAACGATAAGGCTGAAACAAGCACGCTTTTAGCAAGCTTGATTTCAATGAAGTACAAGGGCAAGGGTAATGTCAGGGAGTACATCATGGAGATGTCTCATCTTGCTTCAAAGCTTAAGGCACTAAAGCTTGATTTATCAGATGATATGCTCGTACATTTGATCCTAATTTCTCTTCCTGCACAATTCAGTCAGTTTAAAGTTAGTTACAACTGCCAGAAGGAGAAATGGACTCTCAATGAGCTCATTTCATTTTGTGTACAAGAGGAAGAAAGACTGAAGCAAGATAAGACCGAAAGTGCTCATTTTGCAAGCACCTCTAAAGGCAAGGGCAAGAGGAAAGATAGGGGAAAAGAAGTTGATGTTACTAAGGGTCCGGGGCAAAAGAAACAAAAGACTGAAAATGGTTGTTTCTTTTGTGGCAAGCCCGGACATAAAAAGAAAGATTGTACCAAATTTGCTGCCTGGCGTGAAAAGAAAGGTACATTTCGTGTTTTGGTCTGTTCTGAAATCAATTTAACTTCAGTACCAAGAAACACTTGGTGGGTAGATTCTGGTGCTACTACTCATATTTCAGTTTCTATGCAGGGTTGCATGCACTCCCGAATGCCAACTGATGCTGAAAGACGTATCTATGTGGGTGATGGTAAATCAGTTGAGGTGGAGGCAATAGGGCATTTTAGATTATTGTTAAGTACTGGTTACTATTTAGATTTAAAAGACACTTTTGTTGTACCGTCATTTAGACGAAATTTAGTTTCTATTTCTGCATTGGACAAATTCGGTTATTATTGTTCTTTTGGAAATAAGAATTTCAATTTGTCTATTAATTCGAATATAGTTGGTACCGGTTTACTTAATTTTTTTGATAATCTATATTTGCTGGAAACCATTTCTTCTTATAATGAAACCTTGCATGTGGAAACACGTGGTACTAAAAGAAAACTAGATAAAGAAAATTCAGCCTCATTATGGCACAAACGCCTAGGTCACATCTCTAAATCAAGAGTTGAGCGTCTTGTGTCTGATGGGATTTTTGGACTCCCTTGATTTTTCTGACTATGATGTCTGTGTTCAGTGTATCAAGGGAAAACAGACTAAAACGAAGAAAATAGGTGCCAATCGAACTACAGATGTCTTAGAATTAATACATACAGATATTTGTGGTCCATTCCCTACATCTTCTTGGAATGGTCAACAATACTTTATAACATTCATAGACGACTATTCTAGATATGGTTACCTATTTCTTATACATGAAAAATCGCAGTCTTTGGATGTGTTCAAAACATTTAAGGCCGAAGTTGAGTTACAACTCAATAAACGGATTAAAAAGGTCAGATCTGATCGTGGTGGTGAATATTACGGCAGATATGACGGCTCAGGTGAACAATGTCCAGGACCGTTTGCTAAATACCTAGAGGAATGTGGAATCGTCCCACAGTACACTATGCCAGGGTCGCCTAGTATGAATGGTGTATCTGAGAGACGAAACCGGACTCTTAAGGATATGGTAAGAAGTATGATTAGTCAATCTACTTTACCAGAGTCACTCTGGGATGAGGCTTTAAAGACAGCAACTTATATCCTCAATCGGGTGCCAACAAAGGCAACTGCAAAAACACCGTATGAACTTTGGGTTGGGCGAAAGCCTAGTCTAAAGCACTTACGTGTTTGGGGATGTCCTGCTGAAGCGAGGCCTTACAAGCCTCATGAAAGGAAATTGAACTCCAAAACTGTTAGCAGCTACTTTATTGGCTATGCAGAACGATCACGGGGTTACAAGTTTTATGATCCCACTAGTAAGTCAATTTTTGAGACGGGAACTGCAACATTTTTTGAGGATGTTGAGTTTGGGGGAAGAAATCAAATCAGGAACATTGTCTTTCAGGAGGAAGAAGCAGAAAACTCAATTCCTACTACTATTTTTGACAATGTGCAAGTTTCTATACCTGTAACTCAACAACCTCAAGAATCTGAGCAATTAAGGCGATCCACGAGAGAAAGAAAATTTGCAATTTCAAATGATTATATCGTATATCTTCAAGAACAGGAGGTAGAAAATGGAATGTCGGAAGATGAACCAATTAATTTCTGGCAAGCCATGCAAAGTTCTAACTCTCAAAAATGGATTGAAGCAATGAATGAAGAGTACAAGTCTATGCAAGACAATAAAGTTTGGGAACTTGTTCCATTACCGTGTGGTGCGAAACCCGTAGGTTGCAAATGGATATTTAAAACCAAAAGGGATTCAAATGGTAATGTGGAAAGGTATAAGGCACGTCTTGTGGCTAAAGGCTTTACTCAAAAGGAAGGAATTGACTTTAAAGAGACTTTCTCTCCGGTTTCTTCGAAAGACTCTTTTAGGACAATTATGGCGCTTGTTGCACATTTTGACCTTGAGTTACACCAAATGGATGTCAAAACAGCATTTCTCAATGGTGACATTGAAGAAACAATTTATATGGTGCAGCCAGAAAACTTTGTGTCTGGAGACCCAAAGAATATAGTTTGCAAATTGACAAAATCCATCTATGGACTCAAGCAGGCATCTCGTCAGTGGTACTTCAAATTTTATCAAGTCATTGTTTCATATGGTTTTGAAACAAACATTGTTGATAATTGTGTGTATCACAAATTCAGTGGGAGTAAACATATTTTCCTGGTTTTATATGTCGATGACATATTACTTGCCACAAATGACATAGACATGTTGCATGACACCAAGAGATTTCTATCAAAGAACTTTGAAATGAAAGATCTTGGTAATGCTTCTTTTGTGTTAGGGATTGAGATACACCGAGTGTAACACCCCCTTCCCGAAATAGAAAGAGAGGTTACTCAAAACACAACAAAACTAATAAATTTAATAGCAAGGCTCACAGCCACAAAAGAATAGTCTTAATAACTGATAAATACCACAAGTCAACCATAATAAATCTCTAACTGGCTCAAACCACAATCTGAAATAACTGTTACAACTCCAAATAAATCAAAGTATCATAGCCTAACAAAATATATCAAAACTATTGGATAAAAGGGAGCTCTCATCACACTTGCCCTTGATTCCCCTGATTACCTGCCGGAAGAAAAAAACACAGCATGAGCCAAATGCCCAGTACGGATATAGAATACAATTAATGAACTGAAATAACTAACTCAATTAAATGAATAAAACGAAACTAACTGAAATGAAACGAACAAAACTAACACAACGAAATAATAGGCTGAATCAAATGGCGGGGTGTTATTTCATACCGAGCTTAGAATAAAATAGAGATATACCTTGCCACACAGGCAAGTCAAATAATGCCACATAGGCAAGTCAAATAATGCCACACAGGCAAGTTACACACATTGGACCGCGAATCCAATGCATGTAAAATCGGAAGGCGTGTTTGGCACAAACATCACCAATCCGCAGAACTGAACTGAACAGAAACTAGGGTCGACCCATACGCCTCCCACAACAAAACACCAAATGGCCAACTCCCACCGGAGCACAAAACAGAGACGCCGTGGACTGATCACACCGCCACGGAAGGTGTCATGCCTCGGTGTCAAGAGGACATGCCTGTGGTACCCCCACAGGTGGTTATAGCTCAGGTATACCCTACGGTATTCTAACAAAATATAATGTCACAACACATGCGACACAACAAAGGGATTCTAACATGTACATGTTAAATCTAACGAATCGTCAACACAAGTCTCCAAAAACATATACTAACATGTACATCACTATAAATGTAAGACCCCGACTTATTAATGAATAAAATCAAATTTTCTCTAAATATTATTGTGAATAATAAGGGGTTAATTTGATATAATACTTTGGTTATGGGTGAAATGTGCAAATTTTGTAAAATAAGCAAGTGGTTATAAAATATTTATTTTTGGTCGGTGAATATTCGGTTGGTCGTGGAATATTCTTGCTGTCGGGGAATATTCGTACGACGACGCAGCCTTGTGTGGGCCCCATAACGGAAAGCGATTGGATGAAGAAAACGACAAGTATAAGTTGTTTATAAATAACGGCGTAGTTGTTACCGTTAATACTGTTGGAATACCCGGTGGTTAAAATACAGTAGCACACGGTATTGCACCAATTATTGATTCTTACGTAAGAAGGCACTACTCAATAATTGTTACAGTAGTTATTATTCAATATTTTATTTTATTGATTCAATAATTGCTGCGTTGATATTTTATATTATTGTTGTTTCAATAATTGTTGCTGCACAGTATTTTCATTTATCAGATCAATAATTCATATTATTTGAATAATATTATTAGATAACATTATTGGCAATGTCTAGAAAGTTCTGTCTAAGGAGAGGTTTGGTCATCTAATTGCGCGCCAGTAAGGAGAAATCCTTATTGGAAAGCCCCCTCTTTCCTGGGAACGGCCTGGTTGTCATAAATGTGATTCTGTAATATTATTTGTGAATAATTAATTATTGATTCATATGATAAGGAAATATTTATTTTATGTGGATATAAATGAGGGATATATTTTTGTGGTTAAAAATGAAGGAGTTAATGTTGAGGTTTTTGTCAGTATTTTTGTCGGAATGGAGGTATTAAAAATCAGATTTTTGAGATAGTTTGCGGGGGTTATAATTTTTAATCCGACCGTTGGATCGTGGTAATTTTTGGATATGTTATACATATATAAGTTGAGTATATGTCCACAAATTTTGAACCGTTAAAAATGAACGTATGATTTATTACGAATTTTACAAGATGACTGGTTCAGAAATTGTTGAATTTTCGGAGTTTATCATTTTGGTGGAAAATTCTAGAATTGGTGGGCCCCACTTGTGGTTGGTGAAGAAATGTGCTGAATTATATTTCAAATGTGGTGGGTGGGAATAGTAGCAGGTAAAGCCATCAGGTTGCAGGTCAAACCTACCAAAATTTTCCTATAAATAGAGGGCTAAGTTAGAATTGAAAATCACACCAGAAACAAGTTTTCTCTCTTTCTCTCTCTAGATTATTGAGTGTATTTTGTGAGTATTTAGATACTTTGAGAGTTTCTATTCATCAGAGCAAGTTTCTTTCAGCCTTATACCGGTATTCCGACCAGAAGTACTGATATTTTGAGGTAAGGGATATTATTTTCTTCTTAATGATATTATTTTCTTCAATATCATTATGCTGAAATATTGATATGAGTTTTTATCAAATTTGGAACTTTTTGTGTCGGGGGTTACTATTCACGTATACGGCACTATTCACGTATACGGCACTATTCACGAATACGGCACTATTCACCGAAAAATAAAATTTTCCCTTTTTGTCCAAGATGTCTATTATGGTTACTATCTTTGATTGTATCCATGTTTTGATCTTTATTTTTGAATTCTGCTTCACAATTGATTATTATGAAGTATTATTGATCTTGGATAAACTGTTATACGAATCCCTACTATTTGTCCTTCTGTCTCATTGGATTCGTTCTCTTTAAGATATTTTTCATCATCCTCAGTCCTAAATGATGATATTACTGAATATCTTTGGCCTGTAGTGCAAAGATGTATAATTACTTGATGAATATCTTTGGCCTGTAGTGCAAAGATGAACAGGTGTTGAGATGAACATGACCGACTGATGATACAAATGAATATCTTTGGCCTGTAGTGCAAAGATGAATATTTGGTTAAAGATGATTATTAATTGATGTTACAGGGATAAAATATTGATGATGGACTTTTAAATCTTAGAAGATAGTAGAATTCTTTCTCTACTTGACTCTTCTAATGGTTTGCTGTTTCCGCTGCAGTTGTTGATCTAAAACTTGTTGTCGATTATATTTTATCAGATTTTTCCCTGTTGAAGACTAACGATAATTTGTTGTATATTATCTTAGTCATAATATTCTTTACTGGGCTAGTTGAGCTCACCCTTTTCCTTTTTGTTCCATTTTTCTTCTCAGGAGGTGAGAACATAGCAGGATCTAGTCGGGGTATGGAGTGATGGTTCTAGAAAGATGTATTAGCAGTCCTCACTATTTCTGTAAAATAGTGTTTGAATAATTGTAATGAGGATTTATTTGAGTGTGGATATTGTCTAGAAGACAATATTTGTATTTAAACTCACAGTATGTGTTGTCGTATTTTGCACGACAATTGTATTATTGAAGTTGTAGTTTTTTCTGTACCATGTATTTGGCGACTCAGAATGGGTGTTGTATACCTATTTTGGGGGCGTCACAGTTGGTATCAGAGCTTAGGGATATGATCCCTGGCTGAGATGTGAGACAAGAACTAGGAGGGGAGAGACGGGGAATTCCTTCGCTAGTATGACCTGACTAAGTTTATTTGGTGTTTATTTGGTCGGTCAGAGTATAGGGATAATATATGACATGACTATTAACCCTTGTTTTATGGCAGTATTTAAGAATGGCAGCTGAGAACGTTAATAATGGAGTAAATCAGACCGTGGAGACACCTTTGATCACCACCCAGGGGAACGTGCAACAGGAAGGCAATATTCCTCCTGTAAACAACGTTACCGAGCAAACGATGAATGATGGAATGTTTAGGAGCTTTTTGCAGTTCATGCAAAATCAGACGAGGGAGACTCGTGTGCAGAATACGGGTGGAAATGATAACAACGCGCGGTTTGTCACAGCTAAGCAGTTCAAAGAATTGGGACCACCAGAATTTAAGGGAAAGCCGGATCCGATCATGGCGGAAACGTGGGTCAAGCAAATTACCAAGATATTTGATGTCTTGGGATGCACGGAGGAACAGAAGGTTCCATTCGCCACCTTTATGTTCCGCGGTGAGGCAGACTACTGGTGGGAGTCTGTGAAGCGTACCCAGCCTGACGCACTCAACATGTCCTGGGAAACATTTCAAAAACTGTTCAATGACAAGTACTTTCCTGAAAGTATTCGTCATATGAAGGAGGTTGAGTTTATTAGACTGGAACAAAACAACATGACGGTGTCCCAGTACGAGGCGAAGTTTGCAGAGTTATCCAGGTTTGCACCTCATTTGGTCGAAAATGAGGAACGAATGACAAGGATGTTTCTGAGAGGTCTAAAACCCGAGATTCGGCAATATCTTATCTCTCATAAATTTTCTTTATATTCAGATGTTGTAAACAGGGCTCAATTATTAGAGCGAGATAATGAGTATGTGCAACCGAGGGACCACAACCAGGGTCATACCGGTGGCGGCAGTCATCGAAGCAATGAAAACCAGCAGGGAGGAAAACATTCGGACAAAAGCGGTAACCACTCTGGTGGTAATCGTGGTCGTGATAATAGAAGGAGCGAGTCAGGAGGAGATTTCAAGAAGAGAAGGTACAACAATGATAACGTGAAGACGTCAGCACAAACATCAACTGTTTCTAGGGGAGGAGAACGACCACCGGTCGTATGTTACAAATGTGGGAAAGAGGGACATATCAGCCCAAACTGCCCACAACAATCCAAGGTATGTTATAACTGTGGAAAGGAAGGTCATATAGCTCGAGAGTGTTCTGTAGCAAAACCAAGTTCAGCGGGGATGGTGACTCCAAAAGTTATCCCGGATAAGTCGAAATCAGCGGTTCCTGGAAGGGCGTTTGTCGTTACTGGCCAAAACGCGAGAAACCCGAACGAGGTGATCACGGGTAAGCTAATCTTGAATTCTTGCGAAGTTTATACTTTACTAGATACCGGTTCTACCCATTCTTTTATCTCTCCTGCTTGTGCTCAACGTTTAAACTTGACTCCGGAGAAATTGGACTTTAACTTATCTGTTGAAACTCCGTTGGGTGAAACCTTCGTTACATCTACAGTTTATAAATCTTGCATGATCCAAGTTGGCACTATCACATTACCTGTTGATCTTATCTCTTTAAAGATACTTGCTTTTGATGTGATTTTAGGAATTGATTGGTTAACCACTCATCATGCTAAAATTGATTGTTTTCGTAAGGTTGTTAGTTTTCATATTCCTAACCAACCTGTCATACGAATTCAAACTACTAAACCACTAAAATCAGTCACTGTCATATCAAGCCACAAAGCTATTCGTTTATTGAAAAACGGATGTCAAGCTTTCTTAGCCCATGTTATGGATTTGAACAAAGACAAGTCAGATTTGAATAATATTTCTATTGTTAGAGAATTTTCCGATGTATTTCCTGAAGAACTTCCTGGTCTACCCCCAGAACGTGAAGTTGAATTTTTATTGACCTTGAACCCGGTACAAAGCCCATTTCTAAAACCCCATATCGAATGGCTCCTATTGAACTTCAGGAGTTAAAAGTCCAACTACAGGAGTTGTTGGACATCGGTTTTATTCGTCCTAGTACGTCTCCTTGGGGTGCTCCTGTTTTATTCGTAAAGAAGAAAGACGGGAGTATGCGACTTTGTATTGACTATCGAGAATTGAACCATGTCACCATCAAGAATAGGTATCCGCTACCTCGCATTGATGACCTGTTTGACCAGTTGCAAGGAGCACAATTCTTTTCAAAGATCGATCTTCGTTCTGGATATCATCAGCTGAAGATTAAAACTGAGGATATTCCAAAGACTGCCTTCAGAACTCGGTACGGGCATTATGAATTCTTAGTAATGTCTTTTGGATTGACTAATGCTCCTGCTGCCTTCATGGATATGATGAACCGTGTATTCAAAGAATATTTGGATCAGTTCGTTGTTGTCTTTATTGATGACATCCTCATCTATTCCAAAAGCCGTGAAGATCATGAGCGCCATTTGAAGCTGGTACTGCAAAGGCTTCGTGAAAACAAGCTATATGCCAAACTGAAGAAATGCGAGTTCTGGCTTGAGGAAGTAGCATTCCTTGGGCACGTGGTGTCAAAACATGGAGTATCTGTCGACCCGGCGAAGATTGAAGCCATACAAAGTTGGGAGCAACCGAAGTCGGTAACCGAAGTACGTAGCTTTCTGGGCTTAGCTGGTTATTATCGGAGATTTGTGGAAGGATTTTCTCGAATCGCTACTCCGTTAACTCAGCTGACTCGGAAAGATACAAAATTCGTATGGAGTGAGGAATGCGAGAAGAGTTTCCAAGAACTCAAGAGGAGACTCATTTCGGCACCTGTTCTGACAATACCATCTGGTTCGGATGGATTTGTTATCTACAGCGATGCTTCAGGCAAAGGGTTAGGATGTGTTCTCATGCAACATGGGAAAGTCATAGCCTATGCCTCACGACAACTCAAAGAATATGAGAGGAATTATCCTACTCATGATTTGGAGTTGGCAGCAGTCGTTTTTGCGTTGAAGATCTGGAGACACTACCTGTATGGGGAGAAAGTGGAGATCTATACAGATCATAAAAGCCTCAAATATTTCTTCACCCAAAAGGAACTCAACATGCGGCAGCGACGTTGGCTCGAGCTGTTGAAAGATTACGATCATACCATCCAATATCATCCTGGAAAAGCAAACGTAGTAGCTGACGCATTGAGTAGAAGATCATATGCGGGTACGAGTGCAATGTTGTTAACACAAAGGCCCATTTTGTATGACTTGCAAAGGATGGAGATAGAGATGAAGGCTCCAAGTACCCACATGATGATATCAAATATACGAGTAGAACCGACTTTAATCGATAAAGTTAAAGCTGCTCAAGCTACGGACATGGAGCTGATGCGTATGAAGAAGAAAGTGCAAGAAGGTGCTATTCCAGAAGCAAGAATCGATGAAGAAGGAATACTTCGAGTCAACTCCAGACTTTGTGTTCCTAACGATTTTGACTTGAAGCATAGAATAATGATGGAGGCACACAACACACCGTTTGCAATCCATCCTGGGAGTACCAAAATGTATCACGATCTTCGACATACATTTTGGTGGAGCAATATGAAAAGAGAGATCGCGGAGTTTATCTCGAGGTGTTTAACTTGTCAACGTGTAAAAGCGGAGCATCAAGTACCAAAGGGTCCATTGCAACCACTTGAGATTCCGAAATGGAAGTGGGAACACATTACTATGGATTTTGTTACAGGTCTTCCCAAGGTTTCTCAAGGCATAGATGCGATTTGGGTTATTGTTGATAGATTAACCAAGTCCGCTCATTTCTTGCCGATACGTGAGACTTATTCCCTTGAACGTCTTGCTAGTATGTACGTGAACGAGATTGTGAGATTGCATGGCATGCCAGTATCCATAGTTTCGGATCGTGACCCAAGATTCACTTCACGATTTTGGGTTAGCTTGCAGAAAGCTATGGGCACGGATTTACGATTCAGTTCAGCATACCATCCTCAAACGGACGGACAATCAGAGAGGACTATTCAAACTCTTGAAGATCTATTAAGACTTTGTGTCTTAGATCTCAAAGGGAGTTGGGATAAGTACCTACCATTGGTGGAATTCTCCTACAACAACAGTTATCAGGCGAGCATAGGTATGGCTCCATTTGAGGCGTTGTATGGAAGAAAATGTCGTTCTCCAGTATGCTGGGACGAGGTGGGTGAAGCAACATTGTTGGGACCAGAATTGGTACGCATTACTACAGAGAAGATCCAAACGATTCGACAACGTATACAAACGGCACAGGATCGACAAAAGAGTTATGCGGATCTTCATCGGAAGGACGTGGAATTTAATATTGGGGATCATGTATTGTTACGTGTTGCACCATGGAAGGGAGTTACAAGATTTGGGAAGAGAGGAAAGCTCAATCCAAGATTTGTTGGTCCATTTGAGATTCTTGAGCGAATAGGAAATGTGGCATATAGACTCGCATTACCTCCAAGCATGTCTCGTGTTCATAATGTTTTTCACATATCTATGCTTCGTAAATATGTTAAAGACCCGAACCACATTATTGAGTTAGAACCAGACGAGATAGCTGAAGATTTAACGTACGAGGAGGTACCTGTTAAGATCTTGGATAGGAAAGAGCATGTCCTACGCACGAAGGTTATACCACAAGTTAAGGTTTTGTGGAGAAACCATGCTATTGAAGAAATGACCTGGGAGTTGGAATCAGAAATGAAAGCGAGGTATCCTCACCTTTTTGAAACATCAGGTACGTACGTCAATTTCGAGGACGAAATTTCATAAGGAGGGGAGGTTGTAAGACCCCAACTTATTAATGAATAAAATCAAATTTTCTCTAAATATTATTGTGAATAATAAGGGGTTAATTTGATATAATACTTTGGTTATGGGTGAAATGTGCAAATTTTGCAAAATAAGCAAGTGGTTATAAAATATTTATTTTGGTCGGTGAATATTCGGTTGGTCGTGGAATATTCTTGCTGTCGGGGAATATTCGTACGACGACGCAGCCTTGTGTGGGCCCCATAACGGAAAGCGATTGGATGAAGAAAACGACAAGTATAAGTTGTTTATAAATAACGGCGTAGTTGTTACCGTTAATACTGTTGGAATACCCGGTGGTTAAAATACAGTAGCACACGGTATTGCACCAATTATTGATTCTTACGTAAGAAGGCACTACTCAATAATTGTTACAGTAGTTATTATTCAATATTTTATTTTATTGATTCAATAATTGCTGCGTTGATATTTTATATTATTGTTGTTTCAATAATTGTTGCTGCACAGTATTTTCATTTATCAGATCAATAATTCATATTATTTGAATAATATTATTAGATAACATTATTGGCAATGTCTAGAAAGTTCTGTCTAAGGAGAGGTTTGGTCATCTAATTGCGCGCCAGTAAGGAGAAATCCTTATTGGAAAGCCCCCTCTTTCCTGGGAACGGCCTGGTTGTCATAAATGTGATTCTGTAATATTATTTGTGAATAATTAATTATTGATTCATATGATAAGGAAATATTTATTTTATGTGGATATAAATGAGGGATATATTTTTGTGGTTAAAAATGAAGGAGTTAATGTTGAGGTTTTTGTCAGTATTTTTGTCGGAATGGAGGTATTAAAAATCAGGGTTTTTGAGATAGTTTGCGGGGGTTATAATTTTTAATCCGACCGTTGGATCGTGGTAATTTTTGGATATGTTATACATATATAAGTTGAGTATATGTCCACAAATTTTGAACCGTTAAAAATGAACGTATGATTTATTACGAATTTTACAAGATGACTGGTTCAGAAATTGTTGAATTTTCGGAGTTTATCATTTTGGTGGAAAATTCTAGAATTGGTGGGCCCCACTTGTGGTTGGTGAAGAAATGTGCTGAATTATATTTCAAATGTGGTGGGTGGGAATAGTAGCAGGTAAAGCCATCAGGTTGCAGGTCAAACCTACCAAAATTTTCTATAAATAGAGGGCTAAGTTAGAATTGAAAATCACACCAGAAACAAGTTTTCTCTCTTTCTCTCTCTAGATTATTGAGTGTATTTTGTGAGTATTTAGATACTTTGAGAGTTTCTATTCATCAGAGCAAGTTTCTTTCAGCCTTATACCGGTATTCCGACCAGAAGTACTGATATTTTGAGGTAAGGGATATTATTTTCTTCTTAATGATATTATTTTCTTCAATATCATTATGCTGAAATATTGATATGAGTTTTTATCAAATTTGGAACTTTTTGTGTCGGGGGTTACTATTCACGTATACGGCACTATTCACGTATACGGCACTATTCACGAATACGGCACTATTCACCGAAAAATAAAATTTTCCCTTTTTGTCCAAGATGTCTATTATGGTTACTATCTTTGATTGTATCCATGTTTTGATCTTTATTTTTGAATTCTGCTTCACAATTGATTATTATGAAGTATTATTGATCTTGGATAAACTGTTATACGAATCCCTACTATTTGTCCTTCTGTCTCATTGGATTCGTTCTCTTTAAGATATTTTTCATCATCCTCAGTCCTAAATGATGATATTACTGAATATCTTTGGCCTGTAGTGCAAAGATGTATAATTACTTGATGAATATCTTTGGCCTGTAGTGCAAAGATGAACAGGTGTTGAGATGAACATGACCGACTGATGATACAAATGAATATCTTTGGCCTGTAGTGCAAAGATGAATATTTGGTTAAAGATGATTATTAATTGATGTTACAGGGATAAAATATTGATGATGGACTTTTAAATCTTAGAAGATAGTAGAATTCTTTCTCTACTTGACTCTTCTAATGGTTTGCTGTTTCCGCTGCAGTTGTTGATCTAAAACTTGTTGTCGATTATATTTTATCAGATTTTTCCCTGTTGAAGACTAACGATAATTTGTTGTATATTATCTTAGTCATAATATTCTTTACTGGGCTAGTTGAGCTCACCCTTTTCCTTTTTGTTCCATTTTTCTTCTCAGGAGGTGAGAACATAGCAGGATCTAGTCGGGGTATGGAGTGATGGTTCTAGAAAGATGTTTTAGCAGTCCTCACTATTTCTGTAAAATAGTGTTTGAATAATTATAATGAGGATTTATTTGAGTGTGGATATTGTCTAAAAGACAATATTTGTATTTAAACTCACAGTATGTGTTGTCGTATTTTGCACGACAATTGTATTATTGAAGTTGTAGTTTACTTTCTGTACCATGTATTTGGCGACTCAGAATGGGTGTTGTATACCTATTTTGGGGGCGTCACAATAAATATAAAATAAAATTTAGACATGACACACTAGTCTAAAGAGTACAAATATGAGTTCTAAAACAACGCCAAAATAATTTGTCACAATAAATTGACAAGGAACAATTATGAGAGACAATACTAAATTTCGAAACGAATAACGAAACGAACGAATTAAAAACAAAAGAGTCTCGCTGAAAGAGTACGGAATCCGTACCTGGATTGAGCAATGTAATACCCAAAATTATTATCCCAATATAGTTCGTTAAATTCCTTCCGACCGATCTAATAATAAAATAATACAATAAAATTTATTACAAATCTAGCCGTTACAAACATAATATCATTTAATTTATTAATAAGAATTTTATAATTAGGCCGGCAAAATTAATTAATTTAAATTAGTATACATAACTTTTAATTTGATTCACTAATTCGATTTATACGCTTCATAAATTAAATACCTATTAAAATAATATATATAATCCTTATTATATAATAAAGTACAATAGGTTTTTTTTTTTTTTTTTGCATCATGTTAACGTTTTTCTTTTTTTTTTCTTTTTTCTTTTTTACTTTGACAATTTAACACCTTCATCCATATATATACATACTGATAAGTGAATATATAGCCGGTATTATTGATACAATATTTTAATAGAACCACTCTTATATATTATATTCATGTATTTGGTTCACTCCATGAACCATTCTTATATATATAAATTAATTCACTTCTTGTTCCAAATAAGAGAAGTTGCACATGATCATAACAATAAAAGCGATACCTATATAATAAAAGCATACCTGATATTTCTTTCTTCCGAACGCTGACTTCTCTCATAAATACAGAGGCGGCTTGTTTCCCTTTTCTTTTCCTTCCGTCGATTCGTATAAAATATGATGAAGCGCTTAGGTTTTGTTTATTTAATAACAAATTTTATTAATTAATTTTTTTTTATATAGATTTTAATATTACCCACAAATATAAATTAATCTCAATTAGTTTTAAGGCCCAATTTTGTCAAATTAATTTATCCACACTTATTAATATTTATTAGCCCACATAAATTAAATAACTAGTTTGACCCAACTAAATGACAAAGTCCAGACAATATATTTTAAAATAAAATTATTTTTTTATTATTTAATATTTATTTATTTTATTAATTTTTACCGGGTATTACATCACCTACCCCTTAAAAGAATTCTGTCCCCGGAATCAAAAGAATAGAACGTACCTAATTATCAAAAAGATGCGGATATTCCGCTCGAATAGATTCCTCAAGCTCCCAAGTGGCTTCTCGTTCCGAATGGTTCCTCCACAGAACCTTAACAAACGGAATAGTTTTCCTCCTCATAATCCTTTCCTGCCGATCCAAAATCGCTTCAGCTTTCTCCTCACAAGTGAGATCCTCCCGAATCTTATCAAACGGATATTGCACCACATGCAACGGATGATAATGATAACTCCTCAACACCGACACATGGAATACATTGTGCACATGAGCTAGTTGTGGAGGCAAAGCTAACCGATATGCAACCTCACCAATCCTCTCCAAAATCTCAAATGGGCCGATATAACGTGGACTAAGCTTCCCTTTTAACCCAAATCGCCGAATGCCCTTCCAAGGAGAAACTTTTAGAAAAACATGTTCACCAGGTTCAAATTCTAAAGTCCTCCTGTGTTTATCAGCATAACACTTCTGCCGTGATCGAGCCGACTTCAATTTATCCTTAGTCACCGCTACCTTCTCCGTAGTGATTTGAACTAACTCAGGCCCTTCTATGGCCCTTTTGCCAACCTCATCCCAACAAGTTGGTGCCCGACACTTTCTACCATACAGTGCCTCAAACGGAGCCATCCCAACACTTGCATGCCAGCTGTTGTTATAAGCAAACTCAACTAGGCTCAAGTAATCATCCCAATTACCCGACCACTCAAGTGCACAAGACCTCAACATGTCCTCCAACGTCTGAATAGTCCGTTCGGATTGCCCATCAGTTTGCGGATGGAAAGAAGTACTAAAGTTGAGTCGAGTACCCCAAGCTCGTTGAAACCCTTTCCAGAACCGTGAAGTGAACCGTGGGTCCCGATCTGAAATAATAGACACTGGAGTACCATGAAGTCTAACAATCTCCTGCTGAAAGATTTGTGCTAACCTATCCACCGAGTATCCCTCATGGATAGCCAAAAAGTGTGCCGATTTGGTCAACCGGTCCACCACTACCCATATGGTATCATTCTTCCTGAAAGTCTTCGGCAAACCAGTCACAAAATCCATCGTGATATCCTCCCACTTCCACACTGGAATGTCTAACTGTTGCAGCAACCACTAGCTCGTTGATGTTCTATCTTCACTTGTTGACAAGTAAGACACTTCCCAACATATTCGGCCACGTCTCGTTTCATCCCTTTCCACCAAAAATTCTTCTTCAAATCCCTATACATCTTTGTAGAACCTGGATGAATAGAAAATGGCGAACTATGAGCCTCAGCCAACACAGCCTCCCGAATGATTGGATCGGACGGTACACACAACCGCTCACCCAACCAAATCACACCATGGTCATCAATACGAAACTCGGACTGCTTGCCCTCATCTAGATTTTGCGTCATACTCCACAACTCCCCATCTTCTTTTTGAGCTTCTTTGACCCGCGAGATAAGAGAGGGCTCCACTCTCATACCCGCCAAATGCCCATCTGAACCTCGTACGTACAACTCCAACTCTAGCCGATCCATATCCGAAATAAGCTGAGGTTGTGTAATAAGGGCTGCTACACTCCCTGAACTCTTCCGGCTAAGAGCATCTGCAACCACGTTTGCCTTCCCCGGGTGATACTGAATTCTCGCATCATAATCTTTTAGAAGCTCCAACCAACGCCTCTGTCTCATATTGAGCTCCTTCTAAGTGAAAATGTATTTAAGACTTTTGTGATCGGTGAAGATATTACAAGTCTCCCCATACAAATAATGCCTCCAAATCTTTAAGGCAAAGATCACCGCTGCCAACTCCAAATCATGTGTGGGGTAGTTCACCTCATAAGGTTTAAGCTGCCTAGAAGCATAAGCAATCACCTTACCGTGTTGCATCAAAACACACCCCAAGCCCTTCCTAGAAGCATCACTATAAATCTGGTAACCTCCAGTCCCCGACGGCAATGCAAGTATAGGAGCTGTCACAAGTCGTTTCTTCAATTCCTCGAAACTCTTCTCACGCTCCTCATTCCACCCAAACTTCGTGCCCTTTCTCATCAACTGGGTCAATGGTAAGGCAAGCAAGGAAAACCCTTCCACAAACCGTCTATAATACCCTGCCAAACCCAAGAAACTCCTAATCTCCGTCACCGTAGTAGGTCTCGGCCATTTAGTGATAGCCTCAACCTTCGCAGGATCCACCTTAATGCCTTCAGCAGAAACAACGTGACCCAAAAATGCAACCTGCTCCAACCAAAACTCGCATTTAGAGAATTTAGCATACAACTTCTCTTCCTGCAAAATCCCCAACACTGTGCGAAGATGCTCCTCATGCTCTTCCTTAGACTTGGAGTAAACCAAAATGTCATCAATAAAGACAATGACAAATTGGTCCAAGTACTCCCTGAACACCCGATTCATCAAATCCATAAACACCGCCGGAGCGTTAGTCACACCGAATGGCATCACCAGAAACTCGTAATGCCCATATCGAGTGCGAAAAGCCGTCTTAGGGATATCCTCATCCCTCACCCTCAACTGATGATAACCTGACCTCAAGTCTATCTTCGAAAAATATTTTGCTCCTTGAAGTTGGTCAAACAAGTCATCAATCCTCGGCAATGGATACCGATTTCTGATGGTGATCTTGTTCAACTCTCTGTAGTCTATACACAGCCTCATAGACCCATCTTTCTTCTTTACAAACAAAACCGGAGCACCCCACGACGAAACACTCGGGCGAATCACACCACGATCTAACAGTTCCTGCAACTGCTCTTTCAACTCCTGCAACTCCAATGGTGCCATCCGATACGGCGCCTTAGAGATAGGCTCCGCACCAGGAACAAGCTCAATAGCAAACTCTACTTCCCGTTGTGGTGGCAACCCTGACAACTCCTCAGGAAATACATCAGAAAAATCACGAACAATTGGAACATCCTCAATACGAGACTCACGCTTAGAAGTATCTTTCACACACGCCAAATACCCCTCACAACCCTTTGCTACCAACTTCCCAGCCTTCAAAGCTGAAATCAACTTCAACACCCTACTCGGTTGTGAACCCTGAAACACGAACTCCGGAGACTTCACATCTCCAAATATAACCTTCTTCGCCTGACAGTCGATAGTGGCCTGGTGTTTATCCAACCAGTCCATCCCAAGAATGACATCAAAATCGTGCATCCTCATCGGAAGAAGATTAGCCCTACGAATCTTATCCCCAAAACTGATCGGACACCCTCGATACAAATCAGAAATAACAACAGAAGTCCCCATCGGGGTAGAAATAGACATAACAGAATCTAATAACTGAGATGGCACACCTAGGTGCCGAACAAAAGACTGAGCAACAACAGAATGAGTAGAACCCGTATCAAATAAAATAGACGCCTCACGATTCCCAACTAAAAGAGTACCAGAAACAGTACCTGGCGCACCTGCCGCCTGATTATGTGTCAAGGCAAACACCCGACCACCCTGACGCTGACCTCCATTGCCACCATGATCACTGCCTCCACCATTACCACGTGGTCCAGTACAATCTCTAGCCATGTGACCCATCTGTCCACACAAGAAACATGCACCGGTAACTCTATGACACTGTCTCCCCGGATGATTAGCCCCACACATAGCACAAGGAACTATAGGAATAAGATTTGGGTTACCCCCACCAGCTGGTCCAGGATATCGACCCTGATTCTGTCCCTGCTGACGATTCTGCCCTTGCTGACGATTTTGTCCATACCAAGGTAGCTGAAGCTGACGATTCTGCCCTTGCTGAGGCATTTGCTGATTACCTCTGTTCTGATTTTGACCACGCCACTGCCCCTGCTGAACACCACGATTTCTGTTCCACTGACCACCTTGATTTCTCCCCTGCTGGCCCGAAGCTTGACCCTGCTGGTCATCTCTGTCCCTCTTTCGACTCCCTTCCGGTTTGGAAGTCCGAAAGTCCTGCCGCTCCATCTCAATGTTCTTGGCCGCATTAGCCACCGCCGATACATCCGCAAACTTGGTGTTAATGAGGTGTTGGCGATACCTGTAATGAATTCGCCACTTGAACTTCTCCGCCTGTTCCACTGCAGTCCCTGCTGAGGTTCCCGCAAAACCTGCTAACCTAGTAAACCTCGTCATGAAGTCCGTGATGGACTCATCATCTTTCTGCCGAATAGACAGATACTCTCTAGCATAGGCCTCTTTATCAGCAGCTGGGAAGTACTGCTGATAAAAGACCTCATAAAATTCTGCCCAATTAAGTGTCTCAGCATAATTTTCACCTTTTGTTGTTTTCATCGCTTTCCACCACCTCTGTGCATCCCCTTCCAGCTTATAAGCAGCAAGCAGCACTCTCTGATTATCTGAACACCCTAACACATCAAAAATCTTCTCCAGGTGGGCAATCCAATTCTCTGCATCAATTGGAGTTGGAGCTGAACTCAATGCCTGTGGTTTTTGTTTTTGAAACCTCTCCAACCATACATACATCGGAACCACCTGCTGTTCAAGACCATCTGTATTCCCTTCCTCGACATTTGCTTGTTGACCATTATTTCTTGAATTCTCCTGTTCTGGAATTTCTGGTGGTAGCTGCTGCATTGCCTGTACAACCTGTGCCACCAACTGAGATAACGCCTGATTCACTGCCTGATTCACCAAGTTAGTCAGTTGAGCATTGATCTGATCATTAGGTTGCTCATTGGGCTGACCATCACCCCTTCCCCTATTGTTACCTCTCCTCCCAGTAACTCTAGCAGATCGACGAGCCATCTACGAACAGATCAACGAATATCAGCAAAAGAGGTTAGAGACATATTTGAATATAGCTGAACAGAAAATCAAACTGAATAAAACCTAACCCAGAAGTCTACCCATAACTCACAGGTCAACCTAAATAGGTTTTCTACAAGAAAGAACCTAAGCTCTGATACCAACTCTGTAACACCCTCTTTCCGAAATAGAAAGAGAGGTTACTCAAAACACAACAAAACTAATAAATTTAATAGCAAGGCTCACAGCCACAAAAGAATAGTCTTAATAACTGATAAATACCACAAGTCAACCATAATAAATCTCTAACTGGCTCAAACCACAATCTGAAATAACTGTTACAACTCCAAATAAATCAAAGTATCATAGCCTAACGAAATATATCAAAACTATTGGATAAAAGGGAGCTCTCATCACACTTGCCCTTGATTACCCTGATTACCTGCCGGAAGAAAAAAACACAGCATGAGCCAAATGCCCAGTACGGATATAGAATACAATTAATGAACTGAAATAACTAACTCAATTAAATGAATAAAACGAAACTAACTGAAATGAAACGAACAAAACTAACACAACGAAATAATAGGCTGAATCAAATGGCGGGGTGTTATTTCATACCGAGCTTAGAATAAAATAGAGATATACCTTGCCACACAGGCAAGTCAAATAATGCCACATAGGCAAGTCAAATAATGCCACACAGGCAAGTTACACACATTGGACCGCGAATCCAATGCATGTAAAATCGGAAGGCGTGTTTGGCACAAACATCACCAATCCGCAGAACAGAACTGAACAGAAACTAGGGTCGACCCATACGCCTCCCACAACAAAACACCAAATGGCCAACTCCCACCGGAGCACAAAACGGAGAAGCCGTGGACTGATCACACCGCCACGGAAGGTGTCATGCCTCGGTGCCAAGAGGACATGCCTGTGGTACCCCCACAGGTGGTTATAGCTCAGGTATACCCTACGGTATTCTAACAAAATATAATGTCACAACACATGCGACACAACAAAGGGATTCTAACATGTACATGTTAAATCTAACGAATCGTCAACACAAGTCTCCAAAAACATATACTAACATGTACATCACTATAAATATAAAATAAAATTTAGACATGACACACTAGTCTAAAGAGTACAAATATGAGTTCTAAAACAACGCCAAAATAATTTGTCACAATAAATTGACAAGGAACAATTATGAGAGACAATACTAAATTTCGAAACGAATAACGAAACGAACGAATTAAAAACAAAAGAGTCTCGCTGAAAGAGTACGGAATCCGTACCTGGATTGAGCAATGTAATACCCAAAATTATTATCCCAATATAGTTCGTTAAATTCCTTCCGACCGATCTAATAATAAAATAATACAATAAAATTTATTACAAATCTAGCCGTTACAAACATAATATCATTTAATTTATTAATAAGAATTTTATAATTAGGCCGGCAAAATTAATTAATTTAAATTAGTATACATAACTTTTAATTTGATTCACTAATTCGATTTATACGCTTCATAAATTAAATACCTATTAAAATAATATATATAATCCTTATTATATAATAAAGTACAATAGGTTTTTTTTTTTTTTTTTGCATCATGTTAACGTTTTTCTTTTTTTTTTTTCTTTTTTCTTTTTTACTTTGACAATTTAACACCTTCATCCATATATATACATACTGATAAGTGAATATATAGCCGGTATTATTGATACAATATTTTAATAGAACCACTCTTATATATTATATTCATTTATTTGGTTCACTCCATGAACCATTCTTATATATATAAATTAATTCACTTCTTGTTCCAAATAAGAGAAGTTGCACATGATCATAACAATAAAAGCGATACCTATATAATAAAAGCATACCTGATATTTCTTTCTTCCGAACGCTGACTTCTCTCACAAATACAGAGGCGGCTTGTTTCCCTTTTCTTTTCCTTCCGTCGATTCGTATAAAATATGATGAAGCGCTTAGGTTTTGTTTATTTAATAACAAATTTTATTAATTAATTTTTTTTATATAGATTTTAATATTACCCACAAATATAAATTAATCTCAATTAGTTTTAAGGCCCAATTTTGTCAAATTAATTTATCCACACTTATTAATATTTATTAGCCCACATAAATTAAATAACTAGTTTGACCCAACTAAATGACAAAGTCCAAACAATATATTTTAAAATAAAATTATTTTTTTATTATTTAATATTTATTTATTTTATTAATTTTTACCGGGTATTACACCGAGAACGTTCTCGGCGTATATTGGGATTGTCACAAAGGAACTATATTGAGAAAGTTCTCAATAGGTTTAACATGCAAAATTGCAAATCAGGTAAAACCCCAGTTGCTAAAGGAGACAAGTTTAGTCTTAGTCAATGCCCAAAGAATAGCATTGAAATTAAAGAAATGCAAAAGATTCCCTATGCATCGGCTGTAGGGAGTCTAATGTATGCTCAAGTATGTACGCGTCCGGATATTGCGTTCATAGTTGGCATGTTAGGCAGATATTTAAGTAATTCTGGCATAGATCAGTGGAAGGCAGTCAAACGGGTTATGAGATATTTACAGAGAACAAAGGATTATATGCTCACATATAAGAGATCGGATCGGTTAGAGATCATTGGGTATTCCGATTCTGATTTTGCTGGGTGCCAAGATAGCTGGAGATCCACTTCAGGCTATGTTTATTTGTTGGCTGGTGGAGCGATTTCATGGAGGTCTGCAAAACAGACGCTCGTTACTTCGTCTACCATGGCTGCAGAGTTTGTAGCATGTTATGAGGCATCAAATCATGGAATATGGTTGCGAAATTTTGTCACTGGGCTGCGAATTTTGGAGGATGTTGAAAGACCATTAAAATTATATTGTGACAATAAATCAGCAGTATTATATTCAAACAACAACAGAAGCTCGACAAAGTCAAAACACATTGAAATCAAGTTTCTCGTTGTACAAGAAAGAGTGCAGAATGGACAGATTTCTATAGAGCACATTGGTACAAACTCCATGATAGCGGATCCGCTCACAAAAGGATTATCACCAAATGTCTTTCACGAGCACACTGCTCATATGGGTGTTATTCTATTTGAGGGTACTTTAGTTTAGTGGGAGTTTGTATTTGGATTATTACTCTATGTTAAAACTACAGATTTCATTTATGTATTTTCTGCAAAATTAAAATATTCATTTTACTACACTCTATTAAGTTTATTGAAGTATTGATCTCACAACAGTTAATTAAGTAGGACCAGTTGGAAATAGGCATGTGTAAATCACATTACATGTAATTTCCATGCTATGCATCCATGATTGATCTATGTTATTTAGCTATGTTGGCATACGAGACCATTGATAGGTCCAATTATGGTTATTTTAATAAAGACCGCTTTGATCCTATATTGATGTAGCTAATGGACGAGATTGTTTGGATACCCTTTAGAACATGAAAATAAATTTCAGGAGCTCACTAAAGTTAAACACATTTCTTAGAATACATATGTGGTCCAGTGGGAGATTGTTGGATTAATTTTTATTAATCTTAATTGGGACCACACATGTATATTATTAATGTGTATTATCATGTATAAGTCCAAATTTAAGTGATTTAATTAAGTTTTAAGTAGGCTTAAGGGTATGTTTGTCATGGAATTAATGTGTAGAGATCGGACTTGTATTTTTAAATTGATGAGGGGCCAATTTAAAAATACTAAAAGATAGAAACTGCCATTTAACAGTTTCTTCACACGGCAGTCTTCTTTATAAGGGATCATGGTCCCCAATTGAGCGTATGTTCTTTTCTCTTCATTGTTTTTTCTGTATCCCCATCAACAGAGAAATTCAAGTCTAAAATACCCGTTTGATCAAACAATATCATGGAATCTGGTACGCTTCCGTTATGTTCTTTCTTCTTCTTCTGTTTCAACATGGGTTATATTTATAAACATATTTAATTTCAGTAATTAATTTCCATCAAAGAGTTCATAGACCAAAGAAAAAAAAGTAGAGAAAATAAAAATAAAATAAAATAATGGAGACAATAATGCAAACACAACTCATTCGCTTTATTTTATTTCTCTTTTTCTTTTTCAAGATACATATACAACTCATTTGCAGATAATAGCATTATTATTATTATTATTATTACTACATAAAGCTTAAAAATTTGTGGGTGGGCCTTTCATGCAAAGTTTAATAATGCACTAATATAGAATCAAAAGTCTCTTGCATTGATGGGCCCACATAGCAGTGGGATATTTGCTTGTTAATTGTGAAAACATTTAATGACATGTTTTTAATCGTACATTGGGAAAACTAATTTTGAATAATCATAAATTTAATTGTATAAACTTTATAATTTATTTAAAATTACCCCTATTTTATTTTTCTAGAAAATTTAGCTAAATATAAATAGGATTAGAAAAACACATACAATCACCAATTTAAAACTGTTTAAAAAAGTTAGTAATGTATATGGTAGATTTTCTTTTATTCTTACCCTTCTTCTCCAATATAACCTTTGTTTTAGTTTCTAATAAGCTGAAACTAGTAAAATATAAAATACATTTGCCAAAAAGAACTCAATAGAAACAAATCAAATAAAATGATTACATTTTGATAGGTGAAAGTGAAACCCTCAATCCTTGAACAATGAATGATAAATTGACAAAGTGGTTAGAATAAAATATAGTTTAACTTTAGCACTCATATTATAAAATATCATATTGAGGGGTGAGAAGTATATCTTTTCCAGATTTCACATTCTGTGACTGATTTGACTTTTGGGCCCATTTTTCAAATAAGAGATGTCATCACATGATCCAAAACAAAGTGACCCAAAAGGACTACTAGAAAGTTACTCCATCACTTTTCTAAGGAACCTATTGATTCCATTCCATTTCCCCATAATACTAGTTGTCTACTAGTTTAGTTTAGTCTACTAGTACTAAAGTTTTCTTGAAAATATTTTAAATTGCTTAATATTCTGGTTTTCCATCGACAGAAGGTAAGCTCTCGAACTCTCATATAAAGAAAATTACCACCCACAAGCGTACAAACTGCTCCATTTATTCTCTTTGTTCTTGTTCTTTTGTGGGTTGCAGCTTTTCTATGCTTAATCCTGCAGCTAAACAGATCGGTTCTGTTCAGGATCTTTTAAGGTACTATTTCTCTCCATCTTTATTTTGTTCTGCTCTATTATGAACATTTGTTTTGTCTATCACTATCATCGAGGTATTGGTTATGGTAATTCATGGTTTTATCTGGCAAGTTGTAGTTTTTATTAGTGTTTGAGTTGTTGGGTTGTTAGTTTTATGGATGAAACTTTAAACTTTAACTTTAATTTGGTGTTTGATATGATTTTTCATGAGTAATTTAGGGTTATTGGTTGTTGTTGGTTTCAGTTCTTGGAGTAATCGTTCTTTCTGTTGGGAAAAAGTTGGTCTTCATTGGTAATTGAAATGAGAAAGGGACAGCACTTGGTGATTGTGTATTATGGATTAATTGGGTTTCATAATGTTTTCATTTGGGGAAGAAGGTGTGTGTTTATGTGTATAGCATGATAACAAATGTTGATTTGTGATAAGTTGTCTAGGCTTTTGAAGGTTGAAATTTGTTACTTTTATTAGTTTTGTTGCAATCAGAATCTTTTAGCTTGGTTTAGAGTCAAATCAGTTTCACTTTAATGTAGTATACTTACTCCAGAGAGTCCTTTCTCCCAGTAATTGTCATGTCCATGCCAATGTGTGTGCTGTGAGAGTTGGATTGTTTTCACATTATATATTCTTAGACTCCAACCCGTATTTTCACCCTGCTGATCTAGTATGTCTAGGAACACTAAAAGTTTCTTTCATTTCTCAATTCATATTTGACCATAATGGATAAATTAAAAAATGCATTCCCTGGTTACTAGTTGTTTCCCCTCCCTTTTACTATAAAAAATTATGGAGAAAAACATTCTTTTAACTTTGTTATCTTTTCATTTTTTTTATAATTGGGGTGGGGGGGAGATTGGGGCTTTAGGTTGCTGCCAAATGTCAATGATGCAACTTTCAGGATGCAGAGCCTAGATATGGAAACTAAGTTACTTGTAGTTTTCATGTTCTGCATAACTTCATTTATTAGCTCATTCTTACTGGAGGCATCATAGTTTTTTATGCTATTTACAGAAGTTTCTTGGTTTCATGTTGCTGAAGAATCTGATGGAAGATAAGCAATTAGATTTTTATCAACCACTTCTATCTGTGAGGCGCTTCTCGTCAACAGCGCCTTCAGAAAAGGAAGAGAAAAGGAAAATCGATCATTCCTTGCCCAAAATACCTCCCCTTCCTTCTTACAGATCAGAGCTGAAATCAGGCCCAATCAGGAACGCAGGAACTGTTCCTTTCGTCTGGGAAAAGAGTCCAGGAAGACCCAAGGATGAAAGTAGACCACGTAATCATGTTATTGAGCGACCTCCCATTGCCCCCAAGCTTCCTCCTGGCAGGATCTTGAAAGCCAGAAAACAAGATTCTGATAACAATACTGAACATCCAGTTGTCAGTAAGCACCGTGGAGAAATCCCTTATAGGTCGCACAGTGTTTCAGCTTCAAATGAAAATGTAACTAAGCAAGACAGCTCCAAAGATACCATGGAAGTGGAGAGTTCTGATTCAGGGGAAGGTGATGACGCGTATATGGATGCTCTTGATACACTTTCAAGGTCTGAATCATTCTTCTTGAATTGTAGTGTAAGCGGTATAAGTGGATTGGATGGTTCAGATGTAAATACATCTGGAAACTTCTCAACAGATCCACAAACTCGGGATTTCATGATGGGTCGGTTCCTGCCAGCAGCAATGGCAATGACTTCAGAAACACCTCAATATGTCCCCAGGAAACCGCCTGTAGTTCGGGAGCAACCTAGACAGATGATGAAGGTAAGAAGCAGAGATAAACGACCTCCTCTTAGGTATGGGCCTAATATTGTACCACATTATGCTCAGGAGAAAGATGAAGAAGAAAGTGATGATGATTATGATGAACATGGACAATTACCATCTAAAGTTTGTGGTTTACTACCTCGATTTTGCTTAAAAAGTTCCTTTTGCCTTTTAAACCCAGTACTGGGAATGAGTGTGAGGACACGAATACCCATGTCTCCTAGTAGCAGAACACATGGTAGCTCTTCATCTGCTGGTTCTTGTAGTGAAAATGAGAACGGGGTACTATTTTAAATCTTCAATTGGGTGTTCTATTCATTTTTTTTTTCTATAAAAGTTTTTGTTGATTAATGAATCTCTTAATTTTCTATAGCACATCAGGGCTATTGTTTATGAGCAAAGATCAGTAGATGACCTCCAGGCAATTGGGCTTCAAGAAGATGAGAGTGTTTCGAATAAGTCAGACCAACTTAGTTGCCCGTTTAATCCTCAGAAGATGGAGGGATCAGCCTTATACAGGCGTTTGCAAGGTAGTGGTAGGCCACCCCACCATAATGAATTACCTCGATCCACCTTTTCTGAGCAAAAAGGATTTCTCAGCAATCCTGGAGAAGCGAAAAACACTGAATCGACTGGTTTCAGCGCACTTTGCATGCCATCACACCATTATGAATTACCTAGATCTGCCTTTTCTGAACAAAAGGGAGTACTCGGTATTCCTGGAGAAGCAAAAAATGCTGAGGTGACTGGTTTCAGTACATATAAAAAAAGTTCAAGCACTTTTCAGGAACTATTGGCTGATCCGAGCAGTAATAGGGAAGTAGACTTGGAGAGTCCTATGATTGAGAAAACTCTGTACGTAGATGTTGTACATAAGGCAGAATCTCCTCGTATATATTCATATACTTCAGATACGAATGGGCTACCCAACTTAAGGGGAAATGCTTTGAATAATCTGGAAAAAAGTAAGGCTACGGAAGAAACTCCCTCGCTAGATTCTTCATTTAAGGATACTGAGAATTCAAATGTTGAGGACGAGGAAGCAAATCTAAAGGCTACTGCTCATAAACATTTTGATTTCAGTGAACCATCTTTAGACCACAAACCTAATCAGGTATTAGCAATGAAGATACAGAAGGGGTTTGTACAGTATGAAGATATTACCGAGGATTTTACTTTCTCTGCAAAATCAAAAGTGCCTAATAATGTCAACATGGATTTTGAAACTCAGCAGCCCCCAGAGGCAGAAGAATTAGAAAAATCTAACGAAAGCTACTTTCCTATTCCCCCACCTTTACCAAAATCTCCATCGGATTCTTGGCTTTGGCGTACTTTGCCTTCCATGTCCTCAAGAACTCCATCTTTGCGACCACATTTTGGTACAGGGATTCATCCTGGAAATCAGGCTTTGAAGACATCCTCTGTTGATCCCAAGTGGGGAACAATTGTCAAAACTACCAAGGAGCAACGCCAATATGTGCGATTTATGAGCTAAACTAATTATCATTTTCATTTCTCTTGCCTACTGCTTTTAACTTCTGAGCTGCACCTCACACTTTTTCCTTTTTCTATCAGGATATGTTAACGTCTATACCAGAGAGTTAGCAGAAGGCCATTCTGAGGTTCATTAGCTTGTTTATGTGCTTTGGTTGGAAGTCCATTGGTTGGAGAATTTCAAAGGTGTTGAAGAAAATATTTATATCTTAGTTTTGTTTGCGGGTGCTTTGCTTGCTCTAGTTACTGAGGTAATGAAGGGTTTGTAACTGTAATTTTTTGGTGTCCATATCCTATTTTGATATTAAAAGGTGAAATAAATAATTTTATTAAAGGCCATAAATTCATTGTATTTCTGTACTGAATAAAGGCCACTAAATATTCTCTTGTGCATGTTTTGGTTATGATATATATTAATAATCCTATGAAAATGATGGGCGTTTTGTTTGGTGACTCTCAAAAAATGTATAGTATTTATTTTAACAAGAATTTTTACAAAATATAGTGTTTTAGGTCTAATTTAGATATAACTTTATTCTTGTATATGTATCTAAATTACATCTAAAACACTATATTTTATAAAAATTTCTGTTGAAATAAATACTATATATTTTTTGAGTCACAAGTAAAAAATAAAATAAAATTGAAAAATGTCTAATTTTTCTGTCTATAAAACCTGTCAGTGTAGAACTGCTGAAAATATTTTGTATGGTAATGACACCATGCTGACGAATAATGAAAATAAGACAGAATTTTATTTATGGCGGCACGGGTACAATCTTGTTACTGTACTGATGTGGCTAAATATAATTGGATTGTGATACCTATGAGCATGATGACATGGTATTCATCTGAGACTGAATATTATTATTTCGCAAAATAGATATGGGAGAGATTATTGGAGCAAATTTGTTGGAGATAATGGAATGGCCAACAGATTGTTGGATGTCAAAGATTAGATTCCCAAATTGAGAGGATAAAGGACGCTTTGTTGGATGTCAAAGAAAGATAAATAACTCTACTGTTACATAAAATTTTTTATATACACACTCACATACATATTTTGATGATCTACGTGCAAAACAAGTCACGTGGGCTAAACATGAGTCTAACATTTCATTACAATAGACACAAAATTTCGTCCAAACATATGTTCACAAAAGGCCAACAATGCGAATGTGACTCGTAAATTCACATAATTCAATTTTAGAATACAGGCCGCAGTATACATAATCAATAAATATTATTTTTTTTAGGAGGGTGCGGGTGGGGGTGGGGGTGTATACATAATCAATAAATATTTTTTTTTGGGAGGTGGGGGGTGGGGGTGATTTAATTACCCTAGATAAAATGTTGATGAAACTATGTCCATAGTGAAAATATATATACTGAATTTATAAGTGTTGTATCTACACAAATATGTCAAAATTTTCATATTTCATAAAGTATTATAGAATATATATGGGTCAAAACTAGTTAAACTAATTCCAACTTATATTTGTAATTAATAATATGGATCAAAAACTAAACTAATCCATAATTTAAAAACTAGTTAACCAACTCAATAGATCCAAAGTGGTTTTGGTTAACTATATGATTTTCAACCTAAATTCACTACTACAAAACAGTAAATAGACAACGTAAAAAAAACGTTGTGGTTTCATTCAGCAAAACGTCGTGGTTAAGGGTTTCATCTATTTGACACCTGTGACGCCCCCAAAATTAGGTATACATCACCCATTCTGAGTCGTCAGATACATGGTACAAAATTCAAATATAACTTCATTTATGTGACGCCCCCAAAATTAGGTATACATCACTCATCTTGGGTCGTCAGATACATTGTACAGAATACAAATACAACTGATTAATACATCTGTCGTGTACAATACGACAAAACATAAACTGTGAGTTTGAATACAAATATTATCTTCTAGAGAGTATTCATACTCAAAATGAGTCCTCATTACATTTATTAACACACCATTACATAGAATAGTGAGGACTACTAACTAATACTATCATTCGGACCATCACTCCGTACCCCGACTTGTCCCAGCTACGTTCTCATTTCCTGAAGAGAACAGTGAAAGAAAGGGTGAGCTCAACTAGCCCAGTAAGAAATATTATGACTAAGATAATGCAGAATAAATTATCATTAGCCTTCAACAATGTTAAACTGATAAAATATAATAGACATCAAGTTTAACTGTAGCGGAACAAGCAATCCATTAAAAGAGTCAAGTAGAAAATAAACTCTACTATCTTTTATGATTTAAAAGATTTTCCAACACTGTGATCGCTGAGACTCAGCTTAATAAAATAATCCACATCATCGAATCACCCCTGCACTACGGCCAAGGATATTCGTATATTCATTAATGGTCATGATCATGCCAACAACTGTCCATCAATGCACTACGGGCCAATGAGGACTTTTACCACATCATTTGTAACATTACGGTCATGATTATACCGAATAATCCCTGGTCATAATCATACCAAGTCCATCTATGCACTACAGGCCACAGATGACTTTCAACATTTTATAAACATGAGGATGATGACAATGATATAAGAATTCAATAAAACAAGTTCAAGAATTAATTTATCCAGGAATTAACAACGTCCAAATTGTCAACATGATACTGCATTGTGGAGTAAAATTCAAGAATGCTTAGAAGAATATTTTCTTGAAAAGATACTGGATGAAACGCAACTATCAAGGATATTCCACAAATTTCATGGAGTATAGAAGTCAAAACTTAACCAACTGAGTATAATAAAGAATGGAATAACAAAAGAAATCACCATGCATGCGATAGACCGCACAGACAGGTTATTCCAACAGAATAATAAATAATGGAACCAGGTCCGGCGTAAACGCACAGACAGGATATTCCGACAGAATAATAAATAATGGAACCAGGTCCGGTGTAAAACACACAGACAGGATATTCCAACAGAATAATAATAAAACGGAACCAGGTCCGGTGTAAAACACACAGACAGGATGTTCCAACAGAATAATAAACGGAACCAGGTCCGGTGTAAAACACACAGACAGGATGTTCCAACAGAATAATAAACGGAACCAGGTCCGGTGTAAAACACACAGACAGGATGTTCCAACAGAATAATAGAAGAATGTCACCAAGTATAGGGTAGACCGCGTATACTGGTTATTCCAACAGAATAATAACAAATGGAATAACAGAAGTTCTCTTCATGAATATAAAAGAAATAATATTCCCTACCTTAAAAGAACTGGATATTGGAAAAGTGATGTAGCAGAATACTTTTATTCTCTCTCTCTTATTCTCTCTATACTTTCTCTCTCTATAGCTTGAATGAATTCGTGAAAAATAATGAAGCCCTAGGCCTCTATTTATAGAAAAACTGAGGGTGGCTCTTGGTCTTAACGAAGGGTCAAATGACTCTTGGTCTTAACGAAGGGTCAAATGACTCTTGGTAATATTGAAGGGACAACTACTATTGACGAAAGTAATTACTATTGACCAAGGTAAATACTATTGACGAAGGTAATTACTATTGACCAAGGTAAATACTATTGACCAAGGTAAATACTATTGACGAAGGTAATTACTATTGACCAAGGTAAATACTATTGACGACGGTAATTACTATTGACGACGGTAATTACTATTCACGAAGAGACTCTTAGATGATGACATATGGCCCCCCATAAAATAACCAAACTTACCACAACGTCTCAATTATTGATTTAATAATATAACATATTATACAGATGATACTATGACAATAATTTAAGAGATATGATGCAGCAATTACTGTAGCAATAATTGAGTATAGCTGAGTGACTTCTCACGTAATAATCAATACCGTGTGCTACTATGCAACCACGCGTATTACTGTACTTTTACTACCGAGTAGTTCAACAGTTTTAACGATTTTAACGTAATACCTCAGCTGTTATTTTTATAGAAAGATAATTTTGTCGTTTTCTCAATCCGACAATAATTCCGTTGTGGGGTCCACCAATGATTGTGCCGTCGTACGAATATTCCCCGACAAAAAGAATATTCCCCGACCAAACGAATATTTTATAACAACTTGCTTACTTTGCAAAATTTATAAATATTACCCACAACTTTATATCAAATTAACTTCATAATATTCAAAAATGATATTTATAGAAAATTCATCTTTATTTATAAAAATTGGGGTCTTACAACCTCCCCTTCTTATGAAATTTCGCCCTCGAAATTAGGGTACGTACCTGGTATGTCGAAGAGGTAAGGATACCTTGATTTCATTTCTGATTCTAACTCCCAAGTCATTTCCTCAACATCGTGGTTTCTCCACAAAACTTTAACTTGAGGTATAACCTTGGAGCGTAGAATATGTTCCTTCTTATCCAAGATTTGAACAGGAACTTCTTCATACGTCAAATCCTCCGCTATTTCGTCCGGTTCTAACTCAATAATGTGGTTCGGGTCTTCCACATATTTGCGTAACATGGATATGTGGAAAACGTTATGAACACGAGACATACTTGGCGGTAAAGCGAGTCTATAAGCCACAGTTCCTACTCGATCGAGGATTAAAAATGGACCGATGAATCGAGGATTTAGCTTTCCTCTCTTTCCAAATCTCGTAACTCCTTTCCATGGAGCAACACGTAAGAACACATGATCTCCTACATCAAATTCCACGTCCTTTCGATGAAGATCAGCATAACTCTTTTGTCGATCTTGTGAGGTTTTTATACGTTGTCGGATCGTTTGAATCTTTTCTGTAGTCATACGTACCAACTCCGGTCCCAACAACGTTGCTTCGCCCACCTCATCCCAGCATACTGGAGAACGACATTTTCTTCCATACAATGCTTCGAATGGAGCCATGCCAATACTTGCTTGATAACTGTTGTTGTAGGAAAACTCCACCAATGGTAAGAACTTGTCCCAACTTCCCTTGAAGTCAAAGACACAGAGTCTTAATAGATCTTCAAGAGTTTGAATAGTCCTCTCTGATTGTCCGTCCGTCTGAGGATGATATGCTGAACTAAATCGTAACTCCGTGCCCATAGCTTTTTGTAAACTAACCCAAAATCGTGAAGTGAATCTTGGGTCTCGATCAGAAACTATGGATACTGGCATACCATGCAGTCTTACAATCTCGTTTATGTACATACGAGCAAGACGTTCAAGTGTATAAGTTTCTCGTATCGGTAAGAAATGAGCAGACTTGGTCAATCTATCAACAATGACCCAAATCGCATCAATACCTTGAGAAACCCTAGGAAGACCGGTAACGAAATCCATGGTAATGTGCTCCCACTTCCATTCTGGAATTTCAAGTGGTTGCAATGGACCTTTTGGTACTTGATGCTCCGCTTTGACTCGTTGACAAGTTAGACACCTTGAGATAAACAACGCTATCTCTCTCTTCATATTGCTCCACCAAAATGTATGACGAAGATCATGATACATTTTGGTACTTCCAGGATGGATTGCAAACGGTGTGTTGTGCGCCTCCATCATGATTTCATACTTTAAATCAGGGTTGTTAGGAACACAAAGTCTGGAGTTGACTCGAAGTATTCCTTCTTCATCGATTCTTGCTTCCGGCATAGCACCTTCTTGCACTTTCTTCTTCATACGCATCAGCTCCAGGTCTGTAGCTTGAGCAGCTTTAACTTTATCGATTAAAGTCGGTTCTACTCGTATATTCGCCATCATCACATGGGTCCCTGGAGTCTTCAACTCTATCTCCATCCTTTGCAAGTCACACAAAATGGGCCTTTGCGTTGTTAATATTGCACTTGTACCCGCATATGATCTTCTACTCAATGCGTCAGCTACCACGTTCGCTTTTCCAGGATGGTATTGAATGGTATGATCATAATCTTTCAACAGTTCAAGCCAACGTCGTTGTCGCATGTTGAGTTCCTTTTGAGTGAAGAAATATTTGAGGCTTTTATGATCCGTAAAGATCTCCACTTTCTCCCCATACAAGTAATGCCTCCAAATTTTAAGTGCAAAGACAACAGCTGCCAACTCTAGATCATGAGTAGGATAATTCCTCTCATATTCCTTGAGTTGTCTTGATGCATAGGCTATGACTTTTCCATGTTGCATGAGAACGCATCCCAACCCTTTGCTCGAAGCATCACTGTAGATGACAAATCCCTCCGAGCCAGATGGTATTGTTAGAACAGGTGCTGAAATGAGTCTCCTCTTGAGTTCTTGAAAACTCTGCTCACATTCTTCGCTCCAACCAAACTTTGTATCTTTCCGAGTCAGCTGAGTTAATGGAGTAGCGATTCGAGAAAATCCTTCCACGAATCTCCGATAATAACCAGCTAAACCAAGAAAGCTACGTACTTCGGTCACTGATTTAGGTTGCTCCCAGCTTTGAATAGCTTCAATCTTTGCCGGGTCAACCGATATTCCACGACTTGATACTACGTGCCCAAGGAATGCTACCTCTTCCAGCCAGAACTCGCATTTCTTCAACTTGGCATAAAGCTTGTATTCACGAAGCTTTTGGAGTACCAGCCTCAAGTGTTGCTCATGATCTTCACGGCTTTTGGAATAAATAAGGATGTCATCGATAAAGACGACCACAAAGTGATCCAAATATTCCTTGAATACCCTGTTCATCATATCCATGAAGGCAGCAGGAGCATTAGTCAATCCAAAGACATAACTAAGAATTCATAATGCCCATACCGAGTTCTAAAAGCCGTCTTTGGAATATCCTCAGTTCTAACCTTCAGCTGATGATATCCAGAACGAAGATCGATCTTTGAAAAGAATTGTGCTCCTTGCAACTGGTCAAACAGGTCATCAATACGTGGCAATGGGTACCTATTTTTGATGGTGACATGATTCAACTCCCGATAATCAATACAAAGTCGCATACTCCCATCTTTCTTCTTCACGAACAGAACAGGAGCACCCCAAGGAGAAGTACTAGGACGAATAAAACCAATGTCTAACAATTCCTGCAGTTGGGTCTTTAACTCCTGAAGTTCAATAGGAGCCATTCGATATGGGGCTTTGGAAATGGGTTTTGTACCGGGTTCAAGATCGATACAAAATTCAATTTCACGCTCTGGGGGTAGGCCAGGAAGTTCTTCAGGGAATACGTCAGGGAATTTATTAACAACAGAAATATCATTCAAAGCTGACGTATTTTTGTTTAGATCTGTGACATGAGCTAAGAAAGCTTGACATCCGTTTTTCAATAAACGAATAGCTTTATGGCTTGAGATGACAGCGATTGATTTTAATGGTTTGGTTGCTTGAATTCGCATAATAGGTCGATTAGGAATATGAAAGCTAACAACCTTACGAAAACAATCAATTTTTGCATAATGAGTAGTTAACCAATCAATCCCTAGAATCACGTCAAATGCAAGTATTTTTAATGAAATCAGATCGATAGGTAATGTGTGGGTACCAACTTGAACCAAACAAGACTTATAAACAGTGGAGGTAATGAAGGTTTCTCCCAACGGAGTTTCCACAGATAAGTCAAAGTCTAATTTCTCCGGAATCAAATTTAATCGATGAGCGCAAGTAGGAGAAATAAAAGAATGGGTTGAACCGGTATCAAATAAAGTATAAACTTCTTTAGAGTTTATAATAAGCTTACCCGTGATGACCTCATTCGGGTTCCTTGCTCTCTGGGAGTTCACAACAAACGCTCTCCCTTGCACAACCGGTTTTGACTTTTCTGGGACGGCTTTTGGTGCCTCCATCCTAGCTGAATTTGTCTTCGGTAAACGACAAAATCGGGCTAAATGACCTTCTCTTCCACAATTATAACATGCTTTGGACGGCATCGCGCAGTTTGGACTGATGTGCCCCTCCCCTCCGCATTTGAAACATATGATAGGTGGTCGTTCTCCTTCCTTAACGACAGGTGCTGGTGCTGACGTCTTTCCATCATTGTTGAATCTCCTCTTCTTGAAATGTCCATTCTTATTGTTTTGGCCCTGATTACCACCGAAGTGGTTACCATTTCTGGCCTGTTGATTCCCTCCACGCTTGTTGTCACCGCTTCGATGACTGCTCTCACTGGTATTATCATTTTGCCGGCTGCTCTCTTTTGGTTGCGTTGTCTCGTTATCGCGCTCCACCAACTGAGCCCTATTTACAACATCTGAATACAAACACAGTTTATGAGAAACAAGATGTTGACGTATCTCCGGCTTCAAACCTCTTAAAAACATCCGCGTCATTCTTTCTTCATTATCCACCAGGTGGGACGCAAACCGGGATAACTCCGCAAATTTTGCCTCGTACTGCGACACGGTCATATTATTCTGCTCCAATTTGATGAACTCCACCTCCTTCATGTGACGAATACTCTCGGGAAAGTATTTGTCGTTAAACAGCTCTTGGAACTTCTCCCAAGACATCTTCAGTGCGGCAGGTTGAGTACGCTTTATCGATTCCCACCAGTAATCTGCCTCTCCTCGCAACATAAAGGCGGCAAAGGGAACCTTTTGCTCCTCGGAGCAACCCAAGACATCAAATATCTTGGTGATCTGCTTTATCCATGTTTCAGCTACAAGTGGTTTGGGTTCTCCCTTAAACTCCGGTGGTCCCAGCTCCTTAAACTGTTTAGCGGTGACCGCCAGAGAGTTTCCAGTATTTCCACCTACGTTGTGGACAGGAGCCGCTTTCACCTGTTGTTGCATGAATTGCATAAAGCCTCTGAACATTTGATCATTCATCATTTGGTCAGTGTTGTTGTTTGCATGAGGATTGACACCTTCCTGATGCACATTATCCTGATTATTGATATGTGGTGAATCAACAGTCGTCTGTGCTCCATTGCTATTCTCAACATTCTCAGATGCCATTTTCAGATACTGCCACAAAATAAAAATTAATTGATATGTCATATATTATCCTTATATTATGACCGACCAATTAAATACCATGCAAATAAACTTAGGTATGTCATACTAGCGAAGGAATTCCCCGTCTCTCCCCTCCTAGTTCTATTCTCACATCTTAGCCAGGGATCATATCCCTAAGCTCTGATACCAACTGTGACGCCCCCAAAATTAGGTATACATCACCCATCTTGGGTCGTCAGATACATAGTACAGAATACAAATACAACTGATTAATACATCTGTCGTGTACAATACGACAAAACATAAACTGTGAGTTTGAATACAAATATTATCTTCTAGAGAGTATTCATACTCAAAAGGAGTCCTCATTACATTTATTAACACACCATTACATAGAATAGTGAGGACTACTAACTAATACTATCATTCGGACCATCACTCCGTACCCCGACTTGTCCCAGCTACGTTCTCATTTCCTGAAGAGAACAGTGAAAGAAAGGGTGAGCTCAACTAGCCCAGTAAGAAATATTATGACTAAGATAATGCAGAATAAATTATCATTAGCCTTCAACAATGTTAAACTGATAAAATATAATAGACATCAAGTTTAACTGTAGCGGAACAAGCAATCCATTAAAAGAGTCAAGTAGAAAATAAACTCTACTATCTTTTATGATTTAAAAGTTTTTCAACACTGTGATCGCTGAGACTCAGCTTAATAAAATAATCCACATCATCGAATCACCCCTGCACTACGGCCAAGGATATTCGTATATTCATTAATGGTCATGATCATGCCAACAACTGTCCATCAATGCACTACGGGCCAATGAGGACTTTTACCACATCATTTGTAACATTACGGTCATGATTATACCGAATAATCCCTGGTCATAATCATACCAAGTCCATCTATGCACTACAGGCCACAGATGACTTTCAACATTTTATAAACATGAGGATGATGACAATGATATAAGAATTCAATAAAACAAGTTCAAGAATTAATTTATCCAGGAATTAACAACGTCCAAATTGTCAACATGATACTGCATTGTGGAGTAAAATTCAAGAATGCTTAGAAGAATATTTTCTTGAAAAGATACTGGATGAAACGCAACTATCAAGGATATTCCACAAATTTCATGGAGTATAGAAGTCAAAACTTAACCAACTGAGTATAATAAAGAATGGAATAACAAAAGAAATCACCATGCATGCGATAGACCGCACAGACAGGTTATTCCAACAGAATAATAAATAATGGAACCAGGTCCGGCGTAAACGCACAGACAGGATATTCCGACAGAATAATAAATAATGGAACCAGGTCCGGTGTAAAACACACAGACAGGATATTCCAACAGAATAATAATAAAACGGAACCAGGTCCGGTGTAAAACACACAGACAGGATGTTCCAACAGAATAATAAACGGAACCAGGTCCGGTGTAAAACACACAGACAGGATGTTCCAACAGAATAATAAACGGAACCAGGTCCGGTGTAAAACACACAGACAGGATGTTCCAACAGAATAATAGAAGAATGTCACCAAGTATAGGGTAGACCGCGTATACTGGTTATTCCAACAGAATAATAACAAATGGAATAACAGAAGTTCTCTTCATGAATATAAAAGAAATAATATTCCCTACCTTAAAAGAACTGGATATTGGAAAAGTGATGTAGCAGAATACTTTTATTCTCTCTCTCTTATTCTCTCTATACTTTCTCTCTCTATAGCTTGAATGAATTCGTGAAAAATAATGAAGCCCTAGGCCTCTATTTATAGAAAAACTGAGGGTGGCTCTTGGTCTTAACGAAGGGTCAAATGACTCTTGGTCTTAACGAAGGGTCAAATGACTCTTGGTAATATTGAAGGGACAACTACTATTGACGAAAGTAATTACTATTGACCAAGGTAAATACTATTGACGAAGGTAATTACTATTGACCAAGGTAAATACTATTGACCAAGGTAAATACTATTGACGAAGGTAATTACTATTGACCAAGGTAAATACTATTGACGACGGTAATTACTATTGACGACGGTAATTACTATTCACGAAGAGACTCTTAGATGATGACATATGGCCCCCCATAAAATAACCAAACTTACCACAACGTCTCAATTATTGATTTAATAATATAACATATTATACAGATGATACTATGACAATAATTTAAGAGATATGATGCAGCAATTACTGTAGCAATAATTGAGTATAGCTGAGTGACTTCTCACGTAATAATCAATACCGTGTGCTACTATGTAACCACGCGTATTACTGTACTTTTACTACCGAGTAGTTCAACAGTTTTAACGATTTTAACGTAACACCTCAGCTGTTATTTTTATAGAAAGATAATTTTGTCGTTTTCTCAATCCGACAATAATTCCGTTGTGGGGTCCACCAATGATTGTGCCGTCGTACGAATATTCCCCGACAAAAAGAATATTCCCCGACCAAACGAATATTTTATAACAACTTGCTTACTTTGCAAAATTTATAAATATTACCCACAACTTTATATCAAATTAACTTCATAATATTCAAAAATGATATTTATAGAAAATTCATCTTTATTTATAAAAATTGGGGTTTTACAAGTAATTACCGTCGTCAATAGTAATTACCGTCGTCAATAGTATTTACCTTGGTCAATAGTAATTACCTTCGTCAATAGTATTTACCTTGGTCAATAGTATTTACCTTGGTCAATAGTAATTACCTTCGTCAATAGTATTTACCTTGGTCAATAGTAATTACTTTCGTCAATAGTAGTTGTCCCTTCAATATTACCAAGAGTCATTTGACCCTTCGTTAAGACCAAGAGTCATTTGACCCTTCGTTAAGACCAAGAGCCACCCTCAGTTTTTCTATAAATAGAGGCCTAGGGCTTCATTATTTTTCACGAATTCATTCAAGCTATAGAGAGAGAAAGTATAGAGAGAATAAGAGAGAGAGAATAAAAGTATTCTGCTACATCACTTTTCCAATATCCAGTTCTTTTAAGGTAGGGAATATTATTTCTTTTATATTCATGAAGAGAACTTCTGTTATTCCATTTGTTATTATTCTGTTGGAATAACCAGTATACGCGGTCTACCCTATACTTGACATTCTTCTATTATTCTGTTGGAACATCCTGTCTGTGTGTTTTACACCGGACCTGGTTCCGTTTATTATTCTGTTGGAACATCCTGTCTGTGTGTTTTACACCGGACCTGGTTCCGTTTATTATTCTGTTGGAACATCCTGTCTGTGTGTTTTACACCGGACCTGGTTCCGTTTATTATTCTGTTGGAACATCCTGTCTGTGTGTTTTACACCGGACCTGGTTCCGTTTTATTATTATTCTGTTGGAATATCCTGTCTGTGTGTTTTACACCGGACCTGGTTCCATTATTTATTATTCTGTCGGAATATCCTGTCTGTGCGTTTACGCCGGACCTGGTTCCATTATTTATTATTCTGTTGGAATAACCTGTCTGTGCGGTCTATCGCATGCATGGTGATTTCTTTTGTTATTCCATTCTTTATTATACTCAGTTGGTTAAGTTTTGACTTCTATACTCCATGAAATTTGTGGAATATCCTTGATAGTTGCGTTTCATCCAGTATCTTTTCAAGAAAATATTCTTCTAAGCATTCTTGAATTTTACTCCACAATGCAGTATCATGTTGACAATTTGGACGTTGTTAATTCCTGGATAAATTAATTCTTGAACTTGTTTTATTGAATTCTTATATCATTGTCATCATCCTCATGTTTATAAAATGTTGAAAGTCATCTGTGGCCTGTAGTGCATAGATGGACTTGGTATGATTATGACCAGGGATTATTCGGTATAATCATGACCGTAATGTTACAAATGATGTGGTAAAAGTCCTCATTGGCCCGTAGTGCATTGATGGACAGTTGTTGGCATGATCATGACCATTAATGAATATACGAATATCCTTGGCCGTAGTGCAGGGGTGATTCGATGATGTGGATTATTTTATTAAGCTGAGTCTCAGCGATCACAGTGTTGAAAAATCTTTTAAATCATAAAAGATAGTAGAGTTTATTTTCTACTTGACTCTTTTAATGGATTGCTTGTTCCGCTACAGTTAAACTTGATGTCTATTATATTTTATCAGTTTAACATTGTTGAAGGCTAATGATAATTTATTCTGCATTATCTTAGTCATAATATTTCTTACTGGGCTAGTTGAGCTCACCCTTTCTTTCACTGTTCTCTTCAGGAAATGAGAACGTAGCTGGGACAAGTCGGGGTACGGAGTGATGGTCCGAATGATAGTATTAGTTAGTAGTCCTCACTATTCTATGTAATGGTGTGTTAATAAATGTAATGAGGACTCCTTTTGAGTATGAATACTCTCTAGAAGATAATATTTGTATTCAAACTCACAGTTTATGTTTTGTCGTATTGTACACGACAGATGTATTAATCAGTTGTATTTGTATTCTGTACTATGTATCTGACGACCCAAGATGGGTGATGTATACCTAATTTTGGGGGCGTCACAGTTGGTATCAGAGCTTAGGGATATGATCCCTGGCTAAGATGTGAGAATAGAACTAGGAGGGGAGAGACGGGGAATTCCTTCGCTAGTATGACATACCTAAGTTTATTTGCATGGTATTTAATTGGTCGGTCATAATATAAGGATAATATATGACATATCAATTAATTTTTATTTTGTGGCAGTATCTGAAAATGGCATCTGAGAATGTTGAGAATAGCAATGGAGCACAGACGACTGTTGATTCACCACATATCAATAATCAGGATAATGTGCATCAGGAAGGTGTCAATCCTCATGCAAACAACAACACTGACCAAATGATGAATGATCAAATGTTCAGAGGCTTTATGCAATTCATGCAACAACAGGTGAAAGCGGCTCCTGTCCACAACGTAGGTGGAAATACTGGAAACTCTCTGGCGGTCACCGCTAAACAGTTTAAGGAGCTGGGACCACCGGAGTTTAAGGGAGAACCCAAACCACTTGTAGCTGAAACATGGATAAAGCAGATCACCAAGATATTTGATGTCTTGGGTTGCTCCGAGGAGCAAAAGGTTCCCTTTGCCGCCTTTATGTTGCGAGGAGAGGCAGATTACTGGTGGGAATCGATAAAGCGTACTCAACCTGCCGCACTGAAGATGTCTTGGGAGAAGTTCCAAGAGCTGTTTAACGACAAATACTTTCCCGAGAGTATTCGTCACATGAAGGAGGTGGAGTTCATCAAATTGGAGCAGAATAATATGACCGTGTCGCAGTACGAGGCAAAATTTGCGGAGTTATCCCGGTTTGCGTCCCACCTGGTGGATAATGAAGAAAGAATGACGCGGATGTTTTTAAGAGGTTTGAAGCCGGAGATACGTCAACATCTTGTTTCTCATAAACTGTGTTTGTATTCAGATGTTGTAAATAGGGCTCAGTTGGTGGAGCGCGATAACGAGACAACGCAACCAAAAGAGAGCAGCCGGCAAAATGATAATACCAGTGAGAGCAGTCATCGAAGCGGTGACAACAAGCGTGGAGGGAATCAACAGGCCAGAAATGGTAACCACTTCGGTGGTAATCAGGGCCAAAACAATAAGAATGGACATTTCAAGAAGAGGAGATTCAACAATGATGGAAAGACGTCAGCACCAGCACCTGTCGTTAAGGAAGGAGAACGACCACCTATCATATGTTTCAAATGCGGAGGGGAGGGGCACATCAGTCCAAACTGCGCGATGCCGTCCAAAGCATGTTATAATTGTGGAAGAGAAGGTCATTTAGCCCGATTTTGTCGTTTACCGAAGACAAATTCAGCTAGGATGGAGGCACCAAAAGCCGTCCCAGAAAAGTCAAAACCGGTTGTGCAAGGGAGAGCGTTTGTTGTGAACTCCCAGAGAGCAAGGAACCCGAATGAGGTCATCACGGGTAAGCTTATTATAAACTCTAAAGAAGTTTATACTTTATTTGATACCGGTTCAACCCATTCTTTTATTTCTCCTACTTGCGCTCATCGATTAAATTTGATTCCGGAGAAATTAGACTTTGACTTATCTGTGGAAACTCCGTTGGGAGAAACCTTCATTACCTCCACTGTTTATAAGTCTTGTTTGGTTCAAGTTGGTACCCACACATTACCTATCGATCTGATTTCATTAAAAATACTTGCATTTGACGTGATTCTAGGGATTGATTGGTTAACTACTCATTATGCAAAAATTGATTGTTTTCGTAAGGTTGTTAGCTTTCATATTCCTAATCGACCTATTATGCGAATTCAAGCAACCAAACCATTAAAATCAATCGCTGTCATCTCAAGCCATAAAGCTATTCGTTTATTGAAAAACGGATGTCAAGCTTTCTTAGCTCATGTCACAGATCTAAACAAAAATACGTCAGCTTTGAATGATATTTCTGTTGTTAATAAATTCCCTGACGTATTCCCTGAAGAACTTCCTGGCCTACCCCCAGAGCGTGAAATTGAATTTTGTATCGATCTTGAACCCGGTACAAAACCCATTTCCAAAGCCCCATATCGAATGGCTCCTATTGAACTTCAGGAGTTAAAGACCCAACTGCAGGAATTGTTAGACATTGGTTTTATTCGTCCTAGTACTTCTCCTTGGGGTGCTCCTGTTCTGTTCGTGAAGAAGAAAGATGGGAGTATGCGACTTTGTATTGATTATCGGGAGTTGAATCATGTCACCATCAAAAATAGGTACCCATTGCCACGTATTGATGACCTGTTTGACCAGTTGCAAGGAGCACAATTCTTTTCAAAGATCGATCTTCGTTCTGGATATCATCAGCTGAAGGTTAGAACTGAGGATATTCCAAAGACGGCTTTTAGAACTCGGTACGGGCATTATGAATTCTTAGTTATGTCTTTTGGATTGACTAATGCTCCTGCTGCCTTCATGGATATGATGAACAGGGTATTCAAGGAATATTTGGATCACTTTGTGGTCGTCTTTATCGATGACATCCTTGTTTATTCCAAAAGCCGTGAAGATCATGAGCAACACTTGAGGCTGGTACTCCAAAAGCTTCGTGAATACAAGCTTTATGCCAAGTTGAAGAAATGCGAGTTCTGGCTGGAAGAGGTAGCATTCCTTGGGCACGTAGTATCAAGTCGTGGAATATCGGTTGACCCGGCAAAGATTGAAGCTATTCAAAGCTGGGAGCAACCTAAATCAGTGACCGAAGTACGTAGCTTTCTTGGTTTAGCTGGTTATTATCGGAGATTCGTGGAAGGATTTTCTCGAATCGCTACTCCATTAACTCAGCTGACTCGGAAAGATACAAAGTTTGGTTGGAGCGAAGAATGTGAGCAGAGTTTTCAAGAACTCAAGAGGAGACTCATTTCAGCACCTGTTCTAACAATACCATCTGGCTCGGAGGGATTTGTCATCTACAGTGATGCTTCGAGCAAAGGGTTGGGATGCGTTCTCATGCAACATGGAAAAGTCATAGCCTATGCATCAAGACAACTCAAGGAATATGAGAGGAATTATCCTACTCATGATCTAGAGTTGGCAGCTGTTGTCTTTGCACTTAAAATTTGGAGGCATTACTTGTATGGGGAGAAAGTGGAGATCTTTACGGATCATAAAAGCCTCAAATATTTCTTCACTCAAAAGGAACTCAACATGCGACAACGACGTTGGCTTGAACTGTTGAAAGATTATGATCATACCATTCAATACCATCCTGGAAAAGCGAACGTGGTAGCTGACGCATTGAGTAGAAGATCATATGCGGGTACAAGTGCAATATTAACAACGCAAAGGCCCATTTTGTGTGACTTGCAAAGGATGGAGATAGAGTTGAAGACTCCAGGGACCCATGTGATGATGGCGAATATACGAGTAGAACCGACTTTAATCGATAAAGTTAAAGCTGCTCAAGCTACAGACCTGGAGCTGATGCGTATGAAGAAGAAAGTGCAAGAAGGTGCTATGCCGGAAGCAAGAATCGATGAAGAAGGAATACTTCGAGTCAACTCCAGACTTTGTGTTCCTAACAACCCTGATTTAAAGTATGAAATCATGATGGAGGCGCACAACACACCGTTTGCAATCCATCCTGGAAGTACCAAAATGTATCATGATCTTCGTCATACATTTTGGTGGAGCAATATGAAGAGAGAGATAGCGTTGTTTATCTCAAGGTGTCTAACTTGTCAACGAGTCAAAGCGGAGCATCAAGTACCAAAAGGTCCATTGCAACCACTTGAAATTCCAGAATGGAAGTGGGAGCACATTACCATGGATTTCGTTACCGGTCTTCCTAGGGTTTCTCAAGGTATTGATGCGATTTGGGTCATTGTTGATAGATTGACCAAGTCTGCTCATTTCTTACCGATACGAGAAACTTATACACTTGAACGTCTTGCTCGTATGTACATAAACGAGATTGTAAGACTGCATGGTATGCCAGTATCCATAATTTCTGATCGAGACCCAAGATTCACTTCACGATTTTGGGTTAGTTTACAAAAAGCTATGGGCACGGAGTTACGATTTAGTTCAGCATATCATCCTCAGACGGACGGACAATCAGAGAGGACTATTCAAACTCTTGAAGATCTATTAAGACTCTGTGTCTTTGACTTCAAGGGAAGTTGGGACAAGTTCTTACCATTGGTGGAGTTTTCCTACAACAACAGTTATCAAGCAAGTATTGGCATGGCTCCATTCGAAGCATTGTATGGAAGAAAATGTCGTTCTCCAGTATGCTGGGATGAGGTGGGCGAAGCAACGTTGTTGGGACCGGAGTTGGTACGTATGACTACAGAAAAGATTCAAACGATCCGACAACGTATAAAAACCTCACAAGATCGACAAAAGAGTTATGCTGATCTTCATCGAAAGGACGTGGAATTTGATGTAGGAGATCATGTGTTCTTACGTGTTGCTCCATGGAAAGGAGTTACGAGATTTGGAAAGAGAGGAAAGCTAAATCCTCGATTCATCGGTCCATTTTTAATCCTCGATCGAGTAGGAACTGTGGCTTATAGACTCGCTTTACCGCCAAGTATGTCTCGTGTTCATAACGTTTTCCACATATCCATGTTACGCAAATATGTGGAAGACCCGAACCACATTATTGAGTTAGAACCGGACGAAATAGCGGAGGATTTGACGTATGAAGAAGTTCCTGTTCAAATCTTGGATAAGAAGGAACATATTCTACGCTCCAAGGTTATACCTCAAGTTAAAGTTTTGTGGAGAAACCACGATGTTGAGGAAATGACTTGGGAGTTAGAATCAGAAATGAAATCAAGGTATCCTTACCTCTTCGACATACCAGGTACGTACCCTAATTTCGAGGGCGAAATTTCATAAGAAGGGGAGGTTGTAAGACCCCAATTTTTATAAATAAAGATGAATTTTCTATAAATATCATTTTTGAATATTATGGAGTTAATTTGATATAAAGTTATAGATGTGGGTAATATTTATAAATTTTGCAAAGTAAGCAAGTTGTTATAAAATATTCGTTTGGTCGGGGAATATTCTTTTTGTCGGGGAATATTCGTACGACGGCACAATCATTGGTGGACCCCACAACGGAATTATTGTCGGATTGAGAAAACGACAAAATTATCTTTCTATAAAAATAACAGCTGAGGTGTTACGTTAAAATCGTTAAAACTGTTGAACTACTCGGTAGTAAAAGTACAGTAATACGCGTGGTTGCATAGTAGCACACGGTATTGATTATTACGTGAGAAGTCACTCAGCTATACTCAATTATTGCTACAGTAATTGCTGCATCATATCTCTTAAATTATTGTCATAGTATCATCTGTATAATATGTTATATTATTAAATCAATAATTGAGACGTTGTGGTAAGTTTGGTTATTTTATGGGGGGCCATATGTCATCATCTAAGAGTCTCTTCGTCAATAGTAATTACCGTCGTCAATAGTAATTACCGTCGTCAATAGTATTTACCTTGGTCAATAGTAATTACCTTCGTCAATAGTATTTACCTTGGTCAATAGTATTTACCTTGGTCAATAGTAATTACCTTCGTCAATAGTATTTACCTTGGTCAATAGTAATTACTTTCGTCAATAGTAGTTGTCCCTTCAATATTACCAAGAGTCATTTGACCCTTCGTTAAGACCAAGAGCCACCCTCAGTTTTTCTATAAATAGAGGCCTAGGGCTTCATTATTTTTCACGAATTCATTCAAGCTATAGAGAGAGAAAGTATAGAGAGAATAAGAGAGAGAGAATAAAAGTATTCTGCTACATCACTTTTCCAATATCCAGTTCTTTTAAGGTAGGGAATATTATTTCTTTTATATTCATGAAGAGAACTTCTGTTATTCCATTTGTTATTATTCTGTTGGAATAACCAGTATACGCGGTCTACCCTATACTTGGTGACATTCTTCTATTATTCTGTTGGAACATCCTGTCTGTGTGTTTTACACCGGACCTGGTTCCGTTTATTATTCTGTTGGAACATCCTGTCTGTGTGTTTTACACCGGACCTGGTTCCGTTTATTATTCTGTTGGAACATCCTGTCTGTGTGTTTTACACCGGACCTGGTTCCGTTTATTATTCTGTTGGAACATCCTGTCTGTGTGTTTTACACCGGACCTGGTTCCGTTTTATTATTATTCTGTTGGAATATCCTGTCTGTGTGTTTTACACCGGACCTGGTTCCATTATTTATTATTCTGTCGGAATATCCTGTCTGTGCGTTTACGCCGGACCTGGTTCCATTATTTATTATTCTGTTGGAATAACCTGTCTGTGCGGTCTATCGCATGCATGGTGATTTCTTTTGTTATTCCATTCTTTATTATACTCAGTTGGTTAAGTTTTGACTTCTATACTCCATGAAATTTGTGGAATATCCTTGATAGTTGCGTTTCATCCAGTATCTTTTCAAGAAAATATTCTTCTAAGCATTCTTGAATTTTACTCCACAATGCAGTATCATGTTGACAATTTGGACGTTGTTAATTCCTGGATAAATTAATTCTTGAACTTGTTTTATTGAATTCTTATATCATTGTCATCATCCTCATGTTTATAAAATGTTGAAAGTCATCTGTGGCCTGTAGTGCATAGATGGACTTGGTATGATTATGACCAGGGATTATTCGGTATAATCATGACCGTAATGTTACAAATGATGTGGTAAAAGTCCTCATTGGCCCGTAGTGCATTGATGGACAGTTGTTGGCATGATCATGACCATTAATGAATATACGAATATCCTTGGCCGTAGTGCAGGGGTGATTCGATGATGTGGATTATTTTATTAAGCTGAGTCTCAGCGATCACAGTGTTGGAAAATCTTTTAAATCATAAAAGATAGTAGAGTTTATTTTCTACTTGACTCTTTTAATGGATTGCTTGTTCCGCTACAGTTAAACTTGATGTCTATTATATTTTATCAGTTTAACATTGTTGAAGGCTAATGATAATTTATTCTGCATTATCTTAGTCATAATATTTCTTACTGGGCTAGTTGAGCTCACCCTTTCTTTCACTGTTCTCTTCAGGAAATGAGAACGTAGCTGGGACAAGTCGGGGTACGGAGTGATGGTCCGAATGATAGTATTAGTTAGTAGTCCTCACTATTCTATGTAATGGTGTGTTAATAAATGTAATGAGGACTCATTTTGAGTATGAATACTCTCTAGAAGATAATATTTGTATTCAAACTCACAGTTTATGTTTTGTCGTATTGTACACGACAGATGTATTAATCAGTTGTATTTGTATTCTGTACAATGTATCTGACGACCCAAGATGGGTGATGTATACCTAATTTTGGGGGCGTCACATTACTATTCACGAAGAGACTCTTAGATGATGACATATGGCCCCCCATAAAATAACCAAACTTACCACAACGTCTCAATTATTGATTTAATAATATAACATATTATACAGATGATACTATGACAATAATTTAAGAGATATGATGCAGCAATTACTGTAGCAATAATTGAGTATAGCTGAGTGACTTCTCACGTAATAATCAATACCGTGTGCTACTACGCAACCACGCGTATTACTGTACTTTTACTACTGAGTAGTTCAACAGTTTTAACGATTTTAACGTAATACCTCAGCTGTTATTTTTATAGAAAGATAATTTTGTCGTTTTCTCAATCCGACAATAATTCCGTTGTGGGGTCCACCAATGATTGTGCCGTCGTACGAATATTCCCCGACAAAAAGAATATTCCCCGACCAAACGAATATTTTATAACAACTTGCTTACTTTGCAAAATTTATAAATATTACCCACAACTTTATATCAAATTAACTTCATAATATTCAAAAATGATATTTATAGAAAATTCATCTTTATTTATAAAAATTGGGGTCTTACAATTTATACAACTGTTGAGCTGTCATATAGAATATGACCACAGTTAACTATGAGTTTTAATACAAATGTATGTAACTCTCATGATATCTCGACCACAACCTTATAATGATACTTTACATAAAAGTATAGTCAAAAACTGTTTTAGAAATTAAAATATTTGGGAAGTGCTCAAGGAAACCTTCGTACATGGGAGGCCATGCGTCTAGGTTATGATATATATCATATGTCTACAGAATTATCATTGGTTGACCCAAAAGTCCCCAAATAAAAACAAGAAGATTACTATCATCTTATTTCCAATGGCGAGTCTTCTCTTGACATATAAATATCTCAGTTGTCTCCAAGTGAAAATTATACTTCAAATAAACTCCAAGATCATATAGATAGTGATCGTAGATATATTCAGTAAGTGGATGTGCACAACCATGTCCTATGAGAGTACGAGGTTGTATGTCATTAGACATCTTGTATGATAGTGGCAAAACACCTTTCTAAAATTGGGCTCGCCTCACCCTATTTGATTTACCAAATATAACTACTAAATGATGTATAGAATACAACACACTTTTTTATACTGTTTAGGGAGAACATCCACAACTATCACACTATTTCATAGAATAGTGAGGACTACTAATGATATCATCTGGACCGTCACTCCGTTCCCCGACTAGTCCCTGCTGCGTTCTCACTTCCTGAAAAGAACAATGAAAGCAAAAGGGTGAGCTCAACTAGCCCAGTAAAGAATATCATAATTAAAGCTAATTTACATCATCAATAGCCTTCATCATTAATAAATCAGAGATTTAGAACATATGGTAGCTGATAAAATTTTTCAACCATAGTTGCAGCGGAACGAACAATCCATTAGAAGAGTCAAATAGATCATTAGGTCTATTATCTTCTCCATGTTAAAAGTCCACCAATAATATTTTATCCATGTAACATCAATCAACAATTCATGTCCACAATTATATGAATAACTCATAATCATAATTGCGATTCTAAATTCCTCTTCGCACCCAGTGCGAAGATAATTTTCATCACCTATATTCACCTGAAACATCAAAAATTATGGTTATACCAAATCACAATTCTTGTTCATAATCATACTAATAAATTCATCTTTGCACTACGGCCAAAGACATACAACTGTATTTTAGAGAGTCAAGTAGAGCATGATATCTACTGTCTTCTATAAATTAAAAGTGTATAACCAATATTTTATCGCTGAGACTCAGCTTAATAAATAATCCACACTTTCGAATTATCAATGCACTATGGCCAAGGATATTCGTTAGTATCACATCCATGAATTATCCATGCACTACGGCCAAAGATATTCATTATTATCACATCCATGAATTAATATTTTATCGTTGAGACTCAGCTCAATAATTAATCCACATCATCGAATCATCCCTGCACAACAGGCCAATGATATTCATTAGTATCACGACTATAAGACCCCAAATTTTATGAAATAATAGTATTCAATTTTTCTATTTAGTAAATGGTTAAATTGATAAAAAGTTAAAGTTAAAGGTGATATATGAATTTTTTTCAAAATAAGCAAGTGGTTATAAAATAATCATTGTTGTCGGGAAATATTCGTTTGGTCGTGGAATATTCTTTCTGTCAGGGAATATCCGTACGACGGCGCAGCTATTTGTGGGCCCCATAACAGAATAACTGTCGAATGAAGATAACGATAAAAATTGAGTTTTTATAATTAACGGCGTAGTTATTACCGTTAACACTGTTGGAATACCCGGTGGTTATTGCACAGTAGCACGCGGTATTGCACAGTATTTTTAAAATTATTGATTCTTACGTAAGAAGGCACTACTGAATAATTGTCACAGTAATTACTGTTAAATATTTTATTTTATTGATTCAATAATTGCTGCGTTGATATTTTATATTATTGTTGTTTTAATAATTATTGCTGCACAGTATTTTCCATTATCAGATCAATAATTCATATTATTTAAATAATATTATTAGATAGCATTATTGGCAATGTCTAGAAAGTTCTGTCTAAGGAGAGGTTTGGTCATCTAATTGCGCGCTAGTAAGAAAAAATTCTTATTGGAAAGCCCCCTATTTCCTGAGAACGGTCTGGTTGTCATAAATGTGATTCTGTAATATTATTTGTGAATAATTAATTATTGATTAATATGATAAGAAAATATTTATTTTATGTGGATATAAATGAGGGATATATTTTTGTGGTTAGAAATGAAGGAGTTAATGTTGAGGTGTTTTATCTGTATTTTTGTCGGAACGGAGGTATTGAAAATTAAATTAGAGTTTTTGAGATATTTTGCGAGGGTTATAATTTTTAATCCGACCGTTGGATCGTGGTAATATTTGGATATGTTATACATATATAAGTTGAGTATATGTCCACAAATTTTGAACCGTTAAAAATGAACGTATGATTTATTATGGATTTTACGAGATGACTGGTTCAGAAATTGTTGAATTTTCGGAGTTTATCATTTTGGTGGAAAATTCTAGAATTGCTGGGTCTCACTCTTGGTTGGTGAAGAAATGTGCTGAAATTTTTATTCAAATATGGTGGGTGGGAATAGTAACAGGTAAAGCCATCAGGTTGCAGGTTAAGTCTGCTTCGGCGTGCTAACATTTTTCTATAAATAGAGGGCTAAGTTAGAATTGAAAATCACACCAGAAACATAAGCTTTATCTCTTTCTCTCTCTATATTATGAAGCATATTTTGTGAGTATTTAGATACTTTGAGAGTTACTATTTATCAGAGCAAGTGTCTTTCACCTTTGCACTTAAGCTAAAGATATTCACTTATAAATTCAATGGTCATGATCATACCAATCAACAATTCAACAGTACTTCTGGTCGGAATACCGGTATAAAGCTGAAAGACACTTGCTCTGATGAATAGAAACTCTCAAAGTATCTAAATACTTACAAAATACACTCAATAATCTAGAGAGAGAAAGAGAGAAAACTTGTTTCTGGTGTGATTTTCAATTCTAACTTAGCCCTCTATTTATAGGAAAATGTTAGCACACCGAAGCAGACTTAACCTGCAACCTGATGGCTTTACCTGCTACTATTTCCACCCACCACATTTGAATAAAAATCTCAGCACATTTCTTCACCAACCAAGAGTGGGGCCCACCAATTCTAGAATTTTCTACTAAAATGATTAACTCCGAAAATTCAACAATTTCTGAACCAGTCATCTCGTAAAATTCATAATAAATCATACGTTCATTTTTAACGGTTCAAAATTTATGGACATATACTCAACTTATATATGTATAACATATCCAAAAATTACCACGATCCAACGGTCGGATTAAAAATTATAACCCCCGCAAAATATCTCAAAAACCCTGATTTTTAATACCTCCATTCCGATAAAAATACTGATAAAAACCTCAACATTAACTCCTTCATTTTTAACCACAAAAATATATCCCTCATTTATATCCACAAAAATAACTATTTTCTTATCATATGAATCAATAATTAATTATTCACAAATAATATTACAGAATCACATTTATGACAACCAGGCCGTTCCCAGGAAAGAGGGGGCTTTCCAATAAGGATTTCTCCTTACTGGCGCGCAATTAGATGACCAAACCTCTCCTTAGACAGAACTTTTTAGACATTGCCAATAATGTTATCTAATAATATTATTCAAATAATATGAATTATTGATCTGATAATGGAAAATACTGTGTAGTGACAATTATTGAAACAACAGTAATATAAAATATCAACGCAGCAATTATTGAATCAATAAAATAAAATACTGAACAGTAATTACTGTAACCATTATTGAGTAGTGCCTTCTTACGTAAGAATCAATAATTGGTGCAATACAGTGTGCTACTGTGTAACAACGCGTATTACTGTGTTTTAACCACCGGGTATTCCAACAGTATTAACGGTAACAACTACGCCGTTATTAATAAAAACATATACTTGTCGTTTTCTTCATCCAATCGCTTTCCGTTATGGGGTCCACAAAAGACTGCGCCGACAGGAAGAATATTCCACGACCAAACGAATATTCTCCGATAACAATGAATATTTTATAACCACCTATTTTTTTGAAATATTTGCGCATTTTACCCATAACTAACCTCATTTATCAATTTAACACTTACTATTTCAAAATAATAAATAGAGGGAATTTAAATTTCATTTATTAATAATTTGGGGTCTTACACCTGTAGTGCAAATATGAACTGTTGATGAATATATTTAGCCTGTAGTGCAAATATGAACTGTTGAGGAATATCTTTGGCCTGTAGTGCAAAGATGAATTGTTAATGAATATCTTTGGCATGTAGTGCAAAGATGACTTGTTGTTGAATATCTTTGGCCTGTAGTGCAAAGATAAAATGATAATAAATATCTTTGGTCGTAGTGCAAAGATAAAATTGTTAGTATGATTATAAATAAGAACTGTGATTTGGTATAACCATGATCTTTGATATTTCAGGTAAAGACATGTGAAAAAAATTATCTTCGTCCTGGATGCGAAGAGGAATTTAGAATTACAATTATGATTATGAGTTATTCATATAATTGTGGAAAGGAACTGTTGATTGATGTTACAGGGATAAAACATTGTTGGTGAATTTTTAACATGGAGAAGATAATAGACTTTATGGTCTATTTGACTCTTCTAATGGATTGCTCGTTCCGCTGCAACTATGGTTGAAATTTTTATCATCTATCATATGTTCTAAATCTCTGATTTATTACTGATGAAAACTATTGATAATTTATTTATCTTTAGTCATGATATTCTTTACTGAGCTAGTTGTGCTCACCTGTAAGACCCCGAATTTTATGAAATAAAAGTATTCAATTTTTCTTATAATTACTATTCAGTAAATGGTTAAATTGATAAAAGTTTAAAGTTATGGGTGAAATGTGATTTTTTTTTTTCAAAATAAGCAAGTGGTTATAAAATAATCATTGTTGTCGGGGAATATTCGTTTGGTCGTGGAATATTCTTTCTGTCGGGGAATATTCGTACGACGGCGCAGCTATTTGTGGGCCCCATAACGAATAACTGTCGGATGAAGAAAATGACAAATTTGAGTTTTTACAAATAACGGCGTAGTTGTTACCGTTAATACTGTTGAAATACCCGGTGGTTAAAATACAGTAATACGCGTTATTGTACAGTAGCGCACGGTATTGCACCAATTATTGATTCTTACGTAAAAAGACACTACTTAATAATTGTTACAGTAGTTATTGTTCAATATTTTATTTTATTGATTCAATAATTGCTGCGTTGATATTTTATATTATTGTTGTTTCAATAATTGTTGTTGCACAGTATTTTCTTTTATCAGATCAATAATTCATATTATTTGAATAATATTATTAGATAACATTATTGGCAATGTCTAGAAAGTTCTGTCTAAGGAGAGGTTTGGTCATCTAATTGCGCGCCAGTAAGGAAAAATTATTATTGGAAAGCCCCCTCTTTTCTGGGAACGGTCTGGTTGTCATAAGTAATATTATTTGTGAATAATTAATTATTGATTCATATGATAAAGAAATATTTATTTTATGTGGATATAAATGAGGGATATATTTTTGTGGTTAAAAATGAAGGAGTTAATGTTGAGGTGTTTTATCTGTATTTTTGTCGGAACGGAGGTATTGAAAATCAAATTAGGATTTTTAAGATATTTTGCGAGGGTTATAATTTTTAATCCGACCGTTGGATCGTGCTAATATTTGGATATGTTATACATATATAAGTTGAGTAGATGTCCACAAATTTTGAACCGTTAAAAATGAACGTATGATTTGTTATGAATTTTACGAGATGACTGGTTCAGAAATTATTGAATTTTCGGAGTTAATCATTTTGGTAGAAAATTCTAGAATTGGTGGGCCCCACTCTTGGTTGGTGAAGAAATATGCTGAGATTTTTATTCAAATGTGGTGGGTGGAAATAGTAGCAGGTAAAGCCATCAGGTTGCAGGTTAAGTCTGCTTCGGCGTGCTAACATTTTCCTATAAATAGAGGGCTAAATTAGAACTGAAAATCACACCAGAAATATAAGCTTTCTCTCTTTCTCTCTCTATATTATGAAGTATATTTTGTGAGTATTTAGATACTGTGAGAGTTGTTATTCAGTGCAAGTTTCCTTCGGCTTTGCATTCCAGTCAGAAATACTGCACTTTTGATGTAAGAGATAGTAAGGGATTTTAAGGGTTGTTATATTTTCCAGTTTCGTAATTTTTCCGACTTTCAAAAATTCTAGAAAAATTTAAAATGATATTTTGATGAGTTTTCTTGATTGTGTCCAAAAATGGTGATTTTTGGATGTTTAGATTGAGAGTTATGAATTTTATGAGAAAAGACTATTTTAAAAGTAACCGCTTATAATTCCTTGTGGTTAACTCCAAAATTGATGAAATTTTTATTGGGAGTACATGTATATGATAGAAGTATACTCTGTAAATTTCAGAATTTTTAGATAAAAGTACAATTTTTGATAAATGTCTAAATATTCGGCTGTTTTGGCCATATGAAAAATAGTAAATGACTTTTAAAAATTCTGAGAAAAATATATGTTCACTATGGGACTATATTATGCTAAATCCCAGAAAAGAAATATTTTTAGAACTGATTTGATATTTTTCATGAAAATGGTCTAGTTATGAGTAAATGAATTAAATATGTTTTGTGAAGTAAGAAAATTGGAAAATAGGATTTTATGGCTTGAGAATCCTATATGAGGTATATGCAGATTTTTGATGAGGGTTTTGATTATTGGTGATGAAATCTTATGAGTTTAGAATTTTAGAATGATTAAATGCATTATTTAGTAAAGTGTAAACAATTAAAATAAATTGTTTATAAGCTTAAGAAATATTATTCTTTCAATATCATTTTACCGAAATATTGGTATGTATTTTATTATGAAATTTTACCTTTTTATGTCGGGGTTACTATTCATGAGTTACTATTCATGAGTTACTATTCACGAATTACTATTCATGAGTTACTATTCACGAGTTACTATTCACGATAAAATTGGTTTCTTTTTCTAACCAAATTATAGTTGATTTATGAATATTACTCTTGAGATTAAAACTATATGTTGATCATATTATTTTTATTATTATATATAACATTTTTATAACCCTAATGATGATATTTCTCTTTGACTTGAGTGTAAAGATGGGTAGATTTTTGGTATGATCATGACTATGAGTTCTCTTTGGCCAGTAGTGCAAAGTTGAATTGTTGATTGGTATGATCATGACCATTAAATTTATAAGTGAATATCTTTAACTTAAGTGCAAAGGTGAATTGATCAATATGGTTATAATTATTGTTTATATAAATTCTGAAATGATTATATATTTCTTTGAGATATTAATATATTTGGCCTGTAGTGCAAATATGAACTGTTGATGAATATATTTGGCCGTTAGTGCAAATATGAACTGTTGAGAAATATCTTTGGCCTGTAGTGCAAATGTGAATTATTGATGAATATCTTTGGCCTGTAGTTCAAAGATGAATTGTTGATGAATATCTTTGGCCTGTAGTGCAAAGATGACATGTTGTTGAATATCTTTGGCCAGTAGTGCAAAGATGAACAGGTGTTGAGATGAACATGACCAACTGGTACAAATGAATATATTTGGCCGTAGTGCAAAGATGAAGTTATTAGTATGATTATGAACAGGAACTGTGATTTGGTATAACCATGATCTTTGATGTTTCAGGTAAAGATAGGTGATGAAAATTATCTTCGTCCTGGATGAGAAGAGGAATTTAGAACTACAATTATGATTATGAGTTATTCATATGATTGTGGACCAGAATTATTGATTGATGTTACAGGGATAAAATATTGTTGGTGGATTTTTAACATGGAGAAGATAATAGACTTTATAGTCTATTTGACTCTTCTAATGGATTGCTCATTCCGCTGCAACTATGGTTGAGAAATTTTATCATCTACCATATGTTCTAAATATCTGATTTATTATTGATGAAGGCTATTGATAATTTAATTATCTTTAGTCATGATAATCTTTACTGAGCTAGTTGTGCTTACCCTTTTGCTTCACAATTCCTTTCAGGTAATAAGAGTATAGCTGGGTCGGGCGAGGGTAACGGAAAAATAGAACGGTGGTCTCTAGCTGTGGATGTTCTCCCGAAGCAGTATAGAAAAGTTCATTTAGTAGTTTTATTTGGTGAATCCAATAGGGTAAGGTGTACCCAACGTTGGAAGGGTGTTTTGCCACTATCATACAAGATGTCTAATGACATGCAACCTTGTGTCATCATAAGACAGGGATGTGCTCATCCACTTGCTGAGTATATATACGAGCACTACCTATATAATCTTGGTATTTGTTTGAAGTATAATTCTCGATTAAAGACAGTGGAGATAATGATAAGTCAAGAGAAGACTCACCATTGGGAAGAATATGATAGTAATCTTCTCATTTTTCTTTGGGGTCTATTGGGCCAACCAAGGATAATTCTATGGCCATATGATATCTATCATAACCTAGACGCATGGCCTTCCATGTACGAAGGTTTCTTTGAGCACTTCCCAAAGATTCTAATTTCTAAAACAGTTTTTGACTATACCTTTATGTAAGGTGTCATTGTGAGGTGATGTCCACGGTTAGAACATGAGTCACATTTGGTATATATTTGTATCCAAACTCACAGCATATGTGTTGTTGTATTTTGCACGACAATTGTTGTAATAAAGTTGTAGTTGTTTTCTGTACCATGTATTTGGCGACTCAGAATAGGTTGGATGGAATGGACCTATTTTGGGGTTGTCACATCACCCTTCTGTTTCACAATTCTTTTCAGGTAATAAGAGTGTAGCTGGGTCGAGCGGGGGTAACAGGGGAATAGAACGGTGGTCATCATTTAGTAGTTATATTTGGTGAATCATCTAGGGTGAAGCGAACCCAACGTTGGAAGGGTGTTTTGTCACTATCATACAAGATGTCTAATGACATACAACCTCGTGTCATCATAAGACAGGGTTGTATTCATCCACTTGTTGAGTATATCTACGAGCACTACCTATATAATCTTGGTGTTTGTTTGAAGTATAATTCACGATTAGAGACAGTGGAGATAATGATAAGTTAAGAGAAGACTCACCATTGGAAAGAATATGATAGTAATCTTCTCGTTTTATTTTGGGTTCGTCACAGTTGGTATCAGAGCTATAAGTAAAGAGCCCCGAGCCTCTCGCTGGTGACTTCCTGTTGATGGAGGATTCACCGAAGCCAGACTCTCCGTAGGGGACGCCGTTCTGCGGTGGCAAACTGATAGGTATCAATGTAAGGTGCTGACATAGGTTGGTGTCCAGAGTTACATTTAGTATCAGAGCCATAAGTAAAGAGCTCCGAGCCTCTATCTGGTGACATCCTGTTGATGGGGAATGCACCGAAGCCAGACTCTCCGTAAGGGACGCCGTTCTGCGGTGGCAAGCTGATAGGTACCTTTGTGAGGTGCTGACACATGATGGTGTCCAATGTCACAGTTGGTATCAAAGCTTAGGGATATGATCTCTGGCGGAGATCGGAGAATAGGACTAGGAGGGGAGAGACGAGTAAATCCTTCGCTAGTGTGTCCTACCTAAGCTTATTTGTTGATCAATCATAATATCGGAATATTATGCGATATGTTAATTTGTTCAATTAACATTTGTTTTGAAGCTGTATTCAAGAATGATATCTGAAATACAGGAGATGAGCAATAGAGAAATCATGATGACAGGAAAGATGGAATCTGAAATGAAAGCAAGGTATTCTCAACTCTTCGAAATACCAGGTACGTAAATTTCGAGGACAAAATTTCATAAGGAGGGGAGATTGTAAGACCCCAAATTTTATGATATAAAAGTATTCAATTTTTCTATTTAGTAAATGGTTAAATTGATAAAAAGTTAAAGTTAAAGGTGATATATGAATTTTTTTCAAAATAAGCAAGTGGTTATAAAATAATCATTGTTGTCGGGGAATATTCGTTTGGTCGTGGAATATTCTTTCTGTCGGGGAATATTCGTACGACGGCGCAGCTATTTGTGGGTCCCATAACAGAATAACTGTCGGATGAAGATAACGACAAAAATTGAGTTTTTATAATTAACGGCGTAGTTATTACCGTTAACACTGTTGGAATACCCGGTGGTTAAAATACAGTAATACGCGTTATTGCACAGTAGCACACGGTATTGCACAGTATTTTTGAAATTATTGATTCTTACGTAAGAAGGCACTACTGAATAATTGTCACAGTAATTACTGTTCAATATTTTATTTTATTGATTCAATAATTGCTGCGTTGATATTTTATATTATTGTTGTTTCAATAATTGTTGCTGCACAGTATTTTCCATTATCAATACAATAATTCATATTATTTAAATAATATTATTAGATAGCATTATAGGTAATGTCTAGAAAGTTCTGTCTAAGGAGAGGTTTGGTAATCTAATTGCGCGCTAGTAAGAAAAAATTCTTATTGGAAAGCCCCCTCTTTCCTGAGAACGGCCTGGTTTTCATAAATGTGATTCTGTAATATTATTTGTGAATAATTAATTATTGATTAATATGATAATGAAATATTTATTTTATGTGGATATAAATGAGGGATATATTTTTGTGGTTAAAAATGAAGGAGTTAATGTTGAGGTGTTTTATCTGTATTTTTGTCGGAACGGAGGTATTGAAAATCAAATTAGGATTTTTGAGATATTTTGCGAGGGTTATAATTTTAATCCGACCGTTGGATCGTGGTAATATTTGGATATGTTATATATATATATATATAAGTTGAGTATATGCCCACAAATTTTGAACCATTAAAAATGAACGTATGATTTATTATGAATTTTACGAGATGACTGGTTCAGAAATTATTGAATTTTCGGAGTTTATCATTTTGGTGAAAAATTCTAGAATTTGTGGGTCCCACTCTTGATTGGTGAAGAAATGTGCTGAAATTTTTATTCAAATATGGTGGGTGGGAATAGTAGCAGGTAAAGCCATCAGGTTGCAGGTTAAGTCTGCTTCGGCGTGCTAACATTTTCCTATAAATAGAGGGCTAAGTTAGAATTGAAAATCACACCAGAAACATAAGCTTTCTCTCTTTCTCTCTCTATATTATGAAGCATATTTTGTGAGTATTTAGATACTTTGAGAGTTACTATTCAGTGCAAGTTTCCTTCGGCTTTGCATTCCAGTCAGAAATACTGCAGTTTTGAGGTAAGAGATAGTAAGGGATTTTAAGGGTTATTATGTTTTTCAGTTCGTAATTTTTATGACCTTCAAAAATTCTAGAAAAATTTGAAATGATATTTTGATGAGTTTTCTTGATTGTGTCCAAAAATGGTAATTTTTGAATATATAGATTGAGAGTTATGAATTTTATGAGAAAAGACTATTTTAAAAGTAATCGCTTATAATTCCTTGTGGTTAACTCCAAAATTGATAAAATTTTTATTGAGAGTATATCTATATAATATCAGTGTACTCTGTGAATTTCGGAATTTTTGAATAAAAGTACAATTTATGATAAATATCTAAATATTCGGCGGTTTTGGCCATATGAAAAATAGTAAATGAATTTTAAAAATTCCGGAAAAAATATATGTTCAATATAGGACTGTATTCTGCAAAATCTCAGAAAAAAAATATTTTTGGGACTGATTTGGTATTTTTCATGAAAATAGTCTAGTTATGAGTAAATGAATTAAATATGTTATGTGAAGTAAGAAAATTAGAAAATATGATTTTATGGCTTGAGAATCATATATGATATGCAGATTTTTGATGAGGGTTTTGGTTATTGGTGATGAAATCTTAAGAGTTGGCATTTTATGATGATTAAATGCATTAATTAGTAAAGTGTAAATAATTTAAATAAATTGTTTATAAGCTTAAGAAATATTATTCTTTCAATATCATTATGCCGAAATATTGATATGGATTTTATTGTGGAATTTCTATATTTTTCATGTCAGAGTTACTATTCATAAATTACTATTCATGAGTTACTATTCACGAGTTACTATTCACGACCAAATTAGTTTCTTTTTCTAACCAAATTATAGTTGATTTATGAATATTACTCTTGAAATTAAATTCATATTTTGATTATATTATTTTTATTATCATATATAACATTTTTATAACCATGATGTTGAATTTCTCTTTGACTTGAGTGTAAAGATGGGTAGATTTTTGGTATGATCATGACTATGAGTTCTCTTTGGCCAGTAGTGCAAAGTTGAATTGTTGATTGGTATGATCATGACCATTGAATTTATAAGTGAATATCTTTAGCTTAAGTGCAAAGGTGAATTGATCAACATGGTTATAATTATTGTTTATATAAATTCTGAAATGATTATATTTTTTTTTTGAGATATTAATATATTTGGCCTGTAGTGCAAATATGAACTTTTGATGAATATATTTAGCCTGTAGTGCAAATATGAACTGTTGAGGAATATCTTTGGCTTGTAGTGCAAAGATGAATTGTTAATGAATATCTTTGGCATGTAGTGCAAAGATGACTTGTTGTTGAATATCTTTGGCTTGTAGTGCAAAGATGAAATGATAATGAATATCTTTGGTCGTAGTGCAAAGATAAAATTGTTAGTATGATTATAAACAAGAACTGTGATTTGGTATAATCATGATCTTTGATGTTTCAAGTAAAGACATGTGATAAAAATTATCTTCGTCCTGGATGCGAAGAGGAATTTAGAATTACAATTATGATTGTGAGTTATTCATATAATTGTGGAAAGGAACTGTTGATTGATGTTACAGGGATAAAATATTATTGGTAGATTTTTAACATGGAGAAGATAATAGACTTTATGGTCTATTTGACTCTTCTAATGGATTGCTCGTTCCGCTGCAACTATGGTTGAAATTTTTATCATCTACCATATGTTCTAAATCTCTGATTTATTACTGATGAAGACTATTGATAATTTATTTATCTTTAGTCATAATATTCTTTACTGAGCTAGTTGCGCTCACCCTTCTGTTTCACAATTTCTTTCAGGTAATAAGAGTGTAGCTGGATCGAGCGGGGGTAACAGGGGAATAGAACGGTGGTCATCATTTAGTAGTTATATTTGGTGAATCATCTAGGGTGAAGCGAACCCAACGTTGGAAGGGTGTTTTGTCACTATCATACAAGATGTCTAATGACATACAACCTCGTGTCATCATAAGACAGGGTTGTACTCATCCACTTGTTGAGTATATCTACGAGCACTACCTATATAATCTTGGTGTTTGTTTGAAGTATAATTCACGATTAGAGACAGTGGAGATAATGAAAGTCAAGAGAAGACTCACCATTGGGAAGAATATGATAGTAATCTTCTCGTTTTATTTTGGGGTCGTCACAACGACAACGAATTATCCATGCACTACAGGCCAAAGATAATCGTGTTTTCATCAACGGTCATGATCATGCCATTAAACAATTTATCTTTGCACCCTTGGCCGAAGAGAATCCATAGCCATAATCATACCAAAAACTGTCCATCAATGCACTACGGGCCAATGAGGACTTTTCCATATCATTTGTAATATTACGGTCATGATTATACCGAATAATCCTTAGTAATAATCATACCAAGTCCATCTATGCATTACAGGCCACAGATGACTTTCAACATAATATAAACATGAGGATGATGACAATGACATAATAATTCAATAAAACAAGTTCAAGAATTAATTTATCCAGGAACCAATAACGTCCAAATTGTCAACATGATACTGCTTTGTGGAGTAAAATTTAAGAATGCTCAGAAGAATATTTCCATGAAAAGATACTGGATGAAGTGCAAATATCAAGGATATTCTACTAATTTCGTGGAGTATAGAAGCTAAAACTTTAATCAACTGAGTATAATAAAGAATGGAATAACAAAAGAAATCACCAGGCATGCGATAGACCGCACAGACAGGTTATTCCAACAGAAAAATAAATAGTGGAACCAGGTCATGCGTAAATGAACCGACAGGATATTCCGACAGAATAATAAATAATGGAACCAGGTCCGGCGTAAACGCACAGACAGGATATTCCGACAGACTAATAAATAATGGAACCAGGTCTGACATGAAACCAGGTCCGACGTAAAGCACAGACAGGATATTCCGACAGAATAATAAATAATAGAACCAGGTCTGGCGTAAAGCACAGACAGAATGTTCCAACAGAATAATAAAAATGTAATAACAGAAGAATTTCACCAAGTATAGGGTAGCCCGCGTATAAAGGTTATTCCAACAGAATAATAAAGAATGGAATAACAGAAGTTCTCTTCATGAATAAGAAAGAAGGAATACCCTTTACGAGTACAACAAATAATATCCCTTACCTTTGAAAGAAGAGTATTCCGACTGGTAGGGCGAGTATATACTTGAAGAAAACTTGCACTACGCCCAAAGCTTTCTTAAACTCTAAATTAATATGCTCAAGATTATAGAAGAAGAACTCTCTCTGTAGTTTCTCTCTCTAGAGTTTCAGTAGATTCGTAAGAAATAATGAAGGAATGAGCTTCTATTTATAGAAGAATGGACTGCATAGTAACTAATTCATGAACGGTTCAGATTGATTTACTTTAATCTGACGGTCCATATTTAAAGCAAAATCTTTTAAATAAAATAAAATATATTCTATTTATAATCTAATAAAACGAATAACTTTATAAAAGATTTTACTATGCAAACACTATGCATAATAAAATATAATATATTCTAATTATTGTCTAATAAAACAGATAACTTTATAAAAGTATTCTGTTTTATATAAAAAGATTTTACTATTAGCCTAATAAAACGAATAACTTTATAAAAGTATTCTGTTTTATATAAAAAGTTTTTCTGTTCTATTACATTAATAATACTAATAAAATAAATCTGAGTGATTTCTCACGTAAGCATCAATAATCAATACCGTGTGCTACTATGCAACAACGCGTATTACTGTACTTTTAACACCTGGTGTTTCAACAGTTAACGGTAAAACTTCCGCCGTTATTTTCATAAAAATAATTTTGTCGTTTTCTCAATCCGACAATAATTTCGTTGTGGGGTCCACCAATAATTGTACCGTCGTACGAATATTTCTCGACAAAAAGAATATTCCCTGACTAATCAAATATTTCCCGACAAAACGAATATTTTATATCAACTTGCTTACTTTGCAAAAAAAATAAATAAAAAATTTTCACTTATTACCCTTAACTTTAAACTTTTATCAATTCAACTATTTACCAAAACAAAAAAATTGAATACTTTTATTTCATAAAATTCAGGGTCTCACAACACCCTTACACAACGTTTTTAAAACGTTGTAGTTAAGCACATTAGACAGTGTTTTTTAAGAAAAAAACGTTGTATATTAATTTTTTGGCTAAAAATATTGTAGTTTAATGTATCAGAAAACGTTTAGACACATTTACACAACGTTTTTAAAATGTTATAGATAAAAAAAAAAAAAAAATTGTAGTTCACCTACATTACCAATGCACCTACAATATGCTAATGCCATGATATATAACTAAAAGGTCTAAATTCTCATTTAAATTTAAAACCAAAATGTATCAACCATTCAAAATACATCCCAATACCATTCGTTTACAATTTCAAATTACTATATCCACAAAATATATACCAAACTATCCATATATACATCTCAAATTCACTTTTCAATCCGCAAAATAAACCACAAAATAAACCAAACTGTCAATTTGCCTACTCTTCTCAACTGAGCAACATATTCAGAGATTCTTGATCACTTCCACCTTGATAAAGGCAAAGAAAATATGTAATTTGTATATCAATTTTATGGGATCCAAAACCCATTATACATTAGTGATAATCTAATAAAACGGAGATATATGCAGCTAATGTTTCCTTAATCCAGCTTCGGAAGGATCAGGCAGTCTTTAACCAGCCCACTCACACATAGAAACTTAAGTACAATACCAAATACAAGTTAACAAGAATTACCATAAGAGGAAGCAAGATCCTGTAATCTTTCGTCAGCTAAAACAGAAGTAAAGTAGCATCAGCTAAAAACTGAACTAATATTTCTTGTGCAGCAGCAGCCAGCTGTTCATGGTGAACAAATGGACGGAATTCGTATGGAACCGGTTAACCAAGGATAGTCTCAGTCGTCTGGTCTGATATGTCGTCTTCACCAATAGCTTCCGCTTCTAAGCCTTTCAGTAAAATTGGGCCGACATCATTATCTTCAACTAAAGCTAGTGCTTCAAATTTCTCATCACTGTCCACCACCACATTTGCTATATCTTTCTCATCATTGTCCACCACATTTACATCGATGCTTTCTTCTAAGCTTTCTTCAACTTTATAATAAACCTAGAAAGAGACAAAGATAGAAGTGAAAGAGAAATGAGTGATTCACTTTTCGGACTTTTAAGTAAACCATGGCTACCGTCAAATCTAAACATGTAATGCTCTGATAATACAAAGACCGATATTTTAGATAACATTTCATATCATATAGGAGTAATACGCAAATCCAGAAGTCTCCAAAAAAGCAAAAAAGAAAACTGTATGCTGAGGCATGTGATGATCATGAATAAAAATCATTGGTTTGGACTCTTTGAAAATTTACTTGTAATTCAGTGTATGTAACTTGATTTTAACATGTTGTATTGGCAACTCTTTCTAGGCAAGAACAATCAAGATAATTGTTCTTTATCATGTGCCTGAAGCACTAGATTGATCAGATGTGATTTACATTATACACAAAAAAAACTACCAGCGACTTCCTCTTCGTCAAAAATATACTTTAATTTTCAAGGAAGAACTTCATTTGATAATTTATGAGAAAAGAGATGAGAGCATCAAATGAGAAGAATTTTAGTGTTATGAGCTATTGGCGTATCGAGTCCGTTTGCTCAGAATTGATCCCCTAAGAAAAAATATGAAAGTTGTAGCTATGAGTTGTAATGTTATCTGACCACTAAGTCAACAGCACAAAGAGTAACCTAGACAGGCCGCAGAAAAAAGAATTATACCACACATGTACGAGCCGGTGAGAGTACTTTGAATGAGTTGGGACGGTTATTGAAGTTTGTTTCGGGGACTCCAGGTATTCCTTCAGGGGAAGTGAAATAGTCCGCATCATGGCCCACCTGTCATAAGAATTATTACCTAGAGATTAACAACTAGTGAGCAATCAACTTCATTCATAGATCCCATGGTTGTGCACGCATTAAAGACAAAAAACAAAAGTAGGGTGGCTCAGTCACTAGCACTAGCCATACATACAAACTTTGTGCACATGCCGTCATGCACTCAAACAGCCTTTGGAGTGAGTTGTATTGATAAAAAAGTAATGGATCTATTGATGTATAAGATAAATACAATGGGCACAAGATAAAGAATGGGACATGCAAACACTTGTGATGGCCTAGCCTGTATTACTCATGCAATGTCTATATGTAACCAAATATGCTCTTAGCGCGGGATCTTAGGTTATTTATAGTATATAATTCAGGGGAAATTACTCTTTATGTTCCTGTTTTATTTCTTCTGTTTCTTTTCATACTCAGCTGAGGGCCATAAGAACTGCACACAGAGCCGACAGGAAGCAGCAATAGAAACCTATATACATTTAGGCTTTTTTACACTTTGAAGTTTTCCTTAAGGAAATAGATCCAAAAATGATCTTAGGATCAGTATGAGGGGAACGATTTGTGGGTTGCATTAGCAAAGGAGTACTATTGAGCAGGCTAGATACAAGATATACAAGGTCTGGCATAGAGACTGAATATTGGATGAATCAACACAATAGTTAACTCTTTCCCCATGTGCTTTTAGCCAAGCAACAAGATATACAAGGTCAGAGAGGCATAGAGACAGAATATTAGATGAATCAACACTCCAGTTAACTCTTTCCCCATGTGCTGCAATTTCTATACCCTATCTTTAAGCATAAAAGAAGCAAGCATCATATGTAAAAGGGATTCCTTACTCTTCCATGCCCACCAAACTCCAAAGCATCACTATCCAGTGCAACTCTATATTTCCCAGGCAAGTCACACCCAACTTTATACCTGCATGTTTAAAAGTATTCACTAACAGAGTTCGAGGGACCAAAGAATGAACATATCTTCCTCACAAGTCTTTAAAACAATTGCTAAAAATTGATTCCAGCACCAGCAGTCCAGTTCTTCCATTCACTCCATGTGTACCCACATTCACATTAACCCAACTATATAATATAACATACTATAAAAGCAAATGTACCCGTCATATGTATTCTCTGGGTAAAAGTTGAAAACAAAAACTAGATCTCCTCGTTCAAACACAAGAACCTGTAGAAATAATATAAACAATCCTTGGCATAAAAAATAAGATATGAAAAATAGTATTTCAAATATAAACTATTTAATTGGTATAAAGAAAAGAATAATCAAACAACATTAGTCAACTTCAAGCAATTCAAATGCTATGGTCATCACCAAATATTGGCATCTAACAGAATATCTACATAATATTGAAAGAAGAGTTTAAAGCAGGAAATTTCAGTAATATCCTTTGGGTATATATATATATATATATATATATATATATATATATATATATATATATAAGGAATCTAGACATCGTGGGATCGAATCCCACTTGCAACAATTGTGAAAAGGCACCAAAAATGTTAAAATGGGACCACGGACTTCCTGCTCTGCTGTTTTATACCACTGAAACTCTGCTCCTGTTTCTAGTATCATGGAGGATTGATACTTGGTGGAGGAACTTGTAAACTCTGCTCCTGTTTCTAGTTCAAGTAAAGTAGTGAACAGACACATTATGCAGACACATTCAGATTCGTATAAACAAGCCTCTTTCCACAAGGATATAAAAAGGAGGGACAAAGGGCTTTGAAAACTAAATAGTACGCAAATAAGTTGAAAACAGTGAGCAGTATTTCAGTTCTTCAAACTGAGAAAGAAATTAGTGAACATGACTCAATATGCAAAAAAAATTACCTAAAGTTCCCCAAACAATACCAAAAGAGTAATTATTTACACACTTGGAATCGAAGACACTACCAATGAAGCTATACACTTGAGCAAAGTCCGGAAAAAATGTAATTAACATAATCATCATCAAATCAAGCCCGATAATCTATCAGTTCAGTCTTTTTATGTACCGGTTAAATTGGCTTACATGACTAGCTAGCTAGCAAGGATTAAATTCACTTAGAAATGCATCCTATGTCTGAAAAGAAATTCAAGTACACAAAAGCTAGGGCTCAAGAAAATAACTGTATTCATAACTGTAAAGACCACAAGAACAAACTAAATTCGACATAATAGATAACATCCAAATACTTATGTAGGATTTTCCCTAATTTATGCTCTCTTTAGGTCGGAGTACGAGTCGGCGTTCGCGGCCATTCACCGGCGGCGGTTGAACTGGATCCCGATTCTACAGATGCAGAAGTTCTACTCCATCACCGATGTGTCACTGGAGCTTAGAGCGGTGGCAGCGAAGAAGTTGAAAGACAGAGAAGGAGCGGAGGAATGAGAAAGAAGGAAGAGAGGCGAGGAGAGAGAAGAAACTAGATCTGAACCTCGTTTTAATTTCAAATATTAACCTCCGTATATATTTTTTCTCCGTGTTTTTTATATAGATAATATTTTTTGTTATCTATTTAAAATTAAAAATTATCCATATAAATATATAATATTTTTTTATATGTATTTATAACGTTTTATTAAAAAATGATATAAAAAAATACCACAACGTATTTTATAAAAATATTATCTTTTAAATATTGTCTTTTTATAATTTTGTACCGGTGATTGTCAAGTCTAATGGTAGTTTTTCCAGAAAGCATAAAAAGAAAAAAGATGGTGGCGACAATATATAATATAGCTGTCTACACTAGTTAATGACGGCGGTGGTAGAGGCGATCACGGCCACGATGGTGATTGTCGGGAAGGTGATGGTGGCGGCGACCGCGGCGAATATGTTTTTTTTGTAAAAGTTGCATATTTTGAAAAAAATTATATCAAATGTTGGATTAGAGGGAGTTTTTAACTTAATTTTTGTTTAAAAAAATTTGAATTTGACTTTGAAATTTTATTTTGAGAAGGTTGAATACTAATCTAGAGGGCTATAGTATACCTCTGCATCTGTTGGCTATGGTATACAAAGCCAATTAGTTCCTAAGCACTCAACTATTGGGTCGTTACTCTCATTTAGTCATTTAGAAGTTAGAAGCTTTTGTTTGGTAACTGAGAGGATCCTAATTTCATAAATAAGGCTTCTAAGTACGTTATATATAAATTCATCGGCTAATAATTTTGACACACTTATGTAATTTAATTAGTAATACTAAATTGATAACTCATGCAAGACATTAAATCCTTATAAAATTTGTATCTTTAAATTTATAATTATATGAAAATACTTATATAGGTATAAATAAAATCAAAAATAGTGTATAACTTTTAAAAGGACCGTTAGTTTTCACAAATAATTTATGTCATGTACATGCATATCAATACAAGTACATAACAAGTTAAGGGAAGATCTTATCCAAATTAATTTAATTAGTCATTTCAAGGGTAATTTGAACATCAATTAATTTATAATTCTCAAATACAAATTACATAATTATAATAATACATGTTAAAATTCAATGAATATAATTATAATTTGATATATATACATGCATGTACGTACGAATCTCACAATAAAATAAGAGAAAAGTCCTAACAAGCACTAATGCGATCAATAATCATCAAAGGAGAAACTTACAATAAGAAAGATAGCCGGTTCGTCACATATAATCGTTATATATATTTCACGAAATACGAAGAGTTTATGCATTAATTATAAATAAAAATGAGGAGTTTAGAATGATTGACTTAGTATTGACTTACTTATGAACAACCAAAATGTTTTGATAAAATTATTGTAATAGGATTTCTTAATACCTTGTTATATATATATATATATATATATATATATATATATATATATATATATATATATATATAGGTATTGATAATCTTGTTGATTTCATTAAAGAAATTGATATTTTCACATATTAAAATAATATCTATTATCTATTATATATACTAAATCACAGTACATAACACAATATTTTGACATCTGTCTTTCTACAATTTTGACACCTGTCCTTCTCAGTTACTACACCATTTTCTCATTGCCAAAAATGCCCTTCACATACCTGGACAACTAAAACAACAACTCAGACCGTAAAAACCTAAATACAATCCCCTAATTACTCTCGGGACACATTGAATGCCGCAACAATTGAACCACAGAACAATAGAGGGATCGCAACATCGAATTTCCCCAATCTTTTCCTGTTAATGGAGCTGCATTCTTCGGCAGCCGAAAATCAAAAATTTCAGTCGGTAAAATCCTATCCATTCCTCTATCTCACTTCTTTTCCCTAATCGGATGCCGCTGATAGTCTTTATAATTGTGACTTGGATTTGGATTTGGATTTATCAACTTATCGATTTATCGATAAGCTTTATAATTGTGAGTTGTGATATCGAATGAGTGTTTTGACTCGTGTTTAATTATTTGTCCAAAGAAGGATTTTGCTTTTCTTTCCCTTGCGTGTCTCCTTTTTGAGGCCTGTTCTTTCCCTTTCTTGGATGATTATACTTGTGCGGCATTTTCTTTATGAACTGTTTGTAAAAACTGTTTGGATGAATGTGTGTCCATTATTAAGAAGAAAAATGAAATAAGCAATAAATAAATAAAAACGAATAAATTATTGCCTTCCCCTCAGATCTCTTCAACCCAGAACAAGCATTTCTAAGCACCCACTATTCAAGTAGTTAATTCAGCTATAAAACATGAAAACTTGCCCAGTTTGTAACTCTGTGCTAGAGGGTTTGCTTTAGCTATATAGTTGTCCCTCTGTCTGGAAAAGAAGGTCACTCTTTTCTGTTGATTGTTTTTGTTATATAATACGGTTTGCATAATGCTCAGGTATATATATCTTTGTTGTTTTTTTAAAAATGTAGGACTCCTATCCCTGCATATACCAATCTGAAGTTGAATCCTGTACCCATCAGTATGAGAAGGTTGTTTTCTATTATTTTTCCTCTTTATTGCTGACTTGAACTCCTCTCCCTTTTGTATGGTTCTGTTGACAATGTCAAGAAAATGGAGAAAGAACATGGATTTGCAAGAAAATCTGCTGTAATGAAGATTTTCATTCCAAGGTGAGAAAAAACATGGAATTGCAAGTATTGCAAGTATGTTAGTTTGTGTAGTAAATTGTATCGCGTGGGTTTCCAATTCTTATTTGGAATATGTGATGTGGAGATCAGGGCAGGGGATTTTTTAGTTACTTATTCAATTTTTGGGTTGGAACCAGCAACTTATTCCTCCCACGCTTTGGGGGTCTTATATTATGTGTTTCTTTTTGTTACAGAAACCTCAACAAGGAGTCTTTATAACCATAGGTACTAGAGGCTTCAAGTCTCATTCATTTGTTTTAAAATTAGCTGCACCAGTGGAATGCATAGTCGGGAGCGATGACAGGTGAGTGTTATCTTTGATGATCATATTGAAAAATTGCGCATATATCCTTTGCTTAGTTATGGTGTTTGTGCGATCCGTTCATTTCAGTCCTTTGAATAGCCTATTTCAAAAATTGGGGAAATCAACCATAAGCCATACATGTCAGAAGATAAAACTCAGTCATACATGTCAGAAGACAAAACTCAGTCAAGAATGCGTAGAAGGATGATTATGCTGGAAAAAAAAAAAAAAACTGCATCGTATACTTTCTACTTATTTATTCATTAATTAATTGTATAAAACTGCAACGTATACTCTCTAACCTATGATAATTGATTGTGTTAGAATCCACCAACAAAATGAGCACAAATACTACATCTGTGAGAACAAGCAAAACATCCAGAATGAAACTAAGTGACATTTCAAATGGTAATTATTTCATCCAATCTTTGTGTTTTTTTATTACCTTCAAAATAATTGCTTATCCTAATATCATATGAATTTTTTATGTAGTTTGTACAAATCTCAATTCAGAATTCGATGAAGTTGCTGTTAGTTGTATTGATTCAATACCAAATATACATTTACAAACAGCAAAACATTGTCAGTATATAAATCAGAGAGATTGTGTTCATCCAGTGCCTAATTATGGTATTCACTCTGGTTTTCTTTATTTTTGAGCTTTTAAATTTAAATTAAATTTATGAAATCTAATTTTTTAAAATCATGACACAAGTTATTCAAGGAAAGGAAAACACTCCGATTAGCAGAAAAAATCGTGTTCATCTTTCGAAAACTGGTATTTGATTTTCCATTTTAATTTCTTTTAAAATGATAAATTGGAATTGTTATAATAATTTAACAAATTTTATATTCTATGTACCTATCAAATGAACCTTCCTCATTTATTGCTCAAATCATCCAATACTCTCACAGGAAGAGGTTTGCTTAACAGGAAACACAACAAGCCAATAATGTCGCTGTTTGACATTTCAAACGGTAATACATGTCTACTATTTTGCTTACTAGATGTGCTAAACTATAAATATTCATCCTAACCATAAATTTAGTTATTTTATGCAATTCGTACAGATCTCAGTACAACCTTCAATGAAGTAGATGCCAATCATCCTGAATCATGTTCTACCGAATTGATGCAAGCATCAAGGTTTAATCAACAATACACTCCGCAATCCAACATACATAATAATACTCATACTATGAAGAGTAAAGCATCATAAACAGGATCGGTACATATTGCGGATCATGATAATGCATCTATTGATCCCCTGACAATGGTATGATGTTACCTTATTATACTAAAAAACACCATGCATATTTAAATTGATAATATTTTAACAATATTAAGTATTAGTATGTTTAAATACTATTTATACTGTGACGCCCCCAAAATTAGGTATACATCACCCATCTTGGGTTGTCAGATACATAGTACAGAATACAAATATAACTTACTAATACAACTGTCGTGTACAATACGACAAAACATAAACTGTGAGTTTGAATACAAATATTATCTTCTAGAGAGTATTCATACTCAAAAAGAGTCCTCATTACATTTATTAACACACCATTACATAGAATAGTGAGGACTACTAACTAATACTATCATTCGGACCATCACTCCGTTTTCCGACTTGTCCCAGCTACGTTCTCATTCCCTGAAGAGAACAGTGAAAGAAAGGGTGAGCTCAACTAGCCCAGTAAGAAATATTATGACTAAGATAATACAGAATAAATTATCATTAGCCTTCAGCAATGTTAAACTGATAAAATATAATAGACATCAAGTTTAACTGTAGCGGAACAAGTAATCCATTAAGAGAGTCAAGTAGAAAATAAACTCTACTATCTTTTATGATTTAAAAGATTTTCCAACACTGTGATCGCTGTGACTCAGCTTAATAAAATAATCCACATCATCGAATCACCCCTGCACTACGGCCAATGATATTCGTATATTCATTAATGGTCATGATCATGCCAACAACTGTCCATCAATGTACTACAGGCCAATGAGGACTTTTACCACATCATTTGTAACATTACGGTCATGATTACACCGAATAATTCCTGGTCATAATCATACCAAGTCCATCTATGCACTATAAGCCACATATGACTTTCAACAGAATATAAACATGAGGATGATGACAATGATATAAGAATTCAATAAAACAAGTTCAAGAATTAATTTATCCAAGAATTAACAACGTCCAAATTGTCAACATGATACTACTTTGTGGAGTAAAATTCAAGAATGATCAGGAGAATATTTTCATGAATAGATACTAGATGAAGCGCAAATGTCAAGGATATTCCATAAATTTCATGGAGTATAGAAGTCAAAACTTAACCAACTGAGTATAATAAAGAATGGAATAACAAAAGAAATCACCATGCATGCGATAGACCGCACAGACAGGTTATTCTAACAGAATAATAAATAATAGAACCAGGTCCGGCGTAAACGCACAGACAGGATATTCCGACAGAATAATAAATAATGGAACCAGGTCCGGTGTAAAACACACAGACAGGATGTTCCAACAGAATAATAACAAGACAGAACCAGGTCCGGTGTAAAACACACAGACAGGATGTTCCAACAGAATAATAATAAAAACGGAACCAGGTCCGGTGTAAAACACACAGACAGGATGTTCTAACAGAATAATAGAAGAATGTCACCAAGTATAGGGTAGACCACGTATACAGGTTATTCCAACAGAATAATAAAGAATGGAATAACAGAAGTTCTCTTCATGAATATAAAAGAAATAATATTCTCTACCTTAAAAGAACTGGATATTGGAAAAGTGAAGTAGCAGAATACTTTTATTCTCTCTCTCTTATTCTCTCTATACTTTCTCTCTCTATAGCTTGAATGAATTCGTGAAAAATAATGAAGCCCTAGGCCTCTATTTATAGAAAAACTGAAGGTGGCTCTTGGTCTTAACGAAGGGTCAAATGACTCTTGGTCTTAACGAAGGGTCAAATGACTCTTGGTAATATTGAAGGGACAACTACTATTGACGAAAGTAATTACTATTGACCAAGGTAAATACTATTGACGAAGGTAATTACTATTGACCAAGGTAAATACTATTGACCAAGGTAAATACTATTGACGACGGTAATTACTATTGACGAAGAGACTCTTAGATGATGACATATGGGCCCCTATAAAAAAATAACCAAACTTACCACAACGTCTCAATTATTGATTTAATAATATAACATATTATACAGATGATACTATGACAATAATTTAAGAGATATGATGCAGCAATTACTATAGCAATAATTAAGTATAGCTGAGTAACTTCTCACGTAAGCATCAATAATCAATACCGTGTGCTACTATGCAACCACGCGTATTACTGTACTTTTACTACCGGGTAGTTCAACAGTTTTAACGGTTTTAACGGTAACACCTCAGCCGTTATTTTTATAGAAAGATAATTTTGTTGTTTTCTAACTACGACTTTACTTCTGTTGCGGGGTCCACCAATGATTGTGCCGTCGTACGAATATTCTCCGACAAAAAGAATATTCCCCGACCAAATGAATATTTTAAAACAACTTGCTTACTTTGCAAAATTTATAAATATTACCCACAACTATAATATTATATCATATTAACTCCATAATATTCAAAAATGATATTTATAGAAAATTCATCTTTATTTATAAAAGTTGGGGTCTTACAACCTCCCTTTCTTATGAAATTTCGCCCTCGAAATTAGGGTACATACCTGGTATGTCGAAGAGGTAAGGATACCTTGATTTCATTTCAGATTCTAACTCCCAGGTCATTTCCTCAACATCGTGGTTTCTCCACAAAACTTTAACTTGAGGTATAACTTTGGTGCGTAGAATATGTTCCTTCTTATCCAAGATTTGAACAGGAACTTCTTCATACGTCAAATCCTCCGCTATTTCGTCCGGTTCTAACTCAATAATATGGTTCGGATCTTCCACATATTTGCGTAACATGGATATGTAAAAAACGTTATGAACACGAGACATACATGGCGGTAAAGCGAGTCTATAAGCCACAGTTCCTACTCGATCGAGGATTAAAAATGGACCGATGAATCGAGGATTGAGCTTTTCTCTTTTTCCAAATCTCGTAACTCCTTTCCATGGAGCAACACGTAAGAACACATGATCTCCTACATCAAATTCCACGTCCTTTCGATGAAGATCAGCATAACTCTTTTGTCGATCTTGTGAGGTTTTTATACGTTGTCGGATCGTTTGAATCTTTTCTGTAGTCATACGTACCAACTCCGGTCCCAACAACGTTGCTTCACCCACCTCATCCCAGCATACTGGAGAACGACATTTTCTTCCATACAATGCTTCGAATGGAGCCATGCCAATACTTGCTTGATAACTGTTGTTGTAGGAAAACTCCACCAATGGTAAGAACTTGTCCCAACTTCCCTTGAAGTTAAAGACACAGAGTCTTAATAATCTTCTAGAGTTTGAATAGTCCTCTCTGATTGTCCATTCGTCTGAGGATGATATGCCGAACTAAATCGTAAATCTGTGCCCATAGCTTTTTGTAAACTAACCCAAAATCGTGAAGTGAATCTTGGGTCTCGATCAGAAACTATGGATACTGGCATACCATGCAGTCTTACAATCTCGTTTATGTACATACGAGCAAGACGTTCAAGTGTATAAGTTTCTCGTATCGGTAAGAAATGAGCAGACTTGGTCAATCTATCAACAATGACCCAAATCGCATCTATACCTTGAGAAACCTTAGGAAGACCGGTAACGAAATCCATGGTAATGTGCTCCCACTTCCATTCTGGAATTTTAAGTGGTTGCAATGGACCTTTTGGTACTTGATGCTCCGCTTTGACTCGTTGACAAGTTAGACACCTTGAGATAAACAACGCTATCTCTCTCTTCATATTGCTCCACCAAAATGTATGACGAAGATCATGATACATTTTGGTACTTCCAGGATGGATTGCAAACGGTGTGTTGTGCGCCTCCATCATGATTTCATACTTTAAATCAGGGTTGTTAGGAACACAAAGTCTGGAGTTGACTCGAAGTATTCCTTCTTCATCGATTCTTGCTTCCGGCATAGCACCTTCTTGCACTTTCTTCCTCATACGCATCAGCTCCAGGTCTGTAGCTTGAGCAGCTTTAACCTTATCGATTAAAGTTGGTTCTACTCGTATATTCGCCATCATCACATGGGTCCCTGGAGTCTTTAACTCTATCTCCATCCTTTGCAAGTCACACAAAATGGGCCTTTGCGTTGTTAATATTGCACTTGTACCCGCATATGATCTTCTACTCAATGCGTCAGCTACCACGTTCGCTTTTCCAGGATGGTATTGAATGGTATGATCATAATCTTTCAACAGTTCAAGCCAACGTCGTTGTCGCATGTTGAGTTCTTTTGAGTGAAAATAATTTGAGTTTTATGATCCGTATAAAGATCTCCACCTTCTCCCCATACAAGTAATGCCTCCAAATTTTAAGTGCAAAGACAACAGCTGCCAACTCTAGATCATGAGTAGGATAATTCCTCTCATATTCCTTGAGTTGTCTTGATGCATAGGCTATGACTTTTCCATGTTGCATGAGAACGCATCCCAACCCTTTGCTCGAAGCATCACTGTAGATGACAAATCCCTCCGAGCCAGATGGTATTGTTAGAACAGGTGCTGAAATGAGTCTCCTCTTGAGTTCTTGAAAACTCTGCTCACATTCTTCGCTCCAACCGAACTTTGTATCTTTCCGAGTCAGCTGAGTTAATGGAGTAGCGATTCGAGAAAATCCTTCCACGAATCTCCGATAATAACCAGCTAAACCAAGAAAGCTACGTACTTCGGTCACTGATTTAGGTTGCTCCCAGCTTTGAATAGCTTCAATCTTTGCCGGGTCAACCGATATTCCACGACTTGATACTACGTGCCCAAGGAATGCTACCTCTCCAGCCAGAACTCGCATTTCTTCAACTTGGCATAAAGTTTGTATTCACGAAGCTTTTGGAGTACCAGCCTCAAGTGTTGCTCATGATCTTCACGGCTTTTGGAATAAATAAGGATGTCATCGATAAAGACGACCACAAAGTGATCCAAATATTCCTTGAATACCCTGTTCATCATATCCATGAAGGCAGCAGGAGCATTAGTCAATCCAAAAGACATAACTAAGAATTCATAATGCCCATACCGAGTTCTGAAGGCAGTCTTTGGAATATCCTCAGTTCTAACCTTCAGCTGATGATATCCAGAACGAAGATCGATCTTTGAAAAGAATTGTGCTCCTTGCAACTGGTCAAACAGGTCATCAATACGTGGCAATGGGTACCTATTTTTGATGGTGACATGATTCAACTCCCGATAATCAATACAAAGTCGCATACTCCCATCTTTCTTCTTCACGAACAGAACAGGAGCACCCCAAGGAGAAGTACTAGGACGAATAAAACCAATGTCTAACAATTCCTGCAGTTGGGTCTTTAACTCCTGAAGTTCAATAGGAGCCATTCGATATGGGGCTTTGGAAATGGGTTTTGTACCGGGTTCAAGGTCGATACAAAATTCAATTTCACGCTCTGGGGGTAGGCCAGGAAGTTCTTCGGGAATACGTCAGGAAATTTATTAACAACAGAAATATCATTCAAAGCTGACGTATTTTTGTTTAGATCTGTGACATGAGCTAAGAAAGCTTGACATCCGTTTTTCAATAAACGAATAGCTTTATGGCTTGAGATGACAGCGATTGATTTTAATGGTTTGGTTGCTTGAATTCGCATAATAGGTCGATTAGGAATATGAAAGCTAACAACCTTACGAAAACAATCAATTTTTGCATGATGAGTAGTTAACCAATCAATCCCTAGAATCACGTCAAATGCAAGTATTTTTAATGAAATCAGATCGACAGGTAATGTGTGGGTACCAACTTGAACCAAACAAGACTTATAAACCGTGGATGTAATGAAGGTTTCTCCCAATGGAGTTTCAACAGCTAAGTCAAAGTCTAATTTCTCCGGAATCAAATTTAATCGATGAGCGCAAGTAGGAGAAATAAAAGATGGGTAGAGAACCGGTATCAAATAAGTATAGACTTCGTTAGAGTTTATGATAAGCTTACCCGTGATGACCTCATTCGGGTTCCTTGCTTTCTGGGAGTTCACAACAAACGCTCTCCCTTGCACAATCGGTTTTGACTTTTCTGGGACGGCCTTTGGTGCCTCCATCCTAGCTGAATTTGTCTTCGGTAAACGACAAAATCGGGCTAAATGACCTTCTCTTCCACAATTATAACATGCTTTGGACGGCATCGCGCAGTTTGGACTGATGTGCCCCTCCCCTCCGCATTTGAAACATATGATAGGTGGTCGTTCTCCTTCCTTAACGACAGGTGCTGGTGCTGACGTCTTTCCATCATTGTTGAATCTCCTCTTCTTGAAATGCCCATTCTTATTGTTTTGGCCCTGATTACCACCGAAGTGGTTACCATTTCTGGCCTGTTGATTCCCTCCACGCTTGTTGTCACCGCTTCGATGACTGCTCTCACTGGTATTATCATTTTGCCGGCTGCTCTCTTTTGGTTGCGTTGTCTCGTTATCGCGCTCCACCAACTGAGCCCTATTTACAACATCTGAATACAAACACAGTTTATGAGAAATAAGATGTTGACGTATCTCCGGCTTCAAACCTCTTAAAAACATCCGCGTCATTCTTTCTTCATTATCCACCAGTGGGACGCAAACCGGGATAACTCCGCAAATTTTGCCTCGTACTGCGACACGGTCATATTATTCTGCTCCAATTTGATGAACTCCACCTCCTTCATGTGACGAATACTCTCGGGAAAGTATTTGTCGTTAAACAGCTCTTGGAACTTCTCCCAGGACATCTTCAGTGCGGCAGGTTGAGTACGCTTTATCGATTCCCACCAGTAATCTGCCTCTCCTCGCAACATAAAGGCGGCAAAGGGAACCTTTTGCTCCTCGGAGCAACCCAAGACATCAAATATCTTGGTGATCTGCTTTATCCATGTTTCAGCTACAAGTGGTTTGGGTTCTCCCTTAAACTCCGGTGGTCCCAGCTCCTTAAATGTTTAGCGGTGACCGCCAGAGAGTTTCCAGTATTCCACCTACGTTGTGGACAGGAGCCGCTTTCACCTGTTGTTGCATGAATTGCATAAAGCCTCTGAACATTTGATCATTCATCATTTCTGTCAGTGTTGTTGTTTGCATGAGGATTGTCAACTTCCTGATGCACATTATCCTGATTATTGATATGTGGTGAATCAACAGTCGCCTGTGCTCCATTGCTATTCTCAACATTCTCAGATGCCATTTTCAGATACTGCCACAAAATAAAAGTTAATTGATATGTCATATATTATCCTTATATTATGACCGACCAATTAAATACCATGCAAATAAACTTAGGTAGGTCATACTAGCGAAGGAATTCCCCGTCTCTCCCCTCCTAGTTCTATTCTCACATCTTAGCCAGGGATCATATCCCTAAGCTCTGATACCAACTGTGACGCCCCCAAAATTAGGTATACATCACCCATCTTGGTGGTCGTCAGATACATAGTACAGAATACAAATACAACTTACTAATACAATGTCGTGTACAATACGACAAAACATAAACTGTGAGTTTGAATACAAATATTATCTTCTAGAGAGTATTCATACTCAAAGGAGTCTCATTACATTTATTAACACACCATTACATAGAATAGTGAGGACTACTAACTAATACTATCATTCGGACCATCACTCCGTTTCCCGACTTGCCCCAGCTACGTTCTCATTTCCTGAAGAGAACAGTGAAGAAAGGGTGAGCTCAACTAGCCCAGTAAGAAATATTATGACTAAGATAATGCAGAATAAATTATCATTAGCCTTCAACAATGTTAAACTGATAAAATATAATAGACATCAAGTTTAACTGTAGCGGAACAAGCAATCCATTAAAAGAGTCAAGTAGAAAATAAAATCTACTATCTTTTATGATTTAAAAGATTTTTCCAACACTGTGATCGCTGTGGGACTCAGCTTAATAAAATAATCACATCATCGAATCACCCCTGCACTACGGCCAAGGATATTCGTATATTCATTAATGGTCATGATCATGCCAACAACTGTCATTAATG